>OX377203.1:13790295-14083375 GCA_947396885.1 Heligmosomoides polygyrus polygyrus
AACGTCCGTACGTATGAGCGTTCGCTGCTACTGCCTGACTTTATGCTTTCAGATTCTCCCGACCCACTTCGCCACAGTCGGGCACATCGCTCGGCTCGAAGATACGCTTCTCGCTTGACTCCCTACTATCCAGCAGGCCTGATCACTCCATAGAATACGTGAGTTGATTCGGAGCATTTGAAGAATTGAAGCGGCCCTTGTGTCGCAGAGGCAGAGCGCGGTGCCTGTGCAGGCACGCTTCATAAAGGCGTGGCATAGGGAAGGAAGGTGGCATTTTCTTTGGCGGCCAGCCGTCGATCGTCGTTGTATAAAAAGGCGTATAGTTAGCCAGGCGGTTAAATCTGGGCGAAAATCGATAAAATCTGTCGATAATGGCTGCTAAAATGGCATTGTCGACATTATGAACACTGTCCTTCCAGTAACGTATCCGTGTAGTTGGCTCTTCAAATCCCCCACTCTAGAGAAAAGTCGATAAAATTAATCAGTAAAATCAATCGGATCGATGCTGTTTACTTGACACCTGAAAGGTTGGCTTTGAGTAGAGATCGATTGTATCGATCTAGATGTGAAGTTCGCTCAGAGTCCACTAGAGTGATATACAGACAGATGGACGTCAGCTTTTCTATATGCAGGAGAATTTTGTGATCGAGCATAGCTTACCTTAGCACGGTTCTTTTGAACGGTACAGCAGCAGTCGGCAATGTGATTGGCGGTGGAGATCACAGCAAAATCGAGCCAATCAGAGCACTGATCGAGCAGTCTCATTTAGCTAAAGCTACCAATGCAGAGCGCCATCTGTAGGCCATCCATAGTTCTTGAAGTCCATCTAAGCTACACGTACCGGAATTATCTACTGGACGACAGCATTACCCTCATCAGAGGTGTAAGAGAGATGAAATACGGTGGGTGCTCTGATTGGTCGACGCACTCTTACTTCTCCATGTAGGCCAGATTGTTGACTTGTACCTTTGATCTCTTGAGCAACCCTAAATAAAAGAACAAATGACGGCGTTAATCAACTCCTTTGTGGATTGCGTCACGCATTCTACTTCAATGATATATGTGAAGGCAACTCGATAGCGTTTTTCGCCTAAAGTGACTGCGGTGGCCAACTGCTCGACAAAATCGATCAACTCAATCGATAACGGCTACCTTGCCGATGTTGTTCACTTGAGTGTTCCACCCTTCCTGAACAACCCAATACCTGTTCATCATCCTCGAAGAGATGAAAGCCTTAGCTGGCGCGTGCTGGACAGAACCAAGAGCCTGAAATCGAATACAGGCGACAGTCAGCGCCCCGTCCGGCTGCGCTACCACGCATCCCCAAACAACCCTGTTTAACGGAGATTTCTTCCTCAGATTCTAGATCACCAACCGATGGAGGTAGTCAATGCGGTCGGGCTATAAAACGCCTGCCAGTTGGTAAAAGCATCGAATAGAACAACAACTGTTTGGATTAAGTATCCTACGCCCATTGGTAACCAACAACTGCTTCAGATTCCTCAGAATTACCCATAAATTCGGCTGCAACTAAACAGTAAACCTAGCGCTAAGTTAAGTTGTCATGATGGCTTGATAGCCTGGAGTAGTACGACTGCCTCGGACGTCATGGTGCGCCGTCAGATTCCTCATTGAGAGCCCTTAAGAGGTTGAGGTATCAACGAATCGAGCAGGATCTGCTCCCGGCGTTGTCGTTCCGAAAATTCCTCAGTGCTCGCTAGTGTATCAGCAGCTTGATGTAGCTGATGGCTTGAGAGCATGAGCATCGCCTCGACGACCGCTCATAATTCATCGATGCTTTATGATGCGGCAACGGATCGTCGGAACACCCCCGTTCCTTGTCGCAGGTCATGCTGAGCAGTCCTCCACCGTTCCAACGAGGATTCTTCCCTCAGTTTTCTCTCATTCAATGCAGCCTTCATTACAAAGTTCGCTAACTATGCCGGGTGGAACCTCTGCCGTCGAAAGGCGGCCTTCTATTCTTCAAAAACTCATTTTGAGCATCGCAGCGGTCGCCACCTCCATTTAACGCCCACGTATACGTACGCAGCTAATTACAACAGCTTGAAACACATTAGCAACAGTAGCCACCTATCCGGTGACTCCACAGGATAGCAACTTCTGTTTTGTGACGTCATCTCGACTAGCCGCGGTGTCGTGAGGCTAGACTTGGGTTTCTGTTCGGGTCGTAGATAACGAACGCCTGAGTAGGTTACAATTCTGCAGTTGAAGTCAGGTCACTGAAGTCGCCTGTCTCAGCACTTTTCGCATAGTTTCTCAGTCATTCGATTTCTCTCAGTACCGACCTGGATAAAACGTGATAATAAAGTCATTGTTCAATCTATTTTCTTGTAGAAACTCCGCCCATTTTTGTTATAAGGCCATCTATTCAGAAGTGAGGGCACGTTATTCTAGGTCTTTATCCATACATCCCAGTAATTTTCCATTTGTTCCAAAATTTTTAAGCCTTTCTGAAAATTTCCGTCGATTTCTGTTTTTAATCTGAGATGGTCGTTCTATAGTTGTAGGATAAAAGAGTGATGGCGGCGTTAATGAATCCCTCTTCGGGATACGCCACGCACTCTACTTTTACGTGATGTCATTGAGGCGGTTAGAATAGGCATTTAGCCTGCACAATGACTTTGCGGTGGCCAGCCGATGGACTCGTCCGAGTTTTATTCTTCCTAGACAAGACAAGCACCGATTTACTGACCCCGAAGGAATGGAAGGTTTCGTTGACCAGGGCGGGAGATCCGAGCCAACAACCTGGTACCGGGCCCACGCTACAGCCGGCATCTCCTTTCACTGCGCTATCATCCCCTAAACTCGTTAACTTTTAGAAAACGGGCAACATACATCGTTTCTATGCACTTAAAGCTACTCATTTTTCTTCACGTGAAATGCTAAAAGCCTCAAACAAATCGTTGAGACTACAATGTATACAATTTTCACGTCGAATCGGACACTTCTCAAACCAAATCCGACACTTTTCACTGAAATCGGACACTCTTCTAACAACTAAGCTGTTGTACGCTAGCTTTGAGACTCTTGAAATCCAAGCGAACTCTTTCAAATCGAAATGACCTTTAGGCAGGTTAAGCTACAGACTCAATAGGATAAAGGATAAGGGATAAAGGACGGCGTTACTCATTCTCTTTTGGGATGCGCCACGCATTCTACTTCTACGGGATTTCGTGGAGGCGACATGAACGCGTATTTGGCCATACAATGACTCGTGAACAAGTCAGCGCTTTGTCCTTCCCAGACAAGTCTGGTACCAATTCACCGACCCCGGAGGGATGAAAGGCTTGGTTGGCCTGGGCGGGAATTCCGAACCAGGAACCTGGTATCGGGTGCACGCGACAGCCGGCGCCTCCTCCGACTGCGCTACACGCGCCCTACAGACTCAATAGGACAGCTAAAATATTTTTTCGTTCAAGGAACATTTAGTATAGCGCTCGTTGATATTTTTTAGTTTATCTGCCCCAATAAGTAATCCTATAAGAATTTTATTCCTTGAAAAACAAATAATAGATTACAATTTGTCTTAAATCACAGCAAGAAGTAATCGTATAGCGTATTAAAAGACCAGATCGAGCCATGTACTCGAAAAGCCCGCCGCGATTTGAATTTCATTGATAGCGTAAATGCTTCTTACATGAGGTATTGATGTGAGAATATATGGGTTCTTCACAATTGTTTTTTGCACTGTTTGCAAGCGCAAAACTCCATGCAAAAAGAAATTTTTCCATTAATCGAATAAAAATCGCGTTTTCTCGGACGAGGGCATGGCGCAGTCTCTTTTTGGCACCAAAAATGGTTGCCTCCCTGCTCTTTAAAACAGTTTTAAGCCCTTCCCTCAAAAAATGGAAAATTCGTAAAACTTCAAACACTGTTTTCACTTAATGGGAAGTGCATTAAAGCTTCAAGGAAGGTCACGCTAAAATTTTCCTTGAATAAAAAATTACTCTAACATTTTCGAGTGTTTCTAGTTTAATGTAGAAGAAGCTTATTTCGATTTAGAAGAATTCGCGGTACATGTCGCATAGGTGAGCAGCGTTGGTAGGTGGCAGTGCGCCAGCCAATAATAACCAAACAGAGCACAGTCCGAACACATGCCAGCCCATCGGGGTACCGACTGAATACGTCCTCTCTGAACGGCATGTCCAGTATGATTTGAAGTGTCCAATTCGACGTGAAAATGGTGCAAACAAAGGCAGAAACAACCCCCCAACGATTTGAAACCTTTCCGTCCGACCAATTATTCTATCAAAGAGCAGTTATTCTGTGAACCTACTAGGCTAGCTTTTATCAACGTCCTACCCATTTGTTGTGGTTTATAGTTTACCGCTCTTCTACCATCTTTGTACCTATAAGTTTTCTTCAAGTCTCTGTTTGCTTGTCTAAGAGGGCAATTTTTTGAAACACAATTTTAATCATTGCTGTTCCATACAACTATCGCTGTCACTCCTCCGATCAGCCGTTGATTCTGCCGCTCATTCTGAGAGAATTTTAACCTCGACCTTGTACTTTCTGCAACCCAATTGAAATCTTTCACTATATTTTTGACGACCTTTTTCACCGTCAGGAAGTCCACTTAGCACTTTTATCGAGAGCGATGCCTTTAAAATTATTCATGTGGAGGTCTAGCACACCGAAATCACATCGAGGCTCACCGAAGATGCATAGGAACACGGTAAGCAACTTTTTGATGTACTAGAACTACAACACGCTGAAACACTGCTCCTCATGTAGGTTCGTACAGAAGGAGCTATTCGTTCAAAACCTAGCTTTATTTGCCAATAGCTGTTTTTGGTTAGAGTTTCTTCTGCTAGAGATGTATTATAGTTTTCCGCCATGACAGTATTTTGTATTTTTTATTTCCCTTCAAAAGTTTGCGTAATAAAGCAGCAATTCTGACCTACCAGATCTCCAAGGCTTCCTCATCTCTGATGCCGAGGTTCTGATAAGGAACCGTGAATTATAAAAGAGTAAAGCCATATAAGTGTGATTGTAACTTTAATTGTAAACGTCTGGAAACAAACAGTTAGCTTCGTTTTCGTTTTTTCCGGAAACGAAAGTCTTTCGGTTCCTGGGATACTATGGTTGCAAAGCTGAAACTTAAAGAAATTGACGGAATGCCACCACCAAGAGCGGGCCTGTGGCTTAATTTGACTCAACACGGGAAAACTCACCCGGCCCGACACCGCAAGGATTGACAGATTGGAAGCTCTTTCTCGATTTGGTGGTTGGTGGTGTGGTGCATGGCCGTTCCGCACGGGCCCTTAGACGAAATCCAAACTGAGAGAGTATCCTTCTCATGTGCTCATCAGTAAGAGAGTGGAAGGAAGAAGGAGTTGTTGCTGTAAACTAACCTGAAATCCTCCGGTTGACGTTGAACGTGACAAGCAACAACAATCAAGCGAAAAGAATTAGGTTTTAGGTTTGTTATAAAATTAATGCGATAATTATTCTACCAGAAATAAATAAACCTTGGATGAAAATGAGGAAAGAAATGATGTAGGACGGTTGCAGAAAAGCAGAATATTAAGGAGGGGGGCAAAATTAATGAGACTGTCCATGCCGTGCCCAGGAGTCCGAGTTCGTGCTTCTCGTATTTGTATGTTTGTTTGCTACTTGCTTAAGGCCACCTGACAAGTGACTACTTTCACCGTTTCCAGAAGCGTGCCAAAGCCCCGTTCTGTCTCATGCCGAAACCCCAGTCTAACGAGTCGACCTGTGTCCCTCAAATCTCGCCCACTTCCCAGCCCCGAGCAGCCTGGACTCAATAGTCACGCAAGATGACAAGTACGTCTTCTACCTTAACCCTGCCAAACAGCGAGTCTGGGTGAGGCCTGGTAACCTGTTACCGACCTTCGTTTGGCGGCGGAATGTTCACGGCGAGAAGCACCTTCTGAGCTCTGAGTCTGCGCCAATGGACCGGTATACTGGAAGCTGTTTTCCAAAGGCACGACGATGGACTCCAAGGCCATGGTGAACGAAACAGAAGAGATGGACCGGCGACTCGCACGTATTCGGTCTCAGCGCATCAAGAAGCCCCTCCTCTTCGACAACGCCCACCCCATCGGGCAAAAGTGACCACGGATAAGCTTGCTCAGCTGGGCCACGTTCACACGCCTCACCCACCGTATTCGTCAGACATCTCTCCATGCGACTACCACTACTTCTTGAGCCTATAGGACTTCATGATCCAAAGGGACACAAGGACCCAAGCAGAGCTCGACAACCACAACGAGCAGTGGATCAGCACCAGGCCTAAGCAGTTCTGGAAGGATGGGAAGTTGGCCGATCGATGGCAGCAAGGTTATTGACCTTAATGGCGAATACATTCCTTAGCGCCGTTGAGCTGTAATTGAGTTATAAAGAGTTAAAGAAATTCGTTGAATTCGTCTCATTACTTTTGGCCCACCCTAATAGATACAACTAGGGTCAACGAGAAGATCCACCATGGGAAAGGGAATGAATTAATGGAAAAGGAAAGGAAGGGATTCGTAGAGGTGGAAGGGTAGACCTCCACGCCAAACCAACAAACGCCCTCCCGTCTACCACCACGAGCACCAATAATTTCGGGAGTATATTTTTATAGTTTATGTACTAGGATTTAAAATGTGATAAAATTATTGACCGACGAAAACATCACAAGTTAAAGAGTCTGCATAACGAACCGTTTATTTAAATATTTTAATTGACTGTTTTAGTATGACCTAGGTTTTATATATTGGAGTTGTTTTTGTGAAAGCATTTAAAAAACGAGAAATTGAAAAAATACTGTCATGGCCTGACTCGGATAGTTGCCTTTTATTACGCAAAATTACCGTTGAAAAAACCGCATTAAGGCTACAAGTGCCTGCAATTCTTAGAATTTCTGCATAGATCGTAGCGTTTTTGATATTAGATGACAGCTTGGTGTCGAAATGAGGAAATCTTTTAATACCAAATTTGAAAGAATCTGTCAAGTTATAAAGCATAGTGGTTAATCTATTGCCGGAGATCTTTATTTCCATGTCTAAATATAGCTGCACGAGTAGTCGTTGCATGAGTAATGTCTAAGTTTGAGAAATTATAGGCTTTGATAAGTTTGTTATCAATATCATTGGTGATATTGCTATGGATAAGGATAAAGGACGGCGTTATTCAATTCCTTTTGGGATGCGCCACGCATTCTACTTCTACGGGATATCGTGGAGGCGATTTGAATGCGTATTTGGCCATACAATGACTTGCGGGGGCCAGCCGATGAACAAGTCAGCGCTTCATCCTTCCCAGATATTCTGGTACCAATTCACCTACCCCGGAGGGATAGAAGGCTTGGTTGGCCTGGGCGGGAAGTCCGAGCCAGGAACCGGTATCGGGTGCAGGCGACAGTCGGCGCCTCCTCCTACTGCGCTACATGCACCCGGTGATATTACTATGGACAATTAAAATGGGAACGGAACAGGTAGAGATCAGCATGGGTAATGGACTAAACATAGTCAAAATGTGTGAGGGTTAGATCGTAAAGCATATGTTCTGACAGTTTTGTGTTAGGTCAAATCTGAGGACAGGGCAAGCCTTGGCTGCTTGAGGAGATGGGTGATGCTTCAGATATGAATTCATGCAGTTTACATCTGGAAGGCAATAAAAAGCTTTCTCAAGTGTTGCATCCGGAGATCTCTTGAAGCCGCAGCACATACTCGCCAGGTTGTTTAGTCCGTTGGTTGGGGAACAGGCCAATAAGTGGGATGAAACGGGGATGAATTCTCACTGCAGGCTCTGTCATCAGCCAAGTAGGGGAGCAGGATTAAAACTCGACCAAATTCTGAGTCAGCCGTGTGCAAAAGGCAAAGGACACGGTTTGCTTCTTGTAGGAGCTGGACGAGAGATAGAGTTTCAGATGAGAACAATTTTGACAGCTTGAATGGACAACAAATGAGGTTCCTTCAAGCCCAGCATCGACATGAAGCACGGAGCTGCTTCGATTGTCTGGCGCTTTCCCATATCGGACGAAGATTTAGATAGGGAAGGTTATCCTAAAGGACTTCTGATTGGGTATTCATTCAAGCAGCACACAGCGTTTAACGGTAAAAATGATCAGAATGATTGTACTCTGAAGAGGGAACTGCTCAAACTTCAAAAAAAAAAACCTTCTGCTCCTGCAGTGTTTTACGTTTAGTTAATTTGAGATTATTAGCCTTTAGATGCTCGGTTCTGCAGCAGCTCGACGCTACAGCTGTGCACCAGCAGCAGAAGATGCACGACAACGAGAACGCAGCCCACCGAAGTCTTGGTTGGGGAAGGTGGGTGTTACACATATCGCATTTCTTTTTGCTTATTTGTCTTCAAAACGGATTGAAAAGGGATTGTATAGAACAAATCGGGTACTTGTTGTTAATGTGGTCTACAATGGTGGAGGACCAATCATAGAGTGGAGGCGCGATGTGATTGGCTGGCGCGTTTCCTCCTTCCCATTTAGAGTTAAGTAGCGTCGCATAACACGGGCGGGTGATGACGCAATCGGAAGAGGAGCTGGATGTCGTCTGCGGCCCAGATCGAGGCCCTTGGTTCGAGGTCTCTGACACTCCAAACAGGCATTCCACCCCTTTTTCCTTCGATCTTCAGTTATCTAACATCCTTCTAACTTCAAGAAATAGCTTCACGTTAACTTCTAAAAGAGCAGTAGCCGTACATCACTCTCAACTTTCGTAAAGAGCGAGAAAACTCGCCGGAAGAAGTTACAAAGGGCTCCTTGTGGAACTTGTTCACTTTCGAACCACTCCGGTTTCGGAAGATTCTAGAACGGAAATAAGCCATGAGCTTAACATTGAAGCAGCCAATCCGACTGCGCCATCACCCGTCCGTGTTATGCGACACTACTTAACCCTAGATGGGAAGGAGGAAACGCGCCAGCCAATCACATCACGCCTCCAGTCTATGATTGGTCTTCCACCAAAGAAGGACGCCAAGACGGAAGTGTGCCTTAGATCACAGAACAAATGGATATCCTCTCCTTGTCAAGCGAGAAAATGTACACCTTCATCGGATCTAAAGGCTCCTGTTGTCAGTCCGGAACAGCTGCTCAGCTGGTTAACACCGGCTTTAATCGACCGCTTCGAGAGAACATTTCGTCGAAGACGAGTGACTTGTGAGCTGCAAGCGGAGTGAAATGCGCCAACAACAGCTGACAGCCAAAGGACTTGCCAACAAATCAACACACTGTTAGGAGCGAGGAAAGCTCGAAAAACCTAGTGACAGCTAGTTCCTCGACCGTGCAGAACTGAACACTGAACACTCTGCGTGAGGTCTTCTCAGTCTGCTTCTTGTCGGCGCTGAGACACTACCTAAAGATCCAAAGTGGAGGTTTGAAGTTGATGCGGCTGAAGAGCTTCAGAAAAACTTAGCGCAGTTGTTAGCGGTTGTGTTTGGTCGAGAGTTCAGTTTCATTTCACAAGCAGGACAGCTAAACTCCACATCCACACGATGTTCTACCCTGCCCTTGTTATCGTCCTACAATCCAAATTTGCCTTGGGAAGAGTCTAAGGGCGAGAGCATGGCGCATTCTAAGATAATTGACTAAAGCTGGCCGGTATTGACAGCTCTATTGTTGCAAATCGGTGGCACTGCTTGCGAGGGATCATGATCCTGTTAAGCAGGATCCCTCATTTAGCACACGAAGTAACCACGGAACCCAAGACCCCGTTAAGGCAGGGACTCCATGATGTAACCAGGCCACGCCACATTTCCGGCAGACGTAGTAACCTCTTACCCCTTACACAGGGCATTCGCCTGGGACCGAATTCATCAACGACTAACCCGCGGGTATAGGAGGTAGGGATACCCACGATGAAGCCTGCGTCTCTGACTCTTGCTTTATCTCTACGTGACTCTTATCTTATCTCTACCCCTTATACCCTGCATACTCATGGGTTTAATTGTTGTTGAATCCGGCCCCTGGATTGACTCACTCTGCTGCACGTCAGCAGCTGCGGGTGACCACGGGCATGCTGTAGTGAACCCCGACTGTAGTGGATTAAGGCGACTCCCCCCCCCCCCCAAATGATACCCGACAACCACAGCAATAATGAACCAGCACAACCAACACTGTCCTTGCACCTGCACGTGCGGGTCACAACATAAAACCACCTTATTCCGCCTAAGGCCTATGTCATACCATCGCTCTTCGCTAGCGAAGGCGATGGACAACTAACATAATTGGGGAAGGGACGGTATCAGACGTTGTGAAGGGGCAGACGCCTGTAGCAGTTGTCCGATCCACCGCTAACGAAGCCTCGCTAGCGGGGTGTCATACTTACGAGCGATACGGCATCGCTACCGATGCGACCGCGTCGCTGAGCTGAGCAGAGCGTCGGGCAGCATCGGTAGCGATGCTACGACGCAGCTGCACTCAACGCTATTAACTGCGCGCCTATTCGCTAGCTTCACGCTAGCGAAGAGACTTCGCTCATCGCTCTGTTCGTCGCCTTCGCTCGGGGTGAGCGAAGGTATGACATAGGCCTAATCTGCACAGTGTAGCATCGCATGATTTATTCCACACGGCTAGCACCACACGACCACATGAGAATACCATAGGTGAAGACTCAACAACAGGAAGGAACAAAGGATGACAGGATAGGGCCACTCCTGATGATGTGGCTGTAGTACCTATCCGAGGCTCAGGCGAGCCCCATCGGGGCTCGCCATCCTCCTGTATTACAGCCGGCTGTATTTAGAGCGTGATAGGGCTTCCTTCGAGGACCCACGTAGTCATAGGACGCAAAAGGTCCAGAGCCGCGCCCGCGCAGCCGCTCGACGTGTCGACGAAAGTATAGAATGAACCCGGCGGGTGGGCAGCGCGCTGCAGCCCGCGCGGATCGATAGCGTGCAGCCCGCACCTCAGGAACGCCTCAGCGGAATTCCGCTCGGATACGACAGCCCTTGGGAGTTTGAATTTGGAAAGCGAATAATTGCATTGGCGACATCTATCGTTGTGAAATCTGACACAACGACCATACTCACTCAATTCCCCACTCCAACGCTTCCATCTGAACGAAAATTGGTGACGATTGATGGTGATCGACTACGAGGTTTCGCTCATGCCTTTTGTAAACTACCCTACTTGCGTAGTTTCCAATCAAACCGCTTATTCTTGTTCAGTTCGATAGTAAAGGATAAAGGATAAAGGACGGCGTTACTCAATCCCTTCTGGGATGCGCCAGCGCATTCTACTTCTACGGGATGTCGTGGAGGCGACATGAATGCGTATTTGGCCGTACAATGGCTTGCGGTGGCCAGCCGATGAACAAGTCAGCGCTCTATCCTTCCCAGACAAGTCTGGTACCAATTCACCGACCCCGGAGGGATGGAGGGCTTGGTTGGCCTGGGCGGGAAATCCGAACCAGGAACCTGGTATCGGGTGCACGCGACAGTCGCGCCTCCTCCGACTGCGCTGCACGCGCCCCTCAGTTCGATAGTACCGATTGATATTGGAGATGCTCAACCAACGGAATATCTACTCTATTATATGTACCTATGTATGTATGGCTGTCGCATCTGTATCAATCGATAGTCGTTATTGATTAGAATGGTTGATCTTTTATACACGATATGAAGCCTGACGCATACCTACACCAACAACGGAACATCGATATTCGATCCCATCCTGTTGCCTTCACATCGCGTCAATCCGTAGTGGTTAATATTGATCATCATTATTGATTAGACCTTCTTGTGTACGGCAGGATCAGGCGGTACCGTTTCAATGTTAGGCAGCCCGTCCTGCGCGCGTCATATTACCGTCAATCCATAATGAACGATTGGTTTTATTATTGACTGGCGGCCGTTGTTATAAATATGTTGCAAAGCCTATTCAACAACCAGCAAATTTGTGCCGACGCATATACAGACAGACGGACAGACTTTCTTATGCATGCTGAGGGTCAGCCGGTATTGCTTCCTCAATAAGAAGCGTATCTAGCGTGTAATGTTCAATCGATAATGATCGACTGTTTTTATTATTGATTTGTGGCCGCTGCTATGCATGCGCTCTGAAGTTCAACGGCCAGTGAATTTGCGTAGACGCACACGTGGATAGACGGACGGATTGACTTTCCTGTGCATATTGGGTTAAGCCGGTATTGTTTTCGTCTGAGGAAACCCTTCTAAGGCGCCAAATAATTCCATCGATCAATAGTGGTCGTTTGTCAGATTCTCTGTCTGTGCTGGCAAGTCCGTCTACCTACATTATTTGTGCGCGGACGGACAAACGGACAGACGGATAGACGAGTTCTTTTCTTTATACTATATAGGGTCCGATGACGTTTTTTACTTTTTGAAAAAATAGACCCCATCGCCTACATTGATCGCAGATTACTTCAATTCAATACGTTTTGCAACTATGCTGTCAAGGGCACCAATTTTGCACAGATGCACCAACGGGCACTTGGACAAACGAGCGGAATAATTCGACACTGCTTTGATCCTAGAAAGCGCATCGCGGACGGCTCCCACCGCATTCGTACCAATCGATAATAATCGATTACTTGAATCTGTATACATGGTCTGCTAAAAGTCATACAACGGCCATTAATTTCGCGCCTACAGACACCTAGATAGGCGGAAGGACGGGTTGGATAGCTCAGCACCGTTTCCAATCTCCAGACCCCATACAGCAACAGCCATTTTTACGTCAATTAATATTTATCGATCTGCTGATCAGGCTAAACTTGCCCAGCGGCCAGTAATTTCGCGAGGACGGACAGACGGACACACGGACAAAAGGACACTACAGCTTCATTTAAAGCATTATTTTTCAGCCTTTTCAGAATAGGGCTTGCAGATAAGCAATAAGTGGAATGCAAAAACCGAGTTCTTGAAGCTCGATGACCTTCCTTTTAAAATGCGTATTTTTGTTCATATTTTTAGGCAAAGTTCTACTATGATCGCTACAACTGTCGATACTTTGCGCCGTTTCTACTGCTGTTCATCTACTCGTTACTGGGAGCATGGATGTTCTACATAGTTGAGTACGAGAATGAGAAGGAGATGAAAATGTGAGTATTCTGGTCTTATCAGATTAGTGAAGCCTTAAAATTGATGTAATCAATGGGCTTTCTCAATGGAGTGTAGAAGTCGAGTGCATGGCGCATACCAGTAGTCCCTGACCACCGCACGAAGAAAATCTATGCATTGCCATGCTTCGCTATAGCAGCAGCCCAGTTCTATACAATAGAACTCTTACAGTACACCGGTCCTGAGAAACCCTGATTTTCAGGAGAGAGGTGAAGGACCTAGAACGACTACGACACCATTCGTTTCTCCGGTTTCTCGACCTGTTCCAGAACAAACGTCGAAACGAGCGCCCACACCGATCAAGGTTTTACTTTCACGCATTCATTAATTAACGAATTTTTAAAGGTTGACGAAAATTTGAAGAAAAATTAACCTTCTAGGGAGCTGCTGCTGTGGTACGAGAAAGAGCTGGAGAAGGTGAAGCTACCGGAGGCCCTCGAATGGGACATGTGGGGAGCATTATTCTATGTGGGAACGATTTTCACGACCATCGGTAGGTTACGGTAGAATTTTGTTCAATGTTTTGGTCTTCTCTCTGCTCTCTAAGACCTTAACGCTGCTTCAGGTTATGGCAACATCGTTCCTCGAACAGTCACCGGTCGAGCATTGTCGGTGGTCTACGCAATTATTGGTGAGTATTTTAGCTTTCGGTGCAGTTTTTTAGAAAAATTTTCACTCAAAGTTGGTCTACCGCCCAGACCGACTTCCAACTAGGACATCGTCGAAGAAATCTATCGATATTGATGCGTAAATCAACGTTATTCGCTTATTGTAGCTTCCCCTCACTGGCCGTTTTAATTGTTTCGTCCCCACCTCAATGAAGCAATATCGATCGATCTATTGATTGGTTAATGTTTGCTCCTGTCGTAAAATGTGTCTACCGCTCAACATTCTCATTTGCCGCTCCCGCGTCAAACAGTCGATTCTTTACAAAAATCGATAATATCAGTCGATAGTGATTCTTTGCTGAGAAACCTTATCCCTAGCGAGGATTATATTCGTGTCAACAAATAGGGAGGTTGATTCTGTACGAGCGCCCATTGGCCGCTAAATTTGCGCGGACGGAGAAACGTTCGGAAGCGTTTCTGTTTCGGCAAAACTTGAGCAAAAACACACACTCAGAAAAATTAATAGAAAAACGGTACCAGACTCTAATGTGATCTACATGGCCAGTCGATGCGGCCTGATTGATCTATAGCGTCTCGCCTCCACTATGTAGGCCACATTAACGACAAGTACCAAAACACTGCACTCTATTTCGAACTGTCCTATCCTAATGTTCCGTTTAGGTATCCCTCTCGTGTTAGCGATACTGTCTCGATTCGGCCAGTTTCTGGAGCACACAATCACGCGAGCATGGCTGCGACACCGCGACAGATTCAAGAAGGCGCACAAGAGCACGAAGAAACGTCTCTCCTCCAAGACGAAGCACGGGTAAGACGCTTCGCGCATCCGTTCTAGCCATAGGCTTCTAGACACATGTCGCTGTCACTCGCCCGTAAAAAGCTCGGATGGGCGGAAACACGGAAAAAATGGGCGGAGCTCTGATGCCCGCTTGCTGTTTGCGTGACTCTTTGGAGGGAGGGGCCGGGTTCAGCAGCGCTCTCTCTTTCAACAAGCATGACGCTGGAGGGTCAGAGCATCGGCTTCTTCTCGCTTTAGCGCCGCTACTACCGTATCTCGATAAATGAGACTATAATTGGGACCAGAAGTAAGGGTCTCATATCGTCACGTGAATGTCCTCGTTCGGAACTCAACTAACCGCAACCACAGCGCTTTGGGCATAGATCAGTCACTATCGTGTAGATGTCGTTAATGTGGCCTACATGGGAGGCAGTGACACGCCAGCCAATTAGCGCACCGATAATGCACGCCACTCCAGGAGCAAACCGCAACCACAGCACCTTGGGCATCCATCTACGTTCTCATAACCCGATGCGTTTCTGAGTCCCATGTAGGCCAGATTAACTACTTGTACACATTACAACTGCACTTCAATACAGCTCGCTATAAGGAGCATCGTTGCAAATACTTTGATCAAACAAATTCAGAAGGGCCATCAGTGACGTCGAAGAGGGGAAGCATCTTCCATTGGAGCCGTCGGACGCTCACGACGACCATCATATGATAGAGGACTCAAGGTCAGTGTTAAATGACGCATCAGCAAACTAATCCTAGATCTTCTGTCGACAATCTTTGAAGAAAATCGATTTCATATGAGGATGACGTAAAAGATGACGACTGGGCAGACGTTCGATTTCACGACAAATAGAAAACATCAGTCGACCAATCCTCACCGGTCAATACGATCAATATTGTCGATTCTTGCCACGATTTCTTTGTGTGTGTGAGAGAGAGGCTGCTGACGTCACCTAGGCAGTCACTCTAGGTTGGGGTCCTTGACAAGTAAATAGTATCGATTTTCAAATCGATATCGATCGATTGTTATCTCGGGCAAGGTGTCAGCATATGCACAATTGCAGCATTGCTAGTTCGGTTGACTGCTGATGTTATGATATGCAGACTTTTTGCTAAATATTTATTTTATTGTCACTAAATGTTATATTTATATATTGTTATTTATTAGGTGTTTATATTTTTTCCTACAGAGAAATCTTCTTAATTATCGATCCTACTCTTGAGTTGTCGTCTTCTACAGATCCGACTTTACTTAAAATTGAATAATTTTTTTAAGAATTGAATTTTTTCAATTTAGAACGATTCCGATCTGGTTGGCGCTGTTGTTCTGCGTCAGTTGGATCTGTGCGTGTGCCGGACTGTTTCTGATCTGGGAGAAGCGATGGACGTTCTTCACGAGTCTATACTTCTTCTTCATCTCCCTGTCGACCATTGGCTTGGGTAGGTATAAGTTTACCCTTTCGTAATTGGACGAGATTTTGAGTGAACAAGGGCCAACTGAGCCATAAGGATCGTAGCCGGTCCTTATAGGGCAGTTTCGGTGCCAATCTGACGCCTTCAAACCCAGATGGGTTCGGTATAGTTGCCAGAGGGGCTCGCCTGAACCTCTAAAAAAAAGTTGAGTGCTTGGCGCAGCCCAAAAGGCTTGTGCACTTCCAACCCTTCCACTAACTTCTGAAGTGAAGTAGTCTGATCAACAGCAAAAAGCTCATGACGCCTTCAGGTGACGTCGTACCCGACCATCCGCACATGCTGATTCTGATGTTCTGGCTGGTGATCATCGGACTGTCCATCGTCTCCATGCTGCTCACCGTGATACAGATCAAGTTCGAAGAATGTCTGTACAACTTCATGATACGAATGCAGGTCAAGAATACTATGAGGTTCCTTCTCTACAAGAACAGTGGTTTATTCTACAAGAATTTAGGAGGAATACCAAAGAAACCTGGCCAATGGGATGCCATTTGACCACGATGAGATTCTGAAGAAAGCCATGGAGGATCAGCCGCTACTGATGAAGATCTTCGGGCCGGATTTGATGACCGGTGAGCAGAAGGAAAAGATCGAGGAGGCGGTGAGTGTCCTTACTTCGATATCAAGACTTCTCTTTAGCTCCTTCAGCAGCGATGTCTCCCCTCGCAATTACATTGGGGAGCCTTCCCAACCCTCCACTCCCAAGATGTGAGGCTCCACGGCATTCTCAGCAAGTGAAGTCAGTGGCTTAGCTTGGAGCCCTAGAAACCCAGTAGAATAAGGTGAATTCGGGGACCTTCAGTTAGGAACTGGCCGAACTACGCACTCTGCTTCATGTCCATACGCCCAAGTACCCAGTCAAACCGCTCTACATTCCTAAACCGGAACACAATGCACGGCTTATTCCTTCAGCTAACAACGTTCATTCCAAAGAAGCTGATTTCAGGCCGAGCAGTTCGAGAGGATCGTGCGAGAGACCAACAACAAGAACATCCAGACGGAGATGCCCACCTTCAACGGCGCCTTCACTCAGGTGGAGAATGAGGCAAATGTGGGTCCCGTACAGAATTTGCGGCCTTTTTTGGTTTTCCAGAGGTGTACTTACAGAGTATGGCCTGCGATCCTATGTCCTTGTCTGAGGAAGTCCTCAAGGCCAACGGAGAGACACAGTGGTCGAGGTTGGTTGGCTTACCTTTGATTTATTAATAAATAAAAATAAATTAATGAAAACCCAAAAAATTAATCAAAATGTAAATGGACTGTCAGACGTAGCTTACGGGTCGTAAGATTTTCTAAAGGGCTTTTTCGGATTTTGCTAAAATCCTCTTGTGGATGTTTGACAACGGTCATTATTTTCGCATCACTAAACCCAAAACCCACGCTGCAGTTTCTTACCTTTTGAATCAATCAATCGATATCTATGCTTTGCACGTCTTCCTAAATTCAGACAGCGCTCCTCGGCGGTCAACGGTGAGCATCTTCAACGCGCTTTCGATGACGATGATCGTGACTCGATGTCGGATGCGACCAGTCTGCCTATGGACTCAATAAGGTGCTTACAGTACCCCTAAATTCCGCTGGACTCTACCGTAGTTCAGCATATAATGCTTTGTTGAGTTACGGTAGAGTCACAGCAAAGGGTCCCACTAATTGTCTTCTTTCGTTACAAGTCAATAGCTTCTTTATCATATGGCACATTTGTTTCGGTACTGGTCGTTAATGTGGCCTGCATGGGTAGTAGTAAGTGGAAGCATCCCAGCCGATCACAACCAATTAGAACACTGGCCGAACACACGACGGCCAATCAAGGCGCCTTTCGTAAACGCTCTTCCCATGCGTGCTATACCCGTTCTATGTTGTAGAACTGCGCCCGGATTCATCAAGCAATGGGTATAGGTAGAGATACCGTAAGGGAATCGTACCCACTACCAGCAGTGGGTAGTGGGCACGAATCGTATTCATGAAGAGAATCAAGGGTAAGGTACAACTAGGCCTCTCGCGAGAGCAGCTGATCTCACTGGAGCGCCATTTTGTCAATGGAGCGCGAACAAGTAGCGGGTATACGGATGCACCCACGACGATCGGAGGGTTTTCTGTACCCACTGATATACCCACGATTTTTCGGGTGAGGATTATCATGAATCTTGGGTATGTCCACATCGTGGGTATGTCCACCCCTATGCCCAGCATACCCGAAGGTATGCGCGTTGATGAATCCGGGCACTGGTCTGATGTGTGTCACCATGTAGGCCGCATTAATTTTCAATTTTTCAGTTTTTAAATCAATCTTTAAATGTTCTATGCTCTTGTAGTTGTCGCTAGATTGCGCTTTATCAGAGGAAAACTGGAAAACTTGATTCTCTTTCAGCTGCTCCAGAAATCGTGCTCCTGTCCCGAAGAAGGTGGCCTTCCTCGGTGTGTCAAGGTCTCAAGACAGCACAGGGTAAGCACTTGTGTCCATGTGCCCGTATGTCTGTCCGCTCGAAATTCATGGCCGCTGGCTTAGCTGCTCACTGCTACTCCTGCCGTATACAAAGGAGTTAATCCACTCGTCTGTTCATTTGTCCGTATACGTGTCCGCACGAAATTAGTGGCAGTGAAAAGGGCTTCTCTAGAAAGGATCGATATCGCGCTCGATTTCTGTGCATAACTCATCATTTGAAGTTGAAGTGGGAATTTCGGCGACATTGTCGTCAATGATCAGATTTCAAAGCAATTATGCAATGCGTGTCGAAAGGAATATTGATTGATTTTATCGATTCCTCTCTACAGTTGGGTTAAGGGTTATGAGGTGTCATTAATTAGCCTCGCCGGATTTTTCTCTTCGTCGAACTCGATGTGAGGGTGAGGGTACTGTCGAATCAGAATAAGCCTCTATAAAATCAGATTCTTCTGAATATGACATTCTAACGCTCCTTTTTTGTTCTGCGATTTTGTATTTTATGTTCCAAAAGTAAATAACTTTCCTTTAGTCGAGATTTCGAGGCTATTTCCGAAAACACTTGTAATAACACGAGCTTTTGCCATGAAATCAAGTTGGCAGTGGGTATAGGTAGAGACATAGTAAGGGAATCGTATCCACTACCCTCAGTGGGTAGCGGGTACGATTATTATTCATGAAGGGATTAGGGCGTGGTAGAACTAAGCCTCTCGCAAGAACAGATGATCTCACTGGAGCGCCATCTTAGCCATGGAACGTGGAATCCTCTTGGGTTTGAGGATATACGCAAGACGATCGCTGAGTATTCTCTACCCATTGATATACCCACCATGTGGCGGGTGAGGTTTATCATGAATGCCGAGTTGAATCGTGGGTACGTCTACCCCTATATGCCCGTGGGATATAAGCGTTGATGAATTCGGTCGCAAATGAATGAACGATGCCCTTTAGAGGCCGGATTCATGATGACTTTACCCAGGGTTATGTGGGTTTGTAAGGAGGAGAAGAAACATTTCAAGTTTCACTTGAAGTGATTTCAGCGTTCTCATCGTTACGTTCGTTCGTTGTGCAGGTATCGTAATGTGCCGATTTGCTTTGCCAGAACATTTGTTGTTGGTTGGTGGTCTGTGAAAATGTGAAACTAACGGAAAACGTTGCGGGTGCCTCCGCGGGCTGGTTAGCAGCCGCCGGCCGCGATGCGGGGCTAGATAGGCGCCGAGCGTTGTTCGCGTTATAGACGACAAGTACCTGATTCTGACTTGATTCTGTCAGCGCTATATGCTCAGTTTAAAGATTAAGCCATGCATGTCGAGTTCATCTAAAGAGAAACTGCGAACGGCTCATTAGAGCAGATGTCATTTATTCGGAACGTCCTATTGGATAACTGCGGCAATTCTGGAGCTAATACATGCGAAAAAACCCTGACTTTTGAAAGGGTGCAATTATTAGAGCAAACCTATCACCTTCGGGTGCTGTTTGCTGACTCTGAATAACGCAGCATATCGGCGGCTTGTCCGCTGATATTCCGAAAAAGTGTCTGCCCTATCAACCTGATGGTAGTCTATTAGTCTACCATGGTTATTACGGGTAACGGAGAATAAGGGTTCGACTCCGGAGAGGGAGCCTTAGAAACGGCTACCACATCCAAGGAAGGCAGCAGGCGCGAAACTTATCCAATTTTATGTGGGTAGAGGGTAGAAATTGAAGCACTTCCTGGAATTCAGAAGAGCGTGTAGGTAGATAAATGGCGGGGAGAATTATATCATTGACCGAATTATGTCACATCATGAATACCGAACTTTCCCACTGCCCACTCTCCTCTGTTGGTAAACTTATCCATTACCATTACCTTACCAATCGTGAATCCTGTCCCAGCATTGTGTCTTGAATAAACACTGTAAGTACCTTAGCTGTGTTACAGAAGCACAGGATCTGGATCGTTGGAGGACGAGACCATCGAAGTTGAAGACGTCGAAATTCAGACGGACATTGCGCAGTTTCAAATTGATGAGATAGTTCTACGGTTGGCTGCTCTTCAGGTACAACTACAAGTCTTTACGGGCAAATATTACCATGACCGGAAAGTTCTGGCGGATTTGAACGGTCCACTTCAAACGATCATAACTTTCTTCATACTCACGAATACAGGTGAAATCGAGTCTCAGTCCCCCCCCCCCTTGAGCGACTAGCAGCTAATCTCCTTACAAATCAAGGAGCAATTTTGCTTTATTTTTTGAAACCCTAAAGGTTTTTTTAGTCCTAGTAGACAGTATAGTTGTGCTTTTGAGGAATTTCATTGAACGAATGAATGAACGAATAAATTCGATGTCGAGTGAACGAACGAACGAATTTATTCGCTCATCAATTTTTTCGAATGATCAAAAATCGAATAGGCCCCATTTTTCGTTTTTTTCGGATATTCGAATATGCATGTGTTGTTGCTCGAATCAGGTTTTGTGCTTATAGATTTGAGATGCTTATTCGATATTCGAATAAAATCATTCGATTTTCGAATAAGGTTAAAATTTTGGATTTTCGAATAATATTCGAATATGGGCACGTGTAGCGCAGTCGTAGGAGGCGCCAGCTGTCGCGTGCATCCGATACCAGGTTCCTGGTTCGGATTTCCCGCCCAGGCCAACCAAGCATTCCATCCCTCCGGGGTCGGTGAAATGGTATCAGACTTATCTGGGAAGGATAGAGCACTGATTTGTTCACCGGTTGGCAAAGTCATTGTATGGATGGCCAAATACATATTCAAATCCTCCATGACATACCGTAGAAGTAGGATGCATGGCGCATCCCAAAAAGGATGGAGTAACGCCGTCCTTTATCCTTTATCCTTTATTCGAATATGGCTCCCCTTCGATGTTCGAATCCAAACGAATATTCAAAAATCTAGAAATATCGGATATTCGATTATTCAAGCAATTATTCGAATAAATATTAAATATTTATTTAATATTTAGTTTCGTTGCACAACTATAGTAGGCAGCATCGGGGTGGAAACGTGTCAGCCAATCAGGCCGCATTAAATGGGCGTGCCAATCAGAGGTGGCATGATACGGTCGTACCCTTTATTGGCTGGCTGCTTTCAGTTAGTCCTCTGCTTGGTTACGATTCGCTGGTGCGTTCCCACATCTTTGTGCTGCCCACATTCGCGACATAAAGCGGGACTTAATATAGTAGTTCACTGCTTTTGCGCATTAGATGTCTTCTCTGGAAAATGAATAATAAACTATACGAAATCAAAGTCGTTTTTTGGAAATTTTTCAGTAACTCTCCCTTTTCAGGCAAGCAGAGCTCATCTTGAAGACGACGATGCAGATGTGGAGATGCCGTCACTACTGTGCACGGGACGACGTGGCAAGAGAAGGAATCGACACGAAAGCGAGAAGAGCGTCTGCGACATGACGGACAACCAACTGCTCAACACGATCATGAAAGTGATGACGAAGTCGATCGAGACGGAACCGATTCCGGAGAAGTCAGTCAAGGTACGCATCATCCACATCATTGAATGTCTTCGAAAATCATATGTTGGACACTGTCAGAATTAGTTCCCGAAGAATTGGTCCTTTCTGATCTCTCTTGAATTCTACCCTTCGTCGTGAAAGTTGCACTAATTTTCAGCCAATCACAGGAAGTTCCATAGTGTAGTTGGCTGGCTCCTTAACATTTCAGGCATTTCTTTCGGTACATGCTGTTAAAGTGGCCTCCATGGGAAGGCGGGAACGCCGCGAACCAATGAGAGCGCTGACCTGCACGCGTTAGACCAATCAGAGCATTGACCACACACCCGCCAGCTAATCGGAGCACCCCTAAACCCACTCTAGGTCGAGAACGCTGTTGGGTGCTGCACTCTCAGAACTTCACAAAGAAAGATACTCCGGAATACGTTACATCTGGGCACCTCCTCATTCTGCTCGTGCACCTTTGCTCCGGCCGCATTTGACCTGGTCGTAGGGTGCACCACCGGTGCTCTGATGGGTCTGACGCATTCACGCCTCCATGTAGGCCACATTGATGGCATGTGCCTTTCTATGCCCCTTCCTCTTCGATTTTCTGCTTTTTTCAGAACCTGGGAGTCAACACACATGCGAATTCCTACGCTTCCTGTGGTGTGTCCACGTATCCAATTCCACTTCGTTCGCAGTCGGTGGAGACTGACAGACATGACGTCGTCAATTGTGCAGTGGAGACGGACGCCGCCGTGCTCATGGACAGAAGCATGGAGACATCCAGGTACACTCCACGAATTCTGCATCTGAAAACGCCAGCTACCCTCAAAATTCCAGAAGCGAAGCCATCGACGCTCCGGAGAAGATGTCGTGGGCGGAGAAGGCTCATCGCGACATGATGACGTCGCCGGTGATACGACGTCTTCTACTTCGCACCATCGGCACCGGCCACTCCAGCGACGATCGTCAGGCAGATGACCGTTCCCAGCAGACCTCACTGAGCCTTGACCACAAGCCGACGACGGCCGATCGTCAGGCAGATGACCATTCCCAGCAGACCTCACTGAGTATTGATCGCAAGCCGACGACGGCTATCGATGAGGAGATGCAGACGTCGTTGAGTATCGATCGAGCTCGACCGAATATCGATCGGGCGCTGCAAACAACGCCCAGCATCGACGCACGGCTTAAGTGCGACAACGGCTCGCAGATGTCGCCGGAGGTCGTCCATCGGATGACGGCGCCGATGAGCGCCATGTCTGTAGACTGCTCCATGCAGTCGTCGTCAGCTAGTGACGCGCAGGAGAAGGCGACCAGTCGGTGAGTGGCTGATTCTGCGGTGACGCGTCGCGGTCTTTGCGATCAACATCTTCCAAGCTGTGCCAAATGGTCGTTTAAACGAATTTTTTAAAGAAGTTTTTTTAATATTTTTCTCTAAAATATGCTCTACATTGTGGGATGGAAACGTACGCGCCAGCCAATCAGAGCACCGACCACACAGGCACGCTATCGGTCCCACTCTATTTGATGTATTTTTGACACCGTGGAGGTCGCAAAATTGTGCGCTCCACGGTTTCTTCTTTTGTTGGTTCTTGTGCAGTCATGCGCTGATGTGAGAAGACGCGGTTCGGTTAACAGAGCGTGATTGTACGATCAAGGCTCTGATTGGTTAAAGCCTCTTCGGTCGGTGCCTTAATTGGTTGTGATCTCTCAGCGTGTTCCTCTCCTTCTATGTAGGCCATATTAACTACATGTTCTGAAAATCCTTCACAGGCCGCCAATTCTTTTTAATGATTCTAGAAGTAGTGCTACTTAATGGCTCAACACCTACGAACTAGTCTTTTGACGATCTGGCGCAGCCTTTCTTCAAAAAAAAATTCGTTGTTTCTTGAATTTTCTTCAAGTTGATTCGCTCATTAAACGTATTAAACGTACTAAATTTTAGGAGATTTTTACGCTCAGATATCCGGTATTAGAGGAAAAAATGCCAGCCCTCTTGCTATCCAATTTTAGCACTATTTTTTAATAAGAAAAATCTTCAGATCTCAGCAAACTTCAGTGGAAGAGATAAACATAAACACTTCCAATCTACCGGAGCTTGTAACGACATCGGTCGGACCAGACGAAGGTACGCATTCCATATTCATTCAAATGCTAATCGTGGAAGAAATTATTATTTAAGCTTTTTACATTATAACAGCAAATGAGCCAGGAAGCTCAGATAGGACCATCCGGGACATTCTGAAGAGTTTTTTTTTTGCCTCGGCCGAGTTAATGGTCGCGGTAGACTCAGAACGGACTCTTTAGGCTCGAAAATTGGAAGTAAACCTTGACTAAAATGTGGATGTGACATTCACGGGTTAAATATGTATTTTCCAGAAGCCGAAGCCTATCATCCGGGCACGGACTGGAATCATCTCGGTAGTTCGAGTTTCTATGATGGCCGGATGACGGAAAGCATGGAGACGAGGTTAGTTTCCATAGAAAAACCTTTGAATCAAGTTTTGTCTTCTGAAAAACCGAAATCATGGGAAGATATAATAGATTCCATATAGTGAAGGCTCTCGTTAGGTGACCTCGGAGGGCTCGGAGGATCACAAGGGCGGACAAATGGACCGGCTGTCCACAAATATGTAATCGAACCTGGTTCAGTGGTACAGAATGCTGGCCTGTCACGTGGGCGGCCCGGGTTCGATCCCCGGCCGATGTACCATGTACGGTCGTTAGTCCAATGGATAATTGCCACTCGGATTTGCCCAAAATTGGGTCAAGTTCAAACTTGAACGTTTATTGAAACAAAGGTAAGTCAATCATAAGGACAAACTCGATGGCAACAGAAAATAAATCGATCAATACTGAGAAAATTTGTTATAAAAACTCTCAAGCACCTTAATTACCCTGAAATTCCACATAAATACCTCCGATCTACCGTGCTTGTAACGAAATCGGTCGACCCGGGCGAAGATACGCATTTCGTATTCATTCAAATGTCAATCGTGGAAAAATTTTGATATTTCAAGCTTTTTATTTTATAAAGGCAAATGAGCCAGAAAGCCCAGATAGAACCTACCAGGATACAGTTGCAACATGCAGTAGCTCATACTGAAATTCTCAAATGCTACGGAATGAGTGAAACTAACAAAAGTGAAAATATAGGAAAGAATAAGGCGAGCAGCGAAGCAGCGACTGCCTTGTCGACGTCAATGTCTCAAGCCTATAAGAAATGCAATGAATTCCGGAAAAATGTATTAGAACAAAGGCTATCCTACATGAGTAGGAAGAGACCTAAAGAGCTCAGGAAGTGCACTTATCTTCTTCTCGTGCCCGCAATACAAGGCGCTTGGACTCTTGACCCTCGAGGGTCCAAATAAGTGAGAAATTGAAAACGAGCTATTAGGTTGGCACCTAAATTTGTGGACTCATTCGTTATCGCGGATTACGCGATTTCTTCTAGTAAAAATACGACAAATACAAAGTGCATTGCTGCAGGCAAATTCAAACTTCTGTAAACATAGAGCTTCCCATGACATTTTGATTGCTGTGAAGATAAGTAATCGGAGAAGAAGTTGTTGTGGGAAGCCTCTGTGCGAGCGCATAAAAGGGGGCTCGCGATGAGTAAGCGAGTCAGCGTACCGTCCAGCAGGTCCTGAAGTGTGATGCGAGGCCCCCAGCTGCGATGCGATTCTCATCCATGCGATGCGACTGCTTTACTAGTTGCCGTAATTGCCTTGTATCCTCATTTTATTCACTTAGTTATCACCTCATCACGTGTTCGTATTTTTGTTGTAGATCATTAAAGATAAAGGTTTAATTACCCAAGTTTGAGGTATACGCCCAAGTAAAAGTCCGCGTGGCACGAGCTGGAGCAAGGACGCTCCGTCTATTTTATTCGTAGTCACTTTTTCCAGCAGAGATTATCAGAGTATTTGAGCATCAATTCCTTAGCTCCTTCCACTACTTGAAAGCCATTAGTCTGCACTTCCCGAAGCTACTTTTGCTGTCCTGCCATTCCGATTTAGTGGGAAGTTTTTCAATCTGAAATGACAGAGTCACTATTCGCGAACGCTTTCTCCATGAGCACCAGCTCGGCCACTCTGCAACTGAAACCCGTCAGAGCATATGTGCAGCTGTAGAAGATGAAGTTGTCCACCGATCGACAGTGTTCAAATGGTTCAAGAGGCTCCGTGAGGGCAACGTTGAAACTGAAGACAAGAGACGCACCGAATAACCGATTGCCCTTGATCGTCGAGCGGTAATTAGCGCCATCGAAGGAAATCCGAGCTTGACAACGCGTATTTTGGCACTCAACTTTAGGTGCTCACATGCCTCTATTCAAAAGGTTCTGCACAGCGTTGGCTTCTCTGTAAAGCTCGATAAGTGGGTGTCTCACGACTTGACCCTTTCGCAGGGAGAAGCGTGTGGATGCCTCGAAGGAATTGTTTCGTCGTCAAAAGCAGAAACCATTTCTTCACCGAATGGTAACATGTAATGAAAAGTGAATTCCACTGAATAATCGCCAGCGTTTTAACCGGTGGCTAAGACCAAAATAGAAGCCGCTGTCGACGCCCAAGCCTGACCTCCACCAGAGGAAGGTGATGCTCCTGTCGGTAAGGTGTTATCACTCGGAACTCACGGAGAACGGTCCCAGAAATGATGCCGAGGTGTACTCTTTTCAACTTGACCCCGAGCACGCTGAACTCCGCCAGAATCGGTTCCGACTGCTCTTCAGGAGTGTTATTCAGCAGGATTACACTAGACCACACGTCGCGAGGAACTAAGCTTTTCAAAAAATCGAAGACCTTGGCTGGGAGCGTCCAACTCATCCTCCTTACAGCCTAGACTGTGCGTCGAGTGACTACCACTTCTTTCATTTGCTGTCGCACTCCTTGGCCTTAAGACGACTTACCAATGTGGATCAGGTCAAGATGCACCTCCAAGGATTTTTCGCCTCAAAACCACAAGAATTCTACAGCCGTGGGATATATAAGCTAATTGTTAAATGGGCAGCGGTTCTGCGTTCCAACGGATCTTACTTCGACTAAAGATCGTAATTAGTTATTTGTTAATAAGCACTTTTGTTGAAGATGCTTGAGAGTCCACGAATTTAGTTGCCAACCTAATACATCATGACTAGTGAATGCACTCCGAGACTACATTGGCAGTGCTAAATAGTTTTCGACGACCTCCGATTGGTTTTTTGATGCAAAGTTGATGCATAAACCTGCATACTGAACGAGTCCTTGTGGCAGCCCGTCGCGATGAACCGCAATCATCATTTCATATTTTTTATTTTATTGTTTATGTTCTTTTTTGGGCGCGTGTAGCGTAGTCGGAGGAGGCGCGACTGTCGCTTGCACCCGATACCAGGTTCCTGTTTCGGATTTCCCGCCCGGGCCAACCAAGCCTTCCATCCCTCCGGGGTCGGTGAATTGGAACCAGACGCGTCTGGGAAGGGTAGAGCACTGACTTGTTCATCGGCTGGCCACCGCAGTCACTGTATGGCCAAATACGCATTCAACACGCCTTCACGACATCCCGTAGAAATAGAATGCGCTGGCGCATCCCAGAAAGGATTGAGTAGCGCCGTCCTTCATTATTTATTTATTTATTTATGTTTTTTTCTTTCGGGACACCATCATTCGAAGTCATTCTCCTGAAATTTTCTCGATGGTTCGGTAAAACCAGTTCCTCCTTAAATTTCTCGCAAGCCATGATATGATACTGTACATGATCCGCTCTTTATATAATAATATAATAATCAAGTAATAATCGTTTTCTTAAAAAAAGTCTTTGCTTTTGTTATACTAAAAAAACAGAAAAGCTTTCTATTGGCACACTTATACAGTACGTTTCAAAAGTATGTATCCACATACTTTTGAATCGAAAACGTACCCATATCTCGTTTCGCGTTCATTTCTGCAGGCCGTCACTAACACCACTAGATTCCTGGTGGTCGAAAATAGGTAACCACTCGCTTTCAGGAAGTTTTTCCGTCTCATACGAGAACCAGACTTTTTTAAAGAAAATTCGTTGAAAATTGGCGTTTCAAAAGCATGTATCCACTTGTGGAAGACAATCGTTTACTAAACTCAAAAGTCGATCGGGCCACCATTATTTCTTATAACATAATGCATCGTATTATTCATGCTACTGACAAGGTTCCGGATGATTTTGTCTTTGCTGGTGTCCCATGAAATCAAAATTGCCACCACGCCATTGAACTGTCGGTTATTCGCGTAGACTCCTCGAACCACGATCCCCCACGTGTTCTCCATTGGGTTGCTGTCGGGTGAACTGGTCGGCAAGTCCGTTGCTTGAATGTTGTGACGGTGGAGCCAATCTTTGGTCGACCTCGACACATGGACTGCAGCGCTGCCCTGCTGCAGAACATGCCTCTGACGTCTTCTGCCTCTCAAGAAAGGCAGTAGGATAGAATCCAGTACACCCTGACACTCCACACTGACTATGCGACACAACGGAAGTCTAAGCTTCAGCATTCTACTGCTGCAGAAGCCGACAACTATCACTAATGAACAGCCTCCAAAGCAGCGGCGACGGGGACTTTTCGCAGATCTCTCCAGTAATGTCGGTATCCATCGGGGACATCCAGGTTACATTTCTTTTACGTCTGCCAACGGGAAAATTCCAGTCTGGATGTCCCCGATGGATACCGACACCACTGGAGAAACCTGCAAGAAGTCCTCCCTCGCAACTTTTTAAGCGCTTCGTCTTTGACACGGCTTTTGCAGCAGTGGCATGCTGAAGCTTAGTCTTCCGTTGTGCCGCATAGTCAGTGTGGAGTGTCAGGGTCTATCCTACTGCGTTTCTTTAGAGGCAGAACACGCCAGAGGCATGTTCTGCAGCAGGGCAGCGCTGCAGTCCATGTGTCCAGGTTGACCAAAGATTGGCTCCACCGTCACAACATTCAAGCAACGGAATGACCGACCAGTTCACCTGACAGCAACCCAATGGAGAACACGTGTGGGATCGTGGTTCGAGGAGTCGAATAACCGATAGTTCAATGGCGTGGTGGCAATTTTGATTACATGGGACACCAGCAAAGACAAAATCATCCGGAACCTTGTCAGTAGCATGAATAATACGATGCATTATGTTATAAGAAATAATGGTGGCCCGATCGACTTTTGAGTTTAGTAAACGATTGTCTTCCACAAGTGGATACATGCTTTTGAAACGCCAATTTTCAACGAATTTTTTTTTTCAAAAAAGTCTGATTCTCGTGTGAGACGGAAAAACTTCCTGAAAGCGAGTGGTTACCTATTTTCGACTACCAGAAATCTAGTGGAGCTAGTGACGGCCTGCAGAAATAAACGCGAAACGAGATATTGGTAAGTTTCGGAGTGCATACACACTTTTGAAACGCACTGGATTAGGCTGTCGCAAAAATAATTGCCGAAAATTAATCATTCGTGTGGAGATCGTTCCTCGATATTGCCAAGAAGAATACAGACGAAAGATAGAAGGTCGCTGAGTGGCCTTCTTCCCCTCCCCTCCCTCTAAACAGAGGCGTCAATGTTTATTCGAATTTCAGAACGAGTAAGAATCGTCACAACAGATGCTGCCGCCTCTTCTACTGCATGTATTCGTGGCCATCCGGGCACAGAAATGCTATCTCCGCAGAACTTAAGCCATCGAAGAAGCCGGGCTGGAAACAGTCAATTTCAACCCGCACGTAAAATTCCTAAGAAAATGTGATTTTATCACAAGGAATGGCGACTCTACTGGCGCTTAAACAACATACCTCCAGACCGTTGCACTGATCAGGAGTGAGAGCACGGATAGTGACGATGGTGACAAGAAGGCAGAGTAGAATGAACAGCTTCATAGCCCTGAAGTATGTAAGTGTGCGGAAATCAATGCGTTGAAGAAGGCTGTTAATGGGGAGCAATTGGTGTCTGGAGCATGTATACCATGTTCATGGATCCTCTTTTAATTGAGCTTCATGCTTCTGAAATCAAAGTAGACGTCTTCCAAACCGAAATGAGCTTCTCCTACATTGAACTAGAGACTCGAAGAAGTTTTGAACGATTTTCTGATCAAGGAGAATTTGGTGGAACTTTCAATTTCATAAAATTGTTATTTTCTAAGAAAAATTGTAAAATAGAATTTGAATTAAAGCACAGCAAAAAAGAAATCATGTAGTGGATTAAAAGATCAGATCGACGCCATGCACACGAAAAGTTCGTTGCGATTTTGATTTGATTGATAGTGTAAATGCTGCCTACATGAAGCGTCAAAGTGAGGATATGTGTATTTATTAAAATTGTTTTATTAAAATTGTTTTTGTTACATCGTTTACAGGTGTGAAGCTCTATTCAAACACGAATTTTCCATCAATTGAATGAAAACCGTGACCATATTGGACGAGGCATGGCGGAAACTCTTCTTTTAGTAGTGAAAATGGCTACCATCTTGCTCTTCTAGAAAGTTTTGGACCAAAAATGAGAATTTTATACGGTTTCAAATAGCATGTTGTTGCGTTTGAAACAATAATAATAATAATAATTTCAAATATGAGGTTGCCCGGAAAGTTCTCAGCGTTTAGAGTGCTTCACTTTGAACTACAATAACTTTCTCAAATCCTAATGGATTTAGTGGAGATAAGCACCGTTCGAATCAGCACACCCTTGCCAATGGGCCCGCTGTCGACTCTATCCATCTGCGAATAAATTAGGTGGTCAAGATTCGGGAAAATCTACGAAAGCTGTTTTGGATCCTGATTGGTGGAGGTTTTACCAGCGAGAAAGTTCTGAAAGTGCTTGAAAAGGTGGCGATCGGTTGGTGAGCGGTCTGGAGAACGTGGTGGGTCAGCCAGAACGTCAATTCTTAATTCCTTTAATTTTAAAATAGTGGTTTGTGAAAGCGGACGATATTGTGCAAAAGAATCGGGCCTCTTCTGCTGAATAATGCTGGCCGAAGTTGACGCAATTTTCGGTGCATTTCGTCGACATAATTACAGTAGGACTCTGCTGTGACCGTTTGGCCTAGTGCCAAAAAAATTGTAATGGATCACACCAGCCGCCGACCACCACACAGTGACCATTACCATTTTTGGTGGAGGCTCGCCTTTGGAAAATGCCTAAGGGTTCGTCGGTGTCCAACCACTGTCCGGGACGTTTCCTGTTATCAGGACCCAGCGAGTGACGATTGCTGCCGGCCTGCTTGTCCGTCATCATTCGTCAAACGGAAATATTCAACGATTTTTGCACAGAATTGTAACTGGCGATGAAAAATAGTGTTTGTACGGTCAACCAGGGTTCTAGTGCCTTAACCGCACTAGAACCCTGGTTGAAAGCAAATAGAAGAAAGAAGAAGGTGCCAAAAGTGCTCATCCCTGCCGACCTGGCACTGCTACATTCTGATGACCTGAAAATTAGCGAAAAATTAAATGGCCGAAGAACAAATCATACATTCTGGTAGAACAAGACATGCGCTTTCGAGCGTCATATCACTCGTCATATAAATCCAAGCAAGACATGCTGAACAAGGAGAAGGAGTTGTTGGTGAAAATGATTTTTTCCTTTTGTCATTTTGTTGATATTCGACAGAAATCAGCATGAGCCAATAAACGCGACACAAATCCCTATAGAACAAGACATTCTCTTTCCACCGACATATAACAACGAGCAAAAAGTCCTACCACAGAGCAGGAGCTGTCGGTAAAAATGAATCTTCTCCTTCGGACGTCCCAATTTGATGACCTAAAAGGGCAAATGAGCAAATAGCACTAACACATATTCTTGTAGTACAGAACATTACCTTCCAAATGCTATGAAAAGCTGAAAAAAGCTGAAAAAAATCCAAACCTAATCGGAGAGAAGCAGCTGTGAAAAAGTGAAAAATAGCGATGGCCATTTTTCACTTTTTCACTTTAACGAATTAGAAATTGACAAAATTAAGGATGAAAAAGAAATGCAATAGATGCTCTGATAGAGCAACTCATTCTCTTTCGAAAGCTGTATAGCGCTATGCAGGATACCGCCGGCGGAACCCGCAACGAATCGTTGAAAAAAACAGCGGGACTTAGGGGACAACCTAATAGTGACACAAAACCCTGAGATCTTTCCGGGCAACCTAATAGTATGTGTTAAACTTATTGAGCAGGTCAATTAAACCATCAAAGAAAGTCATACTAGATTTTTCCTTGAGGAAAAATTTTTTCCTAACCTTTTTGTAGAGTCTCTAGTTTAATCTAAAATACTCTTATTTTAATTTGGAAGATGCTTAGTTTGATTTCAAAGGCGATAGGCGTGTTTAGAATAGTGTACTATATGACGTGTAAATGATATACATCTTTAAAAACCTTTATTTTTCTTCAAGAATGTTTGAATTTTGTCCGGTCCACGCTCCAGTGAGCATGGCAGTCCTTTTTAACAAAAATAAAAGGTCAGGGGAAGGTACCATGACGGGACCCCAAGCAAGGAGTTACCTACGAAGGAAGGAAGAGGTCGAAGAATTGATCACAACAAAGGGAAGATGGAATGAAGAAGAGGAAGGATGCGTTGACGAAACGGAGGAGGTTTGGAAGCTCAGGCGATTCCCCTTTATATATAGCAGGATTTCAATATTCACTGGCCATTCAATCCTATCAGAAAATGCTGCCGCCGACGATGAGTCCATGCTTAACATTCTGCGTATTCGAGCATATTCCTTATCCGTGAGAGCATTCGACTATTTCAATGGCCCCCAGCATAGTGCATAGAGAAGCTATGCTGAATGCGCAGATTTCCAACCGTGGCTTTTCGCTGCTGAAAGGAATGAATGGCCAGTGAATGCTGAAATCCCTGTCTGAATAAAGGGGAATCACCACCAACCAACCAGCAAACCCTGCTCGCTCTATCGCTCTAGTGATTACGATAAAGCCAATTATTTTTTGCCTACGCCAAACCAACATTGATTTGTTACTATAATTTGCGAGTCTGAGAAGAAAATTGAACAAGAACATCAATAAAGAAGGTTCTTCCCAAAACTCGCTCGTCCACACAAATGAGAGGACATCATTCGTCGCGCCCTCTCCGTAGTCCACTCAAATGAGTGGAGATCAGGGGTGTCGTAAATACGATTGCGATTTACGAGGATTTTTAGGAAATTTTTACGATCTACGACAATTTGGGCAAATCGTAAATTTTCGAACATGTGATCCTTCATCATCAGAGACTGCCATCTAGCGCTCTCTAGTTCGGGTATACTTTTGCTTAATTTTCGGCAATAGACGCATAGTTAGGTTCTTTTTAATAATTTAGAATAGATCCCAAGGCAAAAGTATAGGCAAAACCCCTTTTGATCAAAAGGTACTCGATGAACAAGCAAGTTTTATTGCAATCAACAAACACAAACAGGAACGTAAACAGCGATGAAACAGACGACGAGGCTGAGAATGATGAGTAGCAGCGGAAGCTGGGATACCGGTGTTGCTGGCCTCGAGTGGGATTGGGTGAGACCCAAGCTGATGAACACGACTCGACGACGTCCTCTTGCCCACGGCGAATGCAGGTCCAAATGCGGTGCGCGTGTAGACTCTGACAAGCGACGATGGACGGAGCAGACGAATGACGACCCAGCAGCTCGCGCGGTGGTGCTAGCCCGAAACGATGAGAAGTGCAATGGAATGAATGCGACGGATTAGTGTGAAGATGATCTAAACAAAACAGAACGGCCTACCTGCCCTTAGCGCAGTTACTAGAGAGGGGACTGACGGCAGCAGGAAAACTTATGCCTCAAGGGCAGCCTCCCCCCCCCCCCCCCTCCACCCCTTAGTGGTGTGCGACGATGAACTCACCACGCCCGGCAACGACCTCGGGCGTGGTGGCAGCAGCAGGGATCCCCCCAATCGACGAAGAGCAGCGACGGCCGCGAGAGGAGCGAGCAGTCAGGAGACGGACAGACCAGACGAAAGGGCATCTCTCTGGCTTTCTCAGCGTTCGCGCACCCGCTATCCGCGATTGCGGACAGCGCGCCGCAATTGAGCGCAAACAGTGCTGCCTACAGCAGAGTCCTACTACCAACACTTTGCCTCTCTTCCTAACTGCATCACACTGGCTTTAGAATCTGTGTGTGGAGTATTTGGCTGGCCTGCTTTTAACAGCTTTTTGGAGAATAGATGGGTGGAACTGCACACAAAAAATTGGATCCAGGTGGAGTTGATTCCTAGCTGACCCAACAATGGTCTGGTCTCGTCCAACCATCACTAGGTCATTTTATAGTCGTTCGCTTGCAACGGGTGAAGAACTGACACGTCTTCAAGTGGTACGAGAAGATTCATTACATAGACTGAAACAGCATGCAAATACCACCACTGGTAAACGTTGGAGGGTGGGTACTGTATGGTACATCTCGAGTCAACAATTGCTACCTTGTGACAAATCCGTGAAGATGCGGAAATTCGTCAAGGAGCTACGCAGAGCAACCTTGACGCGCTCCAAAACTTAGTGGCAATCGAAAGGTATTACCCCACGAGCGGCCACGAATTCGCATGTACTTTGTATTCCGTCGAAGGGTTGACCATTAGTTTCAAGACAGAGGACTAGTATAGTTACTAGATCGTTGCATGATTCATGAAGCTCTGTTGTGGTTCAAGTTCTAACACGGCTTGAGATACGAAACGCCTGTTTCGATGGAAAAGTTGCAGATCTAATAAATTTTCCTTTCGTTCCTTTTTCTTGGAGCACCATATCGTGCAATCGTCTTGAAGGCAGTCGTTAGTAGAATTTCGTCTTGATGCCTTTTAAGGTAACCTATAGGGCAGTGGGGCGCATGTAGCGCAGTCGGAGGAGGCGCCGGCTGTCGCGTGCACCCGACACCAGGTTCTTGGTTCGGATTTCCCGCCCAGGCCAACCAAGCCTTCTCTCCCTCACTGGTTGGGAGATTGGTACCAGACGTGTCTGGAAAGGATAAAGCGCTGACTTGTTATCGCTGTCCGCAGATTGTGTGAAGATTGTGACTGCTCATTTTCTTCGTGCAGAATCTCCATATCGTGGCTAGTGATGCCAAGGATGGTCTAGTTTTACGCTATTTGCTGCGCTTACCTTCTAATTTGAAGGAGGAAATGGAGCGGGTTCACAGCAAGTGGTAATCCATAGTTTAGTGTTGAGAAAATGTAATAACATGGCGTTGGATCTTTTTGCAATGCACTAACAAGGAAGGTTCCCAACTCAAGGTGAGCTTTTGCGATGCTATTTTGACAGGATGTAGGGCCATGTGAGCGGAGTCCAGAACACCTGATAGCTTTTGCTGAAAGCCTTTTTAAAGACCTGAAAAAGATGTGAAGACGTGTGCGCAACACTCATCAATCGCTATGACACCTCACTGAGACGTGCCTCTTTGGCGCAGTCGGTAGGAGTGCCGCATCGTAGGAGCGCACCGGGGGTTTTTCAGTTCGAGTCCGCGAAGGGCCACCCTTTTTGCACATATTAGCTTGTTGTTATTACGCTTTCTCATGCTCACAGGAGTCAATTTTAGACCATCAGTGCTTACAGCAAACCAAGGCTGTCTATTTGTGCCTTTATGTGCGCTAGTTTTCCAACAATGAACATCTGCATCATATCATTTCTCTGGGAATAAAAAGTCTTATACTTTATTAAATTAAAAGTCTTATGTTTATTGTTTCCCTTTTAGTCAACATCTGTGGTAGTACACTATGAAACAAGTAAAACACAAGCGCTTGGCACAGCAACCGCATCTTACAAAAGTAAGTGAGGAACAATCTTCTCCCTGACAAGGAATGACCACTTCTTCTTCGTTGCACGCGCAATCCGTGGGTGTAGAGAAAGGTCCTGGGTGGACATCGACGTAGCCAGCAGCTACCCACGCGAACAGATAGAAAGGTCCCATTTTCATTATACTACCTCTACTTGAACCGGCTTTTCTTCCTGACAGTCGATATCTCCGTAAATGACGTCCAGGAGGAGTCCTTTTATGGCATCCGCAACCGCAATCTCTCTCCATTAAAGTAAAGTAAAGAAATTTGTAATATTGAACCTGTTTCGCCTATGAACCCCAGACAGACAGTTTACTGAGAAAGAAATGGTACACACTCCTTAGGCTCATCAGTAGGGTAGGACTGTTGCAAACTGACAGCAGGTTCCGCCTTTTATACAGCGAGGTGAACAAAAGAAAGGCGCGAAGACAGGCCTGTTGTTTTTTTTTACCAGATTAGGATTCATAAACTAGTACAATTTAAAATTTCTTTTACAAATTTTTTGGTACTTACAAGTGTACTAAATTTGTTGTATTTATAAGAAATGCACTTATTTTTAAGTATGCATAAGAATGTTGCCTTATAGATAAGCTTTTTATCATATTCCAGTTTAACAAGAGTGCGTATAAGGTTACACAACCCACTTTCAAAATCTATGTACTCTGTGCAATTGCGGGCAATTCTAAGAATTTCTGTATAAATTATTGGCTGTTTTAGTGTCTTTGAAATATAATTATTACCATGTGGAAGTCTAGAGACTTTAAACGAAAAGCTGTCTGTCTTATTCTACTGCTTAGTGATAATTTTGCCATCTTTAATATGTATAGTTAGGTCTAAGAAATTAGAATTATAAGAACTGATATGTGTTTTTTCTAGCTTCATTACATAATTATAAGTGTTGTTAAGTATATTGTCTACTTCTGCTTCTTCTAGGTCATGAATAATTAGAATATCATCCATATGTCTAAAGGGATGGAATTCGTGTTCGCGTTTAACTTTTATATGAGAGTATTTGAATTCAAAGAGACATAATGTAAGATCAGCAATGAGTGTGGGCTGGCATTGCCGCCCTGTGGCACACCTTCGGTTTGTTTAAACAATATATTTCCAACCTTACAGGGACTGTTTTTAAGTAGAAATTCCATAATATATATATATATATATATTATGTCTTGTGTTTTATATGTTCTATAACCTTCTTTAAGGATAAGACCGCTGAATAAAACACCTTATTATTAGTGCATATTAAAAATTGCTTATTAACGTCTTTAAAACAAATGTTAATTTGTTCAGAGATATTGCATGTTATGACGTTGTGCAGAATATTAGCAAACATATCGGAAAAGTCAGCAGTAAATATTTTGATGTTTTCATTGGATAGGGAGGTTATTTCTGAAATATTAATATTATTATTTGACCAAAAGGTTTTGATGCAGTTAAGGTTTTCTTGTGTTTAAAGTATAATTCTTAAAGTGATTACGAAATTTTGTTAGAATGTTTTTTATTTCTATAGCTAACGGTTTAATATTGCTATTGTGGAAAGTAGTCGGCCGACAACACGTTCAGTTGAGAACGATATTTTTAGCGCACTTATGTGCCGATATGGCCCGGGTCCATAATGTTCAACCATAAGGTGCGCGTATTTGTATGCAGTTACGGTATTATTGGTAATATGGTATGTTATGGTGGTGCAGATAGGCGTTGTTGGAAGACTAGCACTTATGAAGGCGCAAATACAGAGCATTGGCTTGTTGTAAGCATTGTTGGTCTAAAATTAACTCCTGTGACCATGAGAAAGCATAATAACAGCAAAATAATATGTGCAAATACTACGGCAGTACTCGGACTCGAACTCAAAAGCCCTTCGGTGTGCTCCTATGAGGCGTCCCTCCTACCGACTGCGCCGCCAAGGCACATATCGCGGTCGTGTCGTAGGGGTTGATGATAGTTGCGCGCACGCTTTCAGACCTCCTTTTCAAGCCTCTAAAAAAGTGTTCAGCAAAAACTAACTGTGGTTCTGGACTCCGCTCACAGGGCCCTACATCCTGCCAAAATAGCATCGCAAAAACCCACCTTGAGTTGGGAACCTTTCCTTGTAAGTATTCTATATGGTCACTTATGATTTTTGTGATTCGCAAGATTAACCATGTCCAAGCACCTCCTTCTATGAAAGCCATCTTATCAATTTCTACACCCAAAACGAACATTTGATTGTTGTGAAGCACGAAAGCAAAGTCTCCTGCAGACATGTAGGTGCAATACGAGGATCGTTTTCTCTGATACCATTTTTGAATGTCCACGCTGGTTACGATTTACGATTTACGACGGTTTTGTCGTAATTACGATTTACGATTTACCAAATTTCGGATCTCATTTACGCACATCCCTGGTGGAAATCGTCGCGAATGTGCTGATCACACCACTTGCAGTGCACTCCTCCACTGTGTATGGTCAGAGGTGACTTTGACTGTCTGACAGCCAGCGGAGTGTCAATGTTTATTCGTATTTCAGAACGAGTAAGAATCACCACAGCAGACGTTCCGCCTCTTCTACCCGACGATTCTGTAGCCATTGGGGCAGGCTAATGCTATCTCCCCAGGCATAAAGTTTTTGAAGGAGCCGGGCTGGAAACAGTCAATAGTCAATTTCAACTCGCACTTAGACTTCCTAAGAAAATACGATTTTACCTTTGAAGTTTGCTGTACCAACCCTATGAAATCAGTGCTTTCCCAAGGAATGCTTACTCTACTGGCGCTTAAACAACGTACCCTCAAATTGTAGCACTGCTCAGGAGTCAGAGCACGGATAGTGACGATGGTGACAAGAAGGCAGAGTAGAATGAACAGCTTCATCGCCCTGAAATACGTGTGGAGACTATAGTTGTGCTCGAATGACCTATTCGAATGATTTCACTCGAATTTGAGTATACGAATTCGAATGTTCAAAAAATCGCGTTTTTCGAATACATTCGAATACATTCGAAATTCGAATGCTCGAAAATTGCGGGTATTGGAAACCATTCGAATATTCGAAAATTTTCCGAGAGCACAACTATAGTGGAGGTCAATGCGTGGAAGAAGGGTGTTGATGGGAACAAATGGTGTCCGGCGCATATACACATGTGCACTATTTTCATCTCAAAGTGGACACTTTCCACCTCGAATTGGTCTAAACGAACTTTATGCTTCTGAAATCAAAGTAGGCGTCTTTCAATTCGAAACGTGCTCCATCTACATTAAACCAGACGCTCCTCAAAAGGGTTAAAATAATTTTTGTTCAGCGAAAATCTGCTATAATAACTTCTTTTGAATATTTGTAGTTCGGCTGCTCGAATTTTTCATTTCATTTCATTTATTGCGTAAGTTGTTCGCCTTAAACCATAACCGAGACAAACGCGGTTACTAATAGAACAGTATATCAAAAACAAAAACAAATACTACAGTCTTCCTATGATCCTAAATCTTCAAATGAGGAATTTTTGAGGATTTTTTTCCTTAAGATTTGAGATCGCAGCAAACTCATACTCTGTAATTGGGAAAATGAGTACTGCGACTGCAGTACGAAAAGAATAGGAACACGTATCAATATAATTACTTTATAAAAGTATTGGGGAACTTTTTAATTTATTAATTTAAAAAATTGGAAAACCCTAAAATTAAAAATTAAAAAGCATTTTGTCGTGTCTCGAGACCACGGCGCTCCCCTCCATCCTCCTGCGGGCGTTCAGGCTCGCAGCGCTCCGACGAGGCGCCCATCGCGCGGCCTGCCCCCGCTCCGCTGGCATCGATCCGTGGGCGGGGCGCGCACACCGGAACGGGCATAACCCGTTTCCCGCGCAAAGCCGGCAGTTCATTCGACGCCTGCGCCGACCGTGAGCGGCTGCGCACATCCGCCAGCTTCTAGCCAGTTCAGCCGGAGCCAGCCGCGAGGCTTGGCCGCTTCGTCGTCGCGGTTCATTGCGGCATCGAATCGGATAATCGGATGGAGGGCTGAGGACGCGGAGTATTCAGTACAGTGAAGCGCCCGGCCCCTCTGCGTCTCTATTTACTCCACTTTGCCGACTATTGTCTGATTTCACCATTGCGTCACCGGCTTCTATATCTATCCTACTGTGTCGGCATATGGTGTGCGATAAATCTGTGTCGGTATTCGATGTGCTAACAGAGGGAGTGCGATGAGTCCGTTCATATCGTGTTGTCCGGTATTGCTTGCATTGCTGTGGTTGTTGGTTTTGGGATTTGTTGACTCTGCCTGAGGAAGCCCCACGCCGGGTCCGCATGGAGGGGCAGGGCGCTCTGGGCGGAATCCTGCGCGTGGCCCTTTACATGGGCACCGCGTGGACAGTGGTGTCAGTGCCAGGCAACCAACCAGTTCATTGGGTAGTGTCTCCCTCACGGTACATACTGGCTGCAGACCAAGGCTGAAGGGATACAGTTCGGTGGGGAGTGAAGGGACGGACTCAGGGATTCCTCAATTCAGGAGTGGCATTTAAGGGCATGGGACCATACACCTCCCCGGGATACTCGGTCTCGGCAGCTTCGGGTGCCCCATGGGGCAGGTTGGTGTCCCAACGGCACAGCCGCTGCACTGGGGCCTCCGGCTTGCATCACATTTACTGACAACTAAAATTTGGTTTGAAGGGCAATAAGTCGCATTAGTCACTTTGTGCTCAAAAATGAAAGATCGCGCCATGTACTCGGCTTTTTTAAACGCTGCTTACATGAAGCAGCAAGCTGAGGATAAGTGTGTGTTCTATACAATTTTTTTTTTGTTATATCGTTTACAGGTGCAAAATTCAACATGAATTTTGCTATCAATCGAATAAAAATCGCGACGCCTTGGACGAGGCCATGGCGGGAACTCTTCTTTTAGTACTAAAAATGGACGCCATCTTGCTCTGCTTGCGACATACTTTAGACCATTTTTTCCTTAAAAATGAAAATTTTTCACAGTTACAAGGAGCATCTTGTTGTGATTTAAACAACAGCAACCAGAGTAATTTCAAACAGTATGTGGTAAACTTAGGACCTGTTCATACTCCGCGACGAGAGCGACAGCAGCGACGGGAACGACAACTCAAGGCATACATATTGATTTTTCCCGACTGGTTGCCCGGAGTTAATCGATACGTATGTTTTGCCTTGTCGTTCCCGTCACGAAGTGTGAACAGGCCCTTATTGGGTAGGTCTAAAAATCAAAGAAAGTCAACTAGATTTTTCCTTGAAGGAAAAGTTTTCTATCCTTTTTTAGAACTTCTAGTTTAACTGAAAAACTCTTATTTCGATTTGGACGATGTTCAATTTGATTTCAAAGGCGTGAGGCTTAGGAGAGTGTCCTATTTGGCATGAAAATGGTATACATCATTGAAAATCTTCCTTTTTCTTTTAAAATGTTTGACTTCTCTCTGGTCGACATTCGGGTAAGCACGACACGTCTTTTTTACCTAATAAAATAAATAAGAAGTAAATAAATAAACTCCTATCAATGGAGCAAGCGCTGTAAAACCACGCAATGCCAAGAGTCAATGAGGCCTAGAAGGTTACATAACGGGGCCCCAAAACAAGCAGCTCTCCTCGAAGAAAGGAAGGAATGAGGAAGAGGAAGGAACCGCTGACGAAATGGTGGAGCTGTGGAAACTGTTGCGACTCCTCCTTTATATGTAGCAGGATTTCAATATTCACTGGTTATTCAGTCCTATCAGAGAATGCTGCCGGTGACGATGAGTCCATGCTTAACATTCTGCGTATTCCAGAACATTCTCTATCCGCGAGAGCATTCGACTATTCAAATGGCATCAGCACAGTGAAAAGCTGACGTTTTAGGCTGTCGCAGAATTAATCGCCGAAACGAACCGCTTACTTCAAACTGCTATGACTCAGTTCAAACACACGACTTATTAATCGAGTTAAAAACCACCAGAATCCACACATCTTTGCCAGCAAACTGGTAATGAATCTAAACTTTTACAATAAAAACTGAGATCACAGGAATTAACGAAATCAAGGAGGGCACTTTCGACATCGTCCAATTTACTGAATTGTTTCTGACACAAATGAGAATCAAGAGCTCAGAAAAGAAGTAACAGTCAGTGAGGGAAAGGGCGGGAGAATATTGTGGGTGAGGGAGAACTTTGACACCTAAATGGGTCAATTTTCGCAGAGTGATTTGTGAGGTGTGTGGCCTTGCGTTGTCCAGCAACAGGAGCGGTCGTCTTCTACTCACCACTGCCGGCCACAATTTTTGCAACTTCTCATACATTTGGTGTAAATCACAGCAGTAAGGCTCTGCTGTGACTGTATGACCAGGCCGAAAAAAGCTGCAATGGATTACACCTTACAACACCACCACAAAGTAAGCATAACGCTTTCAGGGTGAAGGTCGGGATTAGGAAAGGATGTTGGATGAGTATCCTTATCCACCCAGACAAATCCTTGCTTCCTGTTATCGTAAAGGACCTATTTTCCATCTGCAGTTATGATACGGCTTACAAAAGGCTCACTTTTAAAGCGAACTAGAAGTTGGAGCAAGTGTCGAAAGGTGCCAGACGCTGCTCATCGGTAAGCTCGTAAGGCACCCACTTCGCCATCTCCTCGACACATCTTCATCTTTGCCTTGCCGATACTTCCCAGATGTCTTGCTACCGTAATATGATGTACGCCAAGGTCCTCTGCTAACGTCGCTGTATTCGCCTTCGGATTTGCTTCAACGCGGCTCTCCTCAAAACTTCGTCGTCAAGTGATGACCTGTGCCAGCGACCCGGTTTCTTTTCGAGATCAAGATCGCCAGAAGCGATTTTTCAAAGCAGAGCCTCACGGTCGTTCGCAAGGACAGTCCGTCCGAAAATCGCTGCTACTGCTACGGGATGATGGGTTAATGATTTTACGGATCTCTGAAGAAGATCTCTTTCTCCTTCTTGTTTTCTGTATTGATCGTGAAAAAAACTATAGTTCCTCCTTAAACCAAGTGAAAAAGTTTTAGCTCTTATAGCCCTGCACAAAATAAGAATTCATTTTTATACAATATCAGCATAGCTTTTTTCTACATATATGTTTCTATCGATTTCACAATTTTATTGCTTTTTTATGGAAACTATAATCATCGGTCATGTCGCGAACTCGATGGCCCCGGTGAGCGAGCTGACTTACATGCCCGAGGGCCCCGAGCCACTCCACGGCTCAACCCGACCGCTAAGGGGGAGCCAAGCAGAAGGGATGGGACAAGGCGAGGAAGCCCTGCCTCCATCGCCTCCACGTGGGCCTGCAAGGGGGCTACGAACGCCCCAGAAGGAGCGCCTGTAGGCGTCTAGGTTCCCCGGGTGGCTAGGTCGGCATGGAATGACAGGCAATGCCAAACGGGTACAATGAACCCAATATGCACAAGTGAATAAGCCCGAACCCCAAACAGTAGCTATGGTAACTCACCGATTGTCCGCTGCCGAAACAATATAGAGTATACATATATTTATTTATTTATTTATTAGACTACAGGAACATATACAGAGAATACCATACAGACTATGAACTGGCGTAAGATGAGAGGTGGCTCTCCGACTCGCCCGGCCATGATAAAGTGTCCTCGGGTCGCAAGCCCGTCAGTGGAGCCTGCCGCGCCCGCGACCCTCCGGTAGCTGACCATCATGAACTGTCCGAGAGGGGGTTTAAGGGTCCGCGGTGAGAGCTCCGGAACAGAAGGATGTCAAAGAGTAAGCGCCACAAGAGCTTCACAGCAAGCCGCGCGGCTCGTAGGCAACCAGCTGCTCGTAGCAGCGCAGAGAGACAAGTATGAACTAGCTATAGTGCGCGGGAGCGGCTTCGGGGCGGAGCTTTCTCAGGCTGGCATTGGTCACCTCATCGGCAGATCATCGCGGGAACGGCACACCGTGGGAGACCAGTCAAAAGGGGAGCGATCGCGAATCGATTCGCGACAGGCCATCATGCGCATGCGATTCCCACTTCAAACAGTCATCTGTATACAGAAATCGATAAATAATGTAATTTCGTTGTAACCTCTTCCCACACCGGCCACCATATTCGTTTGATTCCCGCGCTGAGCTATTAACGCAGACCACATGCTCAGAATCTATGACCATGATGTGAAGCCGGTCGGCAGGCGGCCATTAATTCTGCTTGGAGCAATGGACGGTCACACGGACAGCCGTCGGATTAGCTCCTTTGTGTAAAATGTAGCTACACTGTCAGCCCGTTTTTCGAGTCGATCCTATTCGGAGGGGGCAAAAACCAGGCACCAACAGGCTGACCTCTCTCAGCTGGGAAGTTTCAGACAAGGGAGCCCACGTATAACTGTATGATATGTAGTTCACTTTTCATTTTACCGTCGTTTTCAAAAAGACTGAATGAAATCCTCCCAATAAGGTAGATTCGGGTTTTCTTATGGTAATTTCAATGCTTTATCTTAGTTCAATCCATGAAACGGTTCGGCATCGTTACAGGGCGTTTATATCTGATTAGACGTTCGGAAGCCTATTCTATTTATTGGCTGGGAAACTGTATCCAGATACCGTAACAGTTCTTCTTACAGTACCCAGTACTCACCACCTATGACGCGATCGGTGACGACACAAAACAGCAGAACACTAGGAGTCACGTGAGTTTGCAGCTTTAAATCCTTCTGGAATATTGGAAATTCTGGTCCTGGTCTGGAATGTGGGCAGCATTGAGAAGCGAGAAAATGCCAATCAATCCACGACCACACCGAATGGGCGTGCCAGTCGCGGAGAGTGAGTGCACGGTGGCTGCCCTGAATGGTCAGTACGCGTCCGGTCGGTGCTTTTATTAGTTGACGTGCATCCACCTCTCAACGCTGCCCGCATTCGCGACATGGAACGCCCACAATTATACAATAAAGAGCCCGTTTTTCAAATTTTCTTTTTTGGACCTCAGATGTAGGAGAAGCACAATGGCTTCAATTTTGACAGGATTCATTCTTTTAGGAACACTAGAGCAAGGTCAAGCTCCACATCCGGACTAGGCACAAGCATCTACGACGACGACAACCGACAGGTGACGAGTTCTTCTTTGTAGACATCTACGACCTTTATCTCGGCTAAATTTCGAGGAAATGCCAGATTCTAGAAGCACACACGTGTTAGTTCATGGATTTGGAGATGAGTGCTATAGTTGTGTTCTAATGAATAAATTTGTTTGAATAATTATTCGAATAATCGATATTCAATATTTCTCGATTTACGAATATTCATTCGAATTCGAACTTCGATAGTTTTAAAAAGTTGAATATTTGTTTAAATTTGAACATCGAAACGGAGCCACGTTCGAACATTATTCGAAATTCGATTACTTCAACTTTATTCGAAAATCTATTAATTTTATTCGAATATCGAATATGAGGGTCACGAGGCTGACGACTACATATGTGAACGTCTCTGTAAGTTTAACCCCTTCAGGAGGTGATCATTCAAACGGACGACTCGTATCTGAAGATCGCTCGTCGTCTGGACGAGTACCGCTCAAATCGCACTCAGTTTCTGCCGGTGGTCGCAGCGGCTCCTCTTGGCTCGAGGGACATCGAACCCTTCAAGTAAGCCGAACCAGAAGCCGACTACCGGCTTCAGACTTTCAGCCACGGTCTGCCTGCACTTTCAGGACGGATAGGCCATCGGAGCGGAGAGGATTCTTCATGGATATGAACGGCCTGCAGCGAAGACGTTCATCCAAAGTGCGGCGACAAATGAGCCACAAAATAACGTGAGCAATTTTTGGGTTGAAAGGGAGCTTGTACGCTGCAGTGTTTTAAAAAGTCCCGGAGATTGTAGGCATATTTTTGGCTAAGGGAGGTAGAAAACTGTGAAACACGACTAGACGCAGTTATCGACCCATAAATCAATTATTGATCATCGTAAGCCGCCCTGCTTTCAGCAATTCTGAGGCTCAAACTGGCTCGTCGATGGATCACGACCATGTGGAACACGTGCCTTCGGTGAGTTTTACCTAGAATCCTTCCAACTCGCATACGTTGGACTGTACGTTCACTGTCGCCGCAGGAGGAGCAAGAGGAGCTCAGGAAGAGAAAACGGAAGACCATGAAGGCCTCTGAAATAAGCGAAGATCTGCCGCGCCATTGATGTCTTTGAGCCTCACGCCTTTCACAAGAAGGACATTCAGCAGATAACCAGCCACCCTGCCACATACGTCTTCCTAAATACGAGTTACAGAGCGCACCGGACGGTCCGAGTCGACTGTTCGGTAGGTGGAAGAAGACGTTGCTGGAAAATCGTAGGTTTCACAAGCCCATCGCGACGTTTACGAGCAGCTAACCCCAGCCACTCGCAGGCAGCGGCGGCGTTCTATTCAGTTTGCATGTCCTCAGTTCAAGTGCTCTCTTTCAGTTGATGCTTTTAATGTACGCTCTCAGTAGTCGCTTGAAATCGTGCGAATCGATCAATGCCAGGCATCGCGCTACAAAAATCAATAGGCGTGCTAGATCAGTCGCTGCCATTACGAACTATGAACCCTCCCTGTGACCATCCAGGTGGTTAGGTGCGACCTCTCTCTGCGTGATTGGTCATTTGTTCGACTAAGCTTCAAGGCGTCATTGGTCGACAAGCCGCTTCTAGGAGACCAATCGCTGCACTCGCCGATTATAAACGAGTCCCTACCTGTAGCGAAGCAGGCGCTTAAGGCCTATGCTATACTTCGGTGATGCTGCTGTCGGCGACGTCGGCGACAATGTTGCGCGGGCTGCTACGCACTGCGTGGCACCCGCTCAAACTGTCGCCGCCGACGTCGCCGTCAACAGCGTCGCCGAAGTATAACAGGCCTAACGGAGGGTCACACGTATGGTTCGATTTTTGCCGAAATTTTACAACCTCCCTTACCTCTAACAATTTACTCTTTTCATCTGCTTTATTGTTTTCAGTTTTTTAAGTGATTCTTGTATCTCTAAAAAATTCTGTTCTATCCTAGTCGGGAGGGGCAACCAGGTACAGTTGGGTCTGCACTATCACGCCACACGGCTTCTTCACTTGAATTTGCCGACAACATCATGAGTCAGCATGTAGAGCATCGGACAAGTTCAAGGGAGGGAATGATAAGTAAAAATCCCATGTGCCCCTCCGACTAGGATGGATCCGAAAATTGTTTTTTTAATAATGATTGGGAAGGCGTGGTAAGTGAAATAACCACATGCCCTTCCGACTAGAATGGATCCAAAAATTAGGGGTTTTTTCTTGGGTTTCTTTAAAATAAAGGTTCTCATCCCCGGGAGCAGTTTTCAGATCAATCATTACAGGTTCAATTTTCAGCCGATTTCAGTAGAATGTCATAGCACGACGCCGTAGTCAGCTGCACGCTGATCGGATACTGTACTCTGTGACTTTTTTTAATTGCTCATGGTAATTAGAGTACTTATTTTAAAATTTATAAAAAAACCTATTATCTATAATAATTGCTCATGTTAAAATGAATACTTATATTAAAATGTGCGGGTTATTTAGTGTGTAAAAGTTATTCGAATCAATCAGTCGCACACAACCACACATAGAATTTTCGGAGACCAGGAAAACTAATAGTTTCTTAGAAAATTGATAAAAAAGACATTTCGTTGTTATCAAAACAGATAAAAAAGCAGCCTGCATGTGGGCCAGGGGGTCGATTTTTCGTCGATTTTGGAGCGAAATTAGACAGAATTCGAGCCCCTGGACCATTCAGGCGCTACTTTCAGAAGCTATTTTAGGTAGATTTTTTCTTCTTCTCTTCTTTCGTGATAAAGTTAGCCTTTGGTTGCGAATCCGTTATTTACTTTGAAAGCGCTTTTAAAACTTAATAGGTCAGGCACTTGAATTACAATTAGCAATTAGCATCGAAATTTTATTCGGCACAGCTTCAAATCCAGATGTCGCTCCTTCTGGTAGAAAAATGTGTCGTACCAAGACGTTGAATCGGCGAAAATCGGCTCAAAAGATGAACCCGTCGTGGTTGATTCGAAAACTACCCGCAGAAAATCCTTCTTAACTGCAGCATTCAAAATTTTACAAGATTTAATTCTGTAGGCGTAAGATGCCTCCTTTTCTACCTACATTTTACACATTGCCGAAGCCACTTCTAAAAGTACAGATTATTGAGAGATTCAAAAACACCCCAAAAAAGCTGAAAGTATGAGGCATTCTTCTCTTAAAACCAAAATACAGTACGACCCGTTTGATTCTCGTGCCTCAGGCTTGGCATTCACTTAGGACGTTTGGTGCTTCATTGGTTATCCTTGTGTCACCCTTAAAGGCAACACTGTTTGATGAGTAGACCAATAGGTGCGTTCGCGAAGCAAAACGGACCAATCATGGGCGCATAATTGAATGAAGGGTGGAGCCTCATGGCGCTATTGGTCTATAAGTGGTTTGAAGGGTGGTGCTTCGCGGCGCTATTGGTTGATGAGTCCATTAGCCACACAGGGGAGACCAGTAACAGCGCTCGCGTACTATGAACGAGCCCCTGTTTAGAGCATTACTCAGTGAATGTGAAGTCTATCGTAACTTTCTCCAACTGCTTTGTTGCTTCACTTTTTCTTCGACTTTTATTAACTGCCTAAGCTGTGAAGAAAGGCTAATATGCTAGTAGTTAGTAGCAGTTTAACGACAAGCTAACGGTGCTCTACAGTTGCTTATAGTTTGCTTAACACGCCTAGAGTGAACTCCAATTCTGACAAGCATTTTTCCCGTAAATAATCTAATTCTGTTCAGACTCGCCACGAGAAAAGCCGCTCGATCTCGCCGGACAGTCCGCCACGACCTCGTAAAGCGATCACTCGCGTCGCGTCGCTGCCCGCGGGCGTCGCGCGCGGCCGCGTCGGCGACTTTGTCGCGAAGCACGAGCGCGGCATTCCGAATCCGGCCACCGGACGCGATCGACCGGTGCGGATCGTCCGACAGTACGCGATGGTCGACAAGAGCACTTAGTCGCCGGACGGGTCGTCCTTCTCAGTTTCAGCGATTGGCACAGGGTTTATTGTTGGCGCGACAAGGCACCGCCGTCGCACTGACAAATATACTGGTCGTTAGTATGGCCTACATGTCGATTGAGTCACGAGCAGCCAATTACAGCACCGACCATGGGCGGCCCTTCTGAATAGCGCGCCTGTTTGACGTGACTCGATGTTGACTGCTGCGTCCACCATCCCCTTGTAGGGCACATTAGCGACTAGTACCTCGATAAATTGTCATCGATGAAATAATCGATACGTATTGACCGCACGACGATGCCTCTTTTCGCTCACAAGCATAAACTTTGCTCAATTGGGTAGTTCTCTAAAGAAATCCTTCCTTAAGAAATAATAGTATCGCAATGTGTTTTGTGTTTTTAGTATTGATTTGTAATTTTGAAGATCTGATTATTCCTGCAGCATCCATTTGCTCTCTCTGACGATTCTAGTGATCTACAAGCCGCACCCTTGTGTTTTACTATTGGTCCAATCCAATTCGAGAGGCGTGGCACTAGCCATTCGAACAGTAGCATATTCTTCTCGTTCGTTTCCGAAATCAAACTAGGTGTTCACCTATAAAGTTTAAACCGTCGATCCTTACTTAATACGGGTGTCTTCTTATCATCATGCGCTGTATAAAAATAACGTAAAAGATAAGAATAATTGCTCTGTGGTTAAACTGTTTAAATTTTCTAAGTTGTTAATATTAAGATAGTATTTGGAATAAAATTTTTATCATTTGAATCATCACTTTAGCAAGGTCCGCAACGTTGGAATCTGTTGTGTCCAGCTAGTGCAGCAATGGTGTTTGGGCCTCGACATTCTCCGGAAAAGTAGCTGAGAAATACCGAAGAAATAATGGTTTTTAGGATCCTCGTGAGATTATTCAGACTTACTATTTTCGGGTCTTCTCATCGACTGAAGTAGACTTAGTTTGGATGCGAAAAAGTCGTTTTACGACCAAGATATTAGGTTGTTAGGAAAGTTCTCAGCGTTTTGTATTAGGGTGGGCCAAAAGTAATGAGACTCTCCATGCCGGGCCCATATATGTTTGTTTGCTACTTGCTGAAGGCCACCTGAGAAGTGACCACTTTCGCCCTTTCCAGAAGCATACCGAAACCCCAGTCTGCCTCATGCCGAAACCCCAGTCTGACGAGTCGACCTGTGCCGCGCAAATCTTCCCCAATTCCCAACCCCGAGCAGCCTAGACTCAATAGTCATGCAAGATGAGAAGTACGTCTTCTACCCTAGCCCTGCCAAGCAGCGAGTCTGGGTGAGGCCTGGTGACCCGTTACCGACCTTCGTTCGGAGGGACGTTATAATAAAAAATAATTTACTACGACATATAAGACAGTCGTAAGAGAAGTGAGCAATGAAACACAGAACCTGAGAAACGAAAAGAGATCAGATAATACAGTACAATCGCTTTAAGGTTAAAACTAGTTAATCAACGTTGTGAAGTAGATGAAACACAAGAGGTAGTCCTTAATCATTTAGGATGTTTTCGAGGCCAGACGCTTGAAAGCAAAAAAATTGGCTGAGGAGTGGCTTAGCCCAGTTCTTAAGGAGATGAATGTCGATCCCGCTCTTACTGCAAATGAGTGGGCTCGCATACTAGTCTTAGGCCGGCCGTAGCTCAATTTTACATTGCCACCCCTGGTTATAGACGGTGCTGTTTTATAGAAAGCTTTGACATCCACATCACACAGTCCAGAAACTATTTTAAACAACATACAGACATCCCTCAATTTTCTACGATTTTCTAGAGTATGAATTCCAAGAAATTTGTCCCTAATACCAGTTCTAGGAGTGCGAGAGTAGAAAAATAGAGCCGTTCACGGCGAGAAGCACCTTCTGAGCTTTTGAGTCTGCGCCCATGGACCGGTAATCTGGAAGCTGTTTTCCAAAAGCACGACAATGGACTCCAAGGCTATGGTGAACGAAATAGAAGAGATGGACCGACGACTCGCACTTACTCAGTCTCAACGCTTCAAGGAGGTCCTCCTCTTCGACAACGCCGCACCCCATTGAGAACAAGTGACCACGGATAAGCTTGCTCAGCTGGGCTACGTTCACATGTCTCACCCGCCGGACATCTCTCCATGCGACTACTACTACTTCTTGAGCCTATAGGAATTCATGGTTGGAAGGGGCACAAAGACCCAAGCAGAGCTCGACAGCCATAACGAGCAGTCGATCAGCACCAGGTCTAAGCAGTTCTGGAAGGATGGGATCAGGAGGTTGGCTGATCGATGGCAGCAAGGTCATTGACCTTAATGGCGAAAACATTCCTCAGCACCGTTGACTTGTAAATGAGTTATAAAGAGATAAAGAAATTTGTTGAATTTATCTCATTACTTTTGGCCTAATATTACTATTTTTCATGCGCCTATTATTAAGTAAAAATTCAACTTGCATTGCGCATTAATTCTGCTTTCTGCACAGAGATTTCTGCTCTGTTTGACTGAATAATTTATGTATCAACGTTGTTTTATGTCTCTGTTTCTGAAAGGTTTATTGAAGTATGTCGAAGGAGCAGTTTCCAAAGAGATATTTTATTTTGATTTCAAATTGGGACATTCCCCAGCCGAGACAGCTCGACAAATGAGTCACTACCTTCATAGCTCTTCAACAACATAGAAACGACTACACTACAATCTTGGACTATGGACAACAACATTCAAAAACAACGATAGTCAACAACAACTTAAACATGTTTTGTTTCACCTCTACCTTCATACAAAACATGTTTAAAATTAGTTACCCCGAGGCTTATCAGTGGAGAAGGTAACTAATTAACGTCGTTGTTAGCACAGTACGGGGTAATATATTATTGTGTTTTTACATATGTACCAGCAACTAAATTTTACAAATGGAATAAAGTGAGCACACACTATTACAATACAATTGTACAATTGTGTCAAAAAAATCAACAATCATCACAAACCTAACTAACTCGTTTTTATTTATTTATTTCGAATTTTTAAAAGAAAATTTCGGACCGGAGATTTCAGCCTCGAAGATGACCCCCGTAGCGGCCGACCTAGAGAAGTCCTGGACGACGAGTTGAAGAACTGGTGGAAGCTGAACCATCTCAGAGAATTCGACGGATCTCGAAAGAGATAGACGTCAGTGAAACTGCTGTTGCGGACGCTTTAAAACGGCTTAGGAAGGTGAAAAAGCTCGAAAAGTGGGTTCCCCACGAGTCGAGTGAGTGGCAAAAATTGTCACGTTTCGAGATTTGTTCCTCTCTACTCTTACGCAACAAAACTGACCCGTTTTTGGATCGAATCGTCACTTGTAATGAAAAGTGGATTTGGATTCTGTATGACAACAGGAATCGTTCCGGACAGTGGCTGGACTCCGCCGAACCCCATAGGCATTTTTCAAAGGCGAACCTCCACAAAAAAGGGTAGTGGTCACTGTATGGTGGTGGTGTGATCCACTACAACTTTTTGGCAAGAGGCCAAACGATCACAGCGGAGTCCTACTGTAAGGAAATCGACAAAATGCACCGAAAATTACGCCAACTTATAGCCAGCACTGGTCAACAGAAGACGCCCGATTCTTTTGCGCGATAACGCCCGCCCATACGTTTCACAAATCACCATTCGAAAATTGCACGACTTAAGGGTTGAAGTTCTGCCACACCCCCCATATTCTTCGACCTCCCACCAACGGGATACCACCTTTGCAAACACTTTCAGAACTCTCTCGCTGGTATTACCTTCACCAATCAGGACCAAGCCAAAACAGCTTTCGTTGATTTTGTCGAATCTCGACCACCTCATTTTTTCCCTGATGGAATAAGTCGATTGGTGGCACGCGAACGGTGCTTATACACCCAATACACCCGGTGAAGACTCACAAAGCTTCAACGGCGGTACTGCAGCGGACACGACTGGACTGGCGGCGTTGGATAGGACGGCAGACTAAATCCGATAAGATTCGAGAAAGGTATGGTAGTTCAAAATCAAGCACTCAAAACGCTAAGAACTTTCCGGACAAGCTAATATTCCTTGTGTGTAGTTCAGTTCCTTCTTCATAGTTGGACCCGCATTTTAACAAACAAATCCTGATCAGCGGTAGAAGCAAGGTTGTCTCAGACCATGTCGAGTAAACCAAAATCATGGAGCGGCATCAAAACGTTACGAAGAAAATATACCATAATTTACCGAAAACGCACCTTATGTAATCGAACGCTCAGTTCAACCGTCTAGTCTTCGAAGCCACCGTTTCACACATCCACTACAATACACCCGGTGAAGACTCACAAAGCTTCAACGGCGGTACTGCAGCGGACACGAGTGGACTGGCGGCGTTGGATAGGACGGCAGCGGAGCGAATCACTGGAGTGGAAGAGGAGAGAGGGTATTTATGGAGGCGAACCGACTCCACTTCGCCGACGGCACAGCGTGGCGGTGACAGGGGCGCCGGAACGGTAGCCGCCAGGCCTGGCGTCCGGGTCAGGTCATCGCCTCATTCTGCCTTTGAGTGATTGGACCTGAAGCGATAAGAGCTAGGCTGGGGACAGGTGAGCTTCAGCGACGGACACGATTGCGGTGTGAGGAGCATAAGAGGTCGTAGGGGTGGGGGGGGGGGAATAGCGGAACTGGATATGGAGAATTTCAACGAATGTATTGGGTTGGTGCATAATTTTTGTCCTAATTCGTGTCTATTTAGGATTTCTTGATGGCATTTTGACGAATTCTTGGGATCTCTGCCATATCCCGTAGTAGATTCTAGAAGCTTCCAAGGGACGGGTACATAAGCGCGTGAACGAGCCCATGGGCGAATTTCGAATGAAGTGGATCAGCGTCAGCTACGAGCCATTTGCCTTTAGGAGCACAACGTTGGCACCAGTTTGAAGACGAGGCCAATCGGATCAACACTGCATTTGGGCCCAGCACGACTATCGAACGCATCGTCAACGAATCGAAAGAATTTTTTAATCTAAAAAAGTTGAAAAAAATGCTCTTCTCCGATTTTTGGGACTCACAAGGCATGATCCACTGCGAGCGGTCGGGCTATGATACAATCGCAGCGTCAATGTCGACGCCTCCATAAAGCAGCTCCAGAAGAAGGTTGATGCTTCAAAGAACGACCGGAACGTCTTGAAGTTGTCCTGCACGAAAACGCAAGATCACACACGGCGAACTTCACTCGCAATTTCCTGCAGAAGATCGGCTGGACGACAGTCCTCATGTACCGTACAGTTCCGACATGACGCCGCGAGACTATTACCCCTTCAGAGCCCTCAAGCAGCATCTGCACGAGAAAAAGTTCGATAATTCCACTCTCTGAAAATGAGATTTCGCTCTTTTTTGACCTTCATCCTCTTTTTCTGGAACAAGGGCTACGAAAACTTGCCTAGGAAATGAATTACTGTTGATAACACTAAGGGTGATTATGTTGTTGATGAATGATTTGTCTTGCTAAAGGAAGATAACACTTAAAAGCTGTTTCATGGACAAAAACTATGCATCAACCCAATATTTATACCGCTTTGTTATAACTCCGCCACGTAGCTTCTGCACAGCTCTCCAGGCTTCAATAAAAGAGAGAGGGTATTAAGTCTGATTCGCCTATTAATGCTATTAGGGTGTCCAGAAAGTATCTGCAGAAATACGACAATTTTTTGAAACAACGCAATTTTTTATCAACATTTTCTTAATCAACCAAATAATTTCCATCAACATCGACTACTCTCCGCCAACGTTCCACAAGACTTCGATTTCCTCTGGCCTAGAATTCCGGCGACTTGGAGGCGAAAAAAGCTCGGAGGTCATTTTTGAGGTGGTCACGATCTTCATAACACTTCCCTTCGAGATGATGCTGAAATGATAGAAAAAGGTGGTAGTCACTTGGCGCCAGATCTGGGCTGTACGGTGGATGCGGCAGAACTTCCCATCCGAGTTCCAGAATTCTTTGAGAAGTCGTCTTCGCGATGTGTGTGCGCGCGTTATCCTGCAGCAAGCGAACTTTGGCGAGCCTGTGCTGTTCCTTGCGCATCTTGTCGGCCAGTCTCTGCAGTTGGGTAGACTGGACCTCGTCAGTGGCAGTCGTACTGTCAGGCAGCAGCTCGAAATGGTAGATTCCATAGAGTCCCCACCAGACGCTCAGCATGACTTTCCTCGCAGGAATTTCACCTTTCACGAAAGATTCCTTCACTTCATCCCGTTGGCACCACGCACGTTTACGAGCGCGGTTGACGTGGAGGACCCATTTTTCGTCTCCTGTGACGATGGTGTCCAGCCAGTTGAATGTGCGACTTCGGAAGAGGGTGAATATGTCCAGTCTTCGCCGCTTGTCGTCGTCAGTTCGTGTTGGAGCCACTGACCGAGCTTTTTCACCATTCCAAGAGATCGCGGTCCATTGTCCACAGTGGATCGGGAGCAGCCAAGAGCAGCAGCAAAATAACGCACACCTTCATATGGATGCTGCTCCGCCAGTTTCCTCAGTTCGTCCAAAGATGTCGTTGTCGGTCGACCAGAGCGAGGCTCGTCTTCGAGACTCCTGTTCCCACTTCTGAAGCGTTCGAACCAGCTATACACAGACCGCACAGAAGCAGCTTCAGAGCCGAATACACGACACACGTTTCGATAGGCTTCTGCAGCGGAGTGCCCAGATTCAAACTTGTGAAGGAATACGTGTCTAAGATGGGTAGACAGTTCGGCCATCGTACAGCGAAATCGGCAAGGAAGACGTAGCTGGATATGTTATGCAGATACAGCAGGATAGTATCTTTATATAGCACTTAGGTTGAAGTCTTCAGAACATTCTAGAAAAAATCTGAAACATTGTGAAGTTTTCTGCGGATACCTTCTGGACACCCTAATAGATAGGCAGAGCAACAAATCTAACACACTCCATAGGCTCAAGACTGACTCCACAAGATTCTGTAGACGTTTGCGAATTCGTTATGTTATAGGAATCGTCGTTTCCCCTCTCGCAGTGCTACAAAGCAGCAGTCAAACCGACGACTTGTTGCCGCCAAAGAGCATGTTCATCACTCATCTTGTTGTGGAGCTGCTGAGGTTGTGGTTGTCGTCCGGGAAGAGTAGACAGCTGCCGACGTCGCGACACATCAGCCCCAGACTTCATTCACTTACTGTTTGCCGTCGGCGTTTCCGTCGTCACACATCTTCGAGTTACTTTTCCTTACATGATGCTTCAGAGTTTCCTTTGCAAGGCTTAGTTTAGGTCGTTTTAAAATGCATTTTCGGAAAAGAAGACCAATAGTTGCCAAGACCGATCCTCGATGAATCTCTTCGGCATTGAGCGAACCCGAATTGTTCAGTGATAAGTGTTAAAAAATCAGATCTGCGACAGTTAAGAAGCTTTATTGATCGGCGTTTCGGAGAGTTGCTCCTATTCAGCATCTCAAACTTGGGTAATTAAACCACGCTAAGCGACCGGCAAAGTTGAAAATTCTGAAGAAAAGGAGCTCAGTCGCCTGCTAACAAACTCGAATCTGACTAATGAGTACAACATCTACTGAACAAGTAGACCAGTAATTTGCAATTTAATTGGATCTTTGCCCAAACGAAGCATTCCGATACACAGGGTACTGTAACGCCGTTGTGGTTGCTTGCACTTGTCCTTGTTTATACCTATCATTTTCACGTCGAATCGGACACTCTTCAAAGGTCGCTAAACGACTTTTGAAATCAAAGCGAACTCTTCCAAATCGAAATGACCTTCAGGCAGGCTAATCTACCGACTCAGTAAGACGGTTAGAATAATTTTTTGTTCAAGGAAAATATAACCTTGTTCGAAATTGTTTAGTATACCAGCGGCAATAACTGTAATAATTTTATAAACGTTTTATTTGCAGAAAAAAGTCAAATAAATTTCGCAAAGAAGCAAGAAAATAGCGTTAAAAAATCAGACTCCGCCATGCACTCAAAAAAATTCGCCACATCTTTTATTTGATTGATAGCGTAAATCCACTCACAGCGAAGTGTGGATATGTGAGTTCTTTACAATGGTATTTGTAGTGTTTTAATAGGTGTCAAACTCAATGCAAACAAAAATTAACTACGAATCAAATAAAAAATGACAATGCCTTGGAAGACGGCATGGCATCTCTTTTTGGAACTAAAAAATGACCGCCTTGTTACTCATTAAAACAAGACTGAAACTGATATTTTCACTCGAAAACTTAAAACTTGATACAATTTTAAACAATGTCTTCACATATTGGATAGACGAATTAAAATTTCAAAGAAAGCTTCATTAAAATTTTTCTTGCACAAAAAAATTATTCTAAGCTTTTTGAGGGGTTTCTAGTTTGATGTAAAAAAAGCTCGCTTCGATTTTGAAAACTTCACTTCGGTTCCTAAAGTCTTAAAGCTGGCTTAGAAGAGTGTCAATTTTGATGTGAAAACTGTCCAATTCGACGTGAAAATGGTATACGTAGAGCTAGAATCCATAGCGTTTTCTAACGTCCTACCAACAAGCAGGTAGCTGAGGAAGCGACAAGCAGTAGAGGAGAAGGACATAGCTTGTATCCAAGAGGTATAAGATACCAGGTGAAGCTTAACTTCCTCAGCTACCGGACCCCTAAATACCTCAACCCGCTTATTAGCGAATCTGCAAGTTTTGACAACTTCTCAGTTTGGGGTTTTTTATCTCGCAGAGGGCTTTTATGGATTGTTCTAGATGGATTCTTTTCTAATTTTTGTGTTCTGCGCATACGTGACTGATTGTAGTTCACACCTGAAATATGAAAAATTAAACTTCCAATTTGCACACTTCACTACTTCTTTACGAAAGACGTATATGCATCATGTGCTTTCAGGGGTAAAATTTACAGCGCTTTTAGAGACATAAAAATAAAATAAAATAGACAGATCGCCTACATTGGATTCGCATTCTAACTTTTGCTTCTTGAATAGGCTCTTTGAAGAGAGTTATGGAAAATTTACTAAGTTTTTGTTGTATTTTCTATTGCACGTTGTTTGTTGATATTTTCAGCGCTGTTTGCTCTAGATTTTGTTCTACGCCATAGTAAATAAATAAATAAATAAATAAATAAATAAATAAATAAATAAGTGGACCTATACTGACCAGGTTCCAAGTATAATATTCTGAAGCTAAACAATAGTGTAGAAGACTCCTGCGTGCACTCGATTCCTTTCATGTCAACCAACTGTCTACAAACTAGAAGCAGATGAGAGGAGTTCCAGAGATGAAGTACCTCGTCCTGCTCGGCGTTTGCCTCTCTTGCTTCTTGACAGCGCCAGTTGTGGAGGAGTCCGAGGACAAGAAGGACGACGAGCCATGTCAGTTCATCTCTTTGGTTTCATTGGTGAACGTCCATGTTCTCTACAGTGCCTTTTTTCCGCAGTTTCAAAATTCTGTTACATTTAATGAAGGCTTGTATACTTTAGCTGTCACTGTGGAAGGTCTCGATGGGTATCTGGACATGCTCAAAGCGTTTCGAGGTTCGCCATTCTGTTTCGTTGCCCATATTATCGTGTCGCATTGTAGCGTAGACGGAGAAAGCGCCGGCCGGCTGGCGCATGCATCCTGAATAGAGGTTCCTGGATCGGGTCTCGCCCACGCCAACCAGGTCCTTCATCCTCTGGGGTCTGCAAAATGGCACAGTGCGTATCTGCAACAGCTGTTTCCAGTGGCTGGCTACAAAAATTCATTATATGAGCAAACATTCACTAAGACAGCCTCAATGATATTCCATAGAAGTATTAGGGAGGGGGGGGGCCAAAAGTAAAGAGACAAATTCAAAAAATTTCTGCATCCCTTTATAACTCAATTAAAACTCAACGGTGCTGAGGATGTGTTCGCCATTAGGTCAGTGACCTTGCTGCCATCGCTCAGCCAACTTCCTGACCCCATCCTTCCAGAACAGTTTAGACCTGGTGCTGATCCACTGCTCGTTATGGTTGTCGAGGACTGCTTGGGTTCTTCTGTCCCTTCCGACCAGGAAGTCCTGTAGGCTCAAGAAGTAGTGGTAGTCGCATGGAGAGATGTCCGGCGAATACGGGGGGTGAGGCATGTGAACGTAGCCCAGCTGGCCAAGCTTATCCGTGGTCACTTCTGCCCGATGGGGTGCGGCGTTGTCGAAGAGGAGGACCTTCTTGAAGCGCTGAGACCGAACAAGTGCGAGTCGCCGATCCATCTCTTCTATTTCGTTCAACATGGCCTTGCAGTCCATCGCCGTGCTTTTGAAAAACAGCTTCCAGTACACCGGTATATGGGCGCAGACTCAAAAGCTGAGAAGGTGCTTCTCGCCATGAACGTCTCGCCGCTAGAGGCATTGTGGATCGCATCGCGAAACCCCAAGATCAATCGCAAAGACGAGTGCGTGGCGGTGACGCACGAACTGGCAGCCTTTGTCGGCCTCTGTGGGTTTTGACCTACAGGGTCATGCCCTTGGAGGTCCTTAGGGTAGGTGATCTCTAGAGCTTAAGTCATTCACCAACGTTCACCTCCGTCTGACGGTGACTGGTGGAGCTCCTCGGCTTCCACAACAAAGGTTAGCCCTTCGTCGTTTCTCCACATCGTTTTCTTCACTCCATTAACCCTCAAATTTCTTTCTGTAGAATGAATGACCTTTGGGGGAGCAGTTCTTCAAATGTTATTTGGACTCTTCCAGGCTCCGACGAAGGCGAAACCGCCGAAACGTAAGCCGAATAAAGTGTTGTAGCAATCTCGGTGCACAGCTCCACGAACAAACAATTGATTCATGGAAAGTCGGACATGGAGTCTACATCGCCGAACGAAGGTCGGTAACAGGTCACCAGGCCTCACCCAGACTGGCTGCTTGGCAGGATTAAGGTAGAAGACGTGCTTCTCATCTTGCGTGACTATTGAGCCCAGGCTGCTCGGGGTTGGGAATCGGGAGAGATTTGCGCGACACAGGTCGACTCGTCAGGCTGGGGTTTTGGCATGCTTCTGGAAAGGGCGGAAGTGGTAACTTCTTAGGTGGCCTTCAGTAGGTAGCATACAAACATACAAATACGATAAGCACGAAACCAGACTGCAGTCACGAGATATATGGACACGGCAAGGAGAGTCTCATTACTTTTGCCCCCCCCCCTAATAGAAAGCGTGGCGTATCCGAAAAAAGATTTTGTGTGGCTGCCACTGATAGCGTAAACGTTCGCATTGTTGTGTTCCACATCTTCAGTCAGAATCTCCGAAAATGGTTAGCAAATAGGAGCAGATAATGATCTTTCCGGGATCAGCTCCACGCTCAACTCGCGGAGAGAGCCAGTCCTATTAGTCGTGAAGAGCTGTTGGCGTCAGAATTGTCTGATAAATGTAACTCAATCATCAGGTTATCAAGTATGAAGTGACCGACATTAAGTCGGAATTTTGATTTATTATTTCTCACACAACAGACAGTGTAATCAATCAAAATATGCGCCTGAATAATCAACACATCTGTGCAATCTTAACGGTAACTTATTAATGCCGGAAGCTTAGAAGCATGGCGGGCGAGAAGCGATTAAATCGAAGAAGGCGTTTTCTACATCCACTTGAGAACTGAATTCTTTTACCCTGTAAGAAATGGTCCAATGCTTGGAAGATGTAGAAGTGAGTTGGTGAATGATCCGCTGAATACGGTGGGTGAATGAGAAGTTCTATATCCAACTTCAGCAGTTTCAGCAACGTTCGTTGTGGTCGTGCGTTGTCTTGCAGGAGTGTTGGCCTGTCTCTTTTGACCAATCTTGGGGGCTTATTTGGAAGCGTCCTCATCATGTCGTCCAGCTGTTACAGGAGACGTTCGCAGTTACCGCTTCACCAGGGTCCAGATTCGTCAATCGCTTACCGGCCGGTAACGGTGAAAAGTATCGCCAAACCTGATGCTGATGAATCTCATATCATGGGCCAGGTTCATTAACGATACCGCCGGTATCGTTGATGAACCTGGCCCATGTTCGTCTCATCATAGGTTTACCATACCGGCCTACGCAGTCTTCTTCTTCTTCTTCTTCTTCTTCTTCTTCTTCTTCTTCTTCTTCTTCTTCTTCTTCTTCTTCTTCTTCTTCTTCTTCTTCTTCTTCTTCTCATGAGCGTTTAGTCCCGCGCCGTCGCAGGGTCCGCTGCTCTTGTGATCTGTCGCCACCTCATCCTATCAAGGGCGTTATTTGCCGTGGCGCCGACTTCGGCGAGATCTCTCTTGGTGTCGTCCTTCCATCTTTTCCTTGGGGCTCCTCTCGGACGCTTTCCGGGTGCCTCGAAATCTACGGCCAACCTTGTGAGGTGATTCTCTGGTCTTCTGAGGACGTGTCCGTACCACCTCAGGCGCTGCTCCTTCATCTTCAGCTGGATCGGGCTGTCTTCATCACTGCCCTAACATCCTCGTTTCGCACCGTGTCCCGACGGGTCCATCCACATGCCCACCTCTGCACCCTCATTTCCGCAGCGTGCAGTTGTCGCTGCGGAAATGAGGATGCTGAGGTGGGCATGAGGATCGCATGTTGATGAATCGCGGTATCAGTAGGTTTAGCGGTACGTTTCACCATTACCGGTCGGTAAACGGTTGATGAATCTGGCCCCAGGTCTCATGAAGCTGTAGTAGATGATGTTATTGGTAGACTACCAAGCAGACACCATCAACTTTATGTAAACCACTCAACCACCATATATTTATTTTCTAATGGATCAAAAATTTATTAGTGACTCAAAATAGAGGACATAACGAAGAGCCATTTCGATGCGTAAGTGACCAGTGGGCGAATGGTAGCGCAGTCGAAAGAGGCGGCGGCAGCTGTCGCGTGCACTCTGAATCAGGCAACGGTTCTTGGTTCGGGTCCCGCCGCGACCAAGGGAGGCATCCACCCCTCTGTGGCCGAATAATTGGTATCAGACTAGACTACCCTGTAAGAGATAAAACAGGTCCTTTCCATCGGCTGGGAATCGCAAGTCATTGTATAGGCCAAGAACGCATTCAAATTTCCTTCACGCTATCTCGTAGAGGTAGAATACGTAGCGCATCTCAATCAGGAATTGGTCTAGATCGTTCTTTGTATTTATTCTGATTCGAAATTTTTCGGTAACCGAGAAACATTCAATACTGCTTAAATTCAGGTATCTTCAGGCATCTCTAGGGAACTTTAAAAAATTAACACTAAATTTTTTCCTTTTTTCAAGAATTCTATTCGGTCTCTCCTTCTAACAGAAGGGGTAACCAATGGAAATTGCAATTTTCAGAGCAAAAAAGCAATATAAGACCCTAATTTTTCACTAATCGTGCAAGGGTTGAATTTCTGAAGCGTCTGAAGAAAAATAGCCTACCAAGCATTCTGAGGCAATTCAGAAAACAAGCTGACAGGTAGCTCCAGGAAGATTTTTAGTGTGCTGTTGTTTTTCAGGTTTTGCTTTGTTGTGTAAACTAAAACGGCGTTACTCGATCCCTTTTGAGATGCGCCACGCACTCTACTTCTACGGGATGTCGTAGAGACGATTTTGAATGCCTAATTGGTCATACAATGACTTGCGGTGGCCAGCGATGAATAAATCAGCGCGTTATCCTTCCCAGAAAAGTCTGATGCCACCCTGGAAGGATGGAAGACTTGGTTGGCCTGGGCGGGAAAGTTATCCTTCCCAGAAAAGTCTGATGCCACCCTGGAAGGATGGAAGACTTGGTTGGCCTGGGCGGGAAAGTCGAACCAGAAACCTAACATCTGGTGCACGCGACAGTCGGCAGCTCTTCCGACTGCGCTACACGTGCATATGTGTAAACTAGAATCACTTAAATAGATAGTCTAACGTTATTGAGTTATATTTGATCTAATTTTGTTTCTTAATTATGATCGCGTGGCTGTTCACATACAGATTAAATAAATAAACTTCAAACAGACTATTGAAGTTAAATGTGTTAAGTACAAATAAAGTGTAAAGGATAAAGGCAGAAGTTAGCGGATCCCTTCGTGGAATGCGCCACGCACTCTACTTCTACAGGATTTCGTGGAGGTGATTTGAATGCGTATTTGGCCTGTACAGTGACTTGTTGTGGCCAAACGCTGGAAAAATCAGCGCGTTATCCTTCCCAGACAAGTCTGGCACCAATTCTTCGCTAGGATGGGACAAAAGCATATTTGGTATGGGTGGGAAATCCGGACAATGCATCTGGGACCTTTGGGAAATTTGAGTTTGACAGCCTCCCCCACTGCGCTGCCACTCGCCCAAATAAGCGTTATTAATGCCTTAAACCAACTAACTTACCATTGTAGAACATGTTTTTAAATTGATTTGAATTATGTTTAGGTATGCTCCCGCAGGATCTCATGACCACCATCGACAATGTTTGTTGTACTAAATTTGAAGTTCACCCCACAGGTGACTGCACTTCAGCAGAAGGTCTAATCTCCATTGGATTTAGTTAAACCTTACGGAGAAGGGCGAGCTGGTGGCCTTCATGTCAGACTGGTACAAAGGCCGAATTCAGAAACCGGAAAGCAAGGCTGAGGTCGTCGAGCTGATTAAGGAGAAACTGCCAACGGTGAGAAACACCCACTCTTTGCACAGACGAAAAAACAAACGTTGAGAAAAGAATTTTGCACAATTGGTGGTGATGAAGTGTGAGGAAATCAAAGATTTCTGCGAAGATTTTTTGAAAAGAAGGAGAAAAATGGTTTTCTTCGAGGTGCCGTTTCTGATGCATGATGTTCTAGTTCTGTTATTCTAGCCCTGCTAAGGTTGAACGATTTTTTTTGTTGGAAAAGCCACGGCACAGGTGAAAAACGTCTCTCGTCTGTCACCTGCTTTCCATCTAGAATGAAGGGCTTCCCGGTCTGTGACCATCCGTGAGGAAGTATGAAGAGAGGCATCAGATGTGCTCATTGCAGGTGTACGAGAAGATCGACGCGCTGAACACGACTTTCTATACCAAATTTCTTCAGTTGAAGCCGGAAACTCAGGAACTGCTGCGCTCGGTGAGTGTTATTTTGACTATTGTTCATCTTTAAAAAGTTCAAAAAAATAGTGATCAAGCTAGCAGCTTCTTGGCACACGTAGCCAACAACGAAATGGAGGAACAGCGTGGGCAGCTTTACCTGAAAGAAATTTCAATGAAATGCGCAGTGTTATGTAATAGGTTAGACCAAAAGATTCTGCCGCTTTTGGTTTCCAAGCTCAAACAATCATAGCTTCGTATATATTTAATTTTTTAAATTAATGTAGACTCTACATATTCGGTATTTCTATGCTAATGGAATCGCTGGTAGGTACCGATTTTCATTGTGAGCAATCGGACAATTATTAGGTTGGTGCGTAAGTTCTCGGACAATTGGGGCATGAAATATTTATTATATTATCACAACATACGAACAACAATATCAAATCATTTGAAGTAACCACCCTTTACATCAATTGTCTTTCGCCAACGTGCTGGTAAGTCATGGACGCCTTTTCTCCAAAACGTGGCCGGTTGTGATTCGAAAAATGTGAGCAGTGCCGCCTTGACATCCTCTCGGTTCCTGAATTGCTGGCCGTCCAAATAGCGTTGAAGGCTTGAAAACAAATGATAATCAGAAGGAGCGAGATCTGATGAGTAAGGTGGATGTGGAAGAACGGTCCATCCGCAGTCCGCCAGCTCAGCCGCCGTCGCTCTAGCAATATGCGGTCTAGCGTTGTCGTGTTGAAAATACACCTTCACCTGCTCGCCTCGTGTGGTTTGAAGGTGGGCCCTCAACCTCCTCAGTTGGTTGCCGTGAACCTCTGCCGTCACTGTTGTCCCTTCGTCCATCAGCTCCCAGTATTCTACGCCAAGAACGCTCCACCAAATGCATGGCACCACCTTTTTCACGTGAAGGTCGGGTTTCGGAACGTCCTCTGCCTCTCCGGTCGCGTCAACCCACTGTGCACGCCGGTGATAATTAGAGTAGAGTATCCACTTCTCATCCCCGGTGACATGGTTGTCCAGCCATCCGTGGGTACGTCTGAGGGTAAGGAGAGACAGAGCGACATCGGCTCTGCGATCCCTGTCATGTGGTGTCAAGTCCTGAGGTACCCAGCGACCCAATTTCTGCACTTTGCCAATCGACTTCAGTCCTCGAACGACTGTTGAGTGACCAACACCAAGAGTGCTTGATAGTTCGCGAGTGGTTTGGTGTGGGTCCGCTTCCAATCTACTTCGGAGGCCATCCAAATCCAGTGTCATCGGGCGCCCTTCTCGTTCATTCTCTTCAACGGAGAATTCACCAACTGCAAACTTCGAGAACCACTGGTACAGAGTACTTCGAGCAGGAGCACTCTCGTTGTAAACATCCTTCAGGCGACGATACGATTCGTTGGCATTGAGGCCAGATTGATGCAGGAATAACATGACGTGCCGAATATGCGTCTCAGTTGGGATGAATCGCTTACAGAAGTAAATGTTAGGAACAGTTTTGTAGCCCTTTCCTTTATCTATCGATCGATCATTCACGCGTTGATACATGTGAGAAATTTGACGGGAAAATGCGCTTTCAACTCAGGAGGGATCCAATGTCCGAGAACTTATGCACCAACCTAATAGATCTCGTAAACTGTCGGAAAACATTTTTGACATCATCTGGAGATTTTTCTTCTAATAATTTTCTAAGAAGGCCAAAAAAATTACGCCGAGAAACGACATGTTTGCTGATTAAGCTAAACAAAATATTAACTTTCAAATCCAAATCCTGCAATTTAATCGAGATTTCTGGGTCGATGGGTAGGAACACGCTATTTAGCAGAGCATGGCAAATCTGTAACTGGTTTTTACCTACGCTTGTCTAGTTCACCTGTTGCATTTCTTTTCAGCAATAAATCGCCAAGTACCAAAAATTATACTTTTACAGTTGTTTCGCGATTATTCCAGGAGGCTAGATCTTTACAAAGTCATTTTAAAATCATTTTATGTTATTGAACATAGTCTGCTATTTACACTAAATGGTTTTTTTTTGTTGAAAAAATGGCTGTTGGTTTTCCGCTAGGGAGAAGAAAATCGAAGGTTAAAATTTGTTCATTTATTCATCCGAGTGCAATCATTGCACAAAAGTGCCGAATAAAAGAGTAAAGGTGACCGGCTTTGCGAAGAAAAACAAAAATAGGGTCGAAAATAAGAGAATAAACAAAAACAAAAAATGTGTTCAGAGAGCGGAGAAAAGAGAGACAACGGAGAAAGGAGACACATCTGTCGAGGCGCCAAATCCAAAGTAAGGTCTAAGCCCTAGTTTATACTTGTGCCGCCACGCGGCGCGTCATTATGATTGTCATAGGTATCGATTTATCGCGCCGCGCGGTCGATACCTATCCCAACCATAATGCCGCGCCGCACAGCGACGCAAGTATAAACTAGGGCTAAGGGAACCTTCCTCCTTTTCTAATGAGGAAAGAAGATGAAGAAAGGCGAAGGCCAAATACATCCTTTTGACAGAGGAAGAGTCTTTTAAGGGTTTCTATATCTGGTTTAAAGTGCCTTTTGTCAGTGGGTTAGTGTTCAGTTTTTAGGCAGTTCCTCTCTAACATAATACTCAAAGTTCGATTTATTTCTGCCTTGGCGTTTCCGAAATTCATGGCATTAAATTTAAAATACGAAGAACAAGCTTCTCCGCGCTCACGGAGTACAACTCTCCTCAAGAGGCGTTTTGGCGTCTTACATGCGTTCAACACTGCTCGTTTTCCCTACGTAACGGTGTTAAAAACTCCCATACAGATGCGTAGGAAATGACTTAAATAAATACAGAACCTCTCGAAGCTATAAAATACGAAAATTTTTGTTCTGATCTAATATCATATATCATTTTCACGTCGGACACTTTTCAAATAAAATTGTGCACTCTTCTGTGCTAGCCTAAGACTTTGAAACCAAATCGATCTATTCCCAATTAACTTCTCCTACATTAAATTATAGACTCCCCAAAAAGGTTATAACATTTTTTTGATCAAGAAGACCTTTGTTATAACTTTCTTTGTGGTTTCTATTCATCTACCCAATAAGTGAACATTGTCTGAAATTCTAAAAAATTCTAAATTTTGAGAAAGAATAAGGGATAATGCTTGTTTTGAAGAGCAGAAAGATGGTCATTTTTCAACTCCACGCAAAATTGCGTGGAGTTTCACACCTGTACACAACATAACAAAAACAACTGCAAAGGACACACGTACACTTTGACGGTTTATGTAAGTGACGTTTACACTATCAATCAGTTAAAGAACTCAGCGAGTTTGTGGAGTACATGGCGCGATCACGTTCTTCAATGCATTATATGATTGCTACTTTATTGCGCTTTAAGACAACAATCGATTTATTATCTTTCTTCAAAAATACAAATTTTATGAAATGATTGCGCGGTCAGGTAAGCTAAAAAACTTCAGGCATGTTATCCCAGATTTTCCTGGAATAAAAGAATACTAACTACATATTTATTGAGTCTATAGCTTATTTATGTGCTTCAATGCACACGAAGGGGCTCACAAGAAAGAATTGAAAAAAAGGAAACCAAGTGCAGTTGAAAAAAATTCTGAAGTATGATTACAGCAAACGAGTTTTCCGGGTTAGTTCCATAGTTTTAACATACATACATAAATACATGCATACATACATACACACATACATACCACATACATACATACCCATACATACCCATACATACATACATACACATACACATACACATACATACATAAATACATGCATGCATACACACATACATACATACATACATACATACATACATACTCATACATACATACATACACATACATGCACGCATACATACATACCCATACATACATACATATATACATACATACATACATATCTACATACATATACATGCATATACATTCATATATACATACAAACACCTACATACATACATTCATACATACATATACATACACATACATACATATATATGCATACACATACATACACATACATACATGCATACATATTAGGTTGGAAATAAAGTCTTTTCATTTTTTTCAAAGATTTATTACTTCACAACTACAAAGTCAAATCAATTGAGATAAACTCTATTTTGTTCTACTACACTTCTCCAAAGACTGGGTGATTTTCCAATTCCTCTCGCTTAAAAGACTGCAGTTCTGGAGTCGAACCATTGATAAATCCAATTTTTGAGGTCTTCATCCGTTCCAAAATATTTCTCTCCAATTTCTTGCTTGAGAGCACGGAAGAGATGGTAGTCGGTAGGGGCGAGATCAGGGCTATACCGTGGATGTGGCATTACCTCCCAGCCCATCCCCTTTATTGTTTCTCTTGTGAGTCTTGCAACACGTGGTTTTGCATCGTCATGCAGGATCATCACCTTCGACTTCTCCGGCCTGTTTTCTTGGAGAGACGACTTTGTGGAGTTGGCCGCAGTATGTGACAGCAGTAAGTGTCTCTCCACTTCTGAGAGTTTGCCGATAAATCACTCCTCTGATATCCACCAAACACTCAAGAGAATCTTCCGTTCGTGAACATTGGGCTTGAGATCAGACTTAGGGCTCTCTCCCTTTTGTACCCATTGCCTTTTCCTCGGAAGTTGGCACACAGAACCCATGACTCTTCGCCTGTCACAATCCGCGGAAGAAACGATTTTCTTCCTTATCTGGACAGAAGAGAAGCAGCGATGGAGAGCCGTCGACCTTTCTGAGTGTCTGACAGGGCATGTGGAATCCAAGCTCCAAATTTCCATGAAAGCCAAGATTCTTCAGATGGATCCCCACTATCCTATGAGACACTTCGAGCTTCTCTGCCAGCTGACGTGTCGTCTGCCAACTATCGGTACGAAGAAGATGGTGTAGTTCACTGTCGTCCAATCCAGTTGGCCTTCCTGACCATGCTTTGCCCTCAGTGAATAATTTCCCTTTAAAGACTTTCCGAACACTCATAACAGGCGCGATGAGTAGTAGATCCCAAGCCATATATGTGGTTAATTTGGTCTGCTGCCTGACGTGCTGTGGATTCTTTAATGAATTCTTGAAGAATGCCGTGCTGAAAACGGCCATGAGGTAGATCTGGCATTGAGTCCGGAAGATTGGATGGATAACGAATTACAAGAAGAGTCTTAACCTGTGTCTGCGTGCGAACGGTAGACAAGTGTGATAGGATTACGAAATCAGCAATCAACATTGGCTAGTGCGTTTACAAGGGGAAGGGTAAAAAAAATTTCGAAGTGTGAAGAGACTTTTTTTCCAACCTAATACATGCATATATACATATCTACATCTCAATCCTATAAAATAAATAGGTAAAAGAAGTATCAAATTTCAATTTGGAGAGTTTTTGATTTCAAAAATCTTAGTTCATACTTCCTGAAGGTCATTTCGATTTGGAACGCTTTTATTTCAAATGTCTAATTTTTCTAAATTAATTTATTTCTATTTATTTCTATATTTATATGCTTATATTTTTTAACCAGCCGTCGGTGCGGCTTCTCGGCCGCACCGACGGCTTTTTGACGGCTTCGCCGTGGCAATAACTTCTCATCATCAATTGTAGCTGACACCTTTTTTATGGTTCCTTCAGGAAGAACATCTTAACTACGTCGATTAGGGTAAGTTAGAAAAAAAGCGAAAAAATGGACGACATCCACAAAAACGCTTATTTGCCCAATATCGATTGATTGCGATCGGCAGTTCAAAAACGAACTTCAAATTCGTGTTCAGCGACCTCGATTACCCCCACGGCTAAAGTTTCGTGCCGCTTGAACGTCATCTTCAAAAAATCGATAATATCGATCGATATCGATTGGTCGACTTCAGATTCGTGTTCAGCGACCTCGATTACCCCCAGAGCTAAAGTTTCGTGCCGCTTGAACGTCATCCTCAAAAAATCGATAATATCGATCGATATCGATTGGTCGACTTCAGATTCGTGTTCAGCGACCTCGATTACCCCCAGGGCTAAAGTTTCGTGCCGCCGACGTGTTCGGCACGTCTGCGGCTCGCCATGCACGGTTGTCGACGTGTTCGGCACGTCTACGGCATCGCCAGGCACGGTTGCCGACGTGTTCGGCACGTCTGAGGCATCGCCAGGCACGGTTGTCGACGTGTTCGGCTGCCGCGCCCCAACTCAAAGTGGGACGGAAGGACGGACAGTGTGACGGTGTGACACTCACACACACACACACACACAGTTGAGAAATGTCCCACTCGACGTAAGTATGTATTTCTATATGAAATGGCTTGTTTCTTCACCCATTGAATCTTTCCGTTATAATATGGTAACAGGTGCTCATCAACGAAAATTCCAATTTTGTAGCTTTAGTGGATGTACGAAACTATTTCGTAAAGTTTCAGTGGCGCGACAAAGCCGTCTCGTTGGAGGGCGACACGCCGGCCGAGTCAGCAGCCAAGCGATTGCAGTTTCTCAGAGACGTCGCTCTGTCGGTGCAGACGATGAACAACGAGACCAAGGAGGACATTCGATCCCAGTTTCCTACAGCGGTAAACCTCACTGAAGGTCAGTTCTCTTCCTTTGGTCTTGCTAACGCAAGGGTAGTTAGTGCATACGCAAACTGTATTTAAGTACTGAAATTAAATTTTTGAGAAAAATCCAACGCTGCTCTTTATAGGATTCGGCTTCACAGTACTCACCACGTTGGCCATGATAGTGCAGAAGATCATGGAGTCGTTCAGTGCTATCGGTGGAGGTACCGTGGCGCCACAGGAATGTCCTATCCCTGCTCTCTAAAAAATTTGGTCACAGCCCTCTACAACGATCCCTTTGGCCTTGTGGTTTCAACATAACACCGCTTCTAGACATAATGCATATTACATATGTATTTTCTTTCACTTTTAATAAAAAGAGATCATTGGAGAAGCTCCGAAAGACTAGGGCAACGTGTTTTGCAATAAAGCTCAATTTCACGTTGCTCTCTGTGTTTATATTCGGTTCAACTCGGTTTCCTTAAGCCTCGAGTGGTTGGTATCGAGACTGCACGCTGTTATAACGATGTTTTGTTGCGATCGAAACTCTGATGCCATGCTGGACTCGAACCCGAACCACCTGCTGACCGGGAAGGAATGCTCCACACCATTACACCACCGGCGCTGTTTGATCGATCGCAACATCCATACCAGATTTTGGATTTCAGCTTGGGGCATACATAACTCCGGTGCAGCGCGAACCCCCCCCTCCTCCGCAACGAAATTGGACGAGTTGTCGCGGTCCGACTGCTTCCGACAGGGACGGCTAGTGACTCGCGCTAGAGCGCGAAAGTGTGTGCCGGCGACGTCGGCCGCGCAGGAGAAGAAAAGAGACATGAGATGAGAGGAACAGTAAGGACCTCCGGATAGTTAAGTAGTTTTGCAACTACGTAGCACCGCAAGGAAGCTACAGGAACTGCTGCAAAGCGTCTACAATGCGTTCAAATACAGTAAAAAAACTAAACCAAGAACTAGTTTAGCACAAAGTCGCTTGTAAAATCTGATTTCTTGAAAATCGGCTACAGGAACAGAGGCACCGAGTTTATACTCTTCGGACCAAGTAAGTAGCAACGCCTACCTCTTTCTGAATCGACGGAGATAGAAAATATATCACTTCCCCCAACGAAATAGGAAAATGCTGCTTCTTTACCACTACAGAAATGGGGATATCACTACAAAACAATGATGACGAAATCGACAACTCTGCATTTCAAATCCTCATGCCTGCTAAACTGAAGCATTGAAAATTAAACACTAAACTATACCTAAGAAGTGGTATGCTCCAAAAATATCGAATACCTGAAGCGCATTGAGGAAAACAGCAAGAAACGTCAAAAAACTAGACGAGGAGCTTACACACTGGTAAAATTTCGTGCTCCGCGGCTAACCATGCGTCACCGAGCGCACGTCCGCGTTTCAGCGCCGCGACGTCGCATTCGGGTAGCGCGCAACGTCGCATCGGAGTTACGTTCTGGACCCGTTTCAGGTCTCTCACTTAGACCATTCACAGTTAACAGCATGGATCGTGGTCAATATAGGTGCTAGTGTATGAATAAAGAATCTTCAAATTTCTATGGTATTCTAATAGCCTAAAGCATAATACAGGAACAGCAGCAGCAATAATGACAATAATAATAACAACAGTAAACTTGTCTGTTTCGCCTCTATCTTAACACAAAACATGCTTAGAATTAGTTACTCCGACGCCTGCCAGTGAAATGTTACTAATAAACTTAGTTTTAGTACAGTAAAGAAGAACACATTATCACATTTTCGAGCACTTACTAACAGCTAAGTTTTTCAATTAAAATGGATATATCATGCCACCAATACAAATGGATCAATAAATTGACAGTGGCTAAGCAACTGCATAGTGTGTAGAACTACATAGCAAATAAAGTATATAGCCGCATGCACATTCGGCAGCGGCGGCAGTGGCAACCGTAGTTACGCATAGCCCTATGTTATACTTCGGCGACGCTGTGTTGGGCGTGCTGCTACGCACTGCGTAGCAGTCCGCGTAACTCTGTCACCGACGTCGCCGACAACAGCGTCGCCGAAGTATAACATAGGCCACAGGGGCAGCGATTTGGCGGCAATCGATGCCCCTATGCTTAGGCCTATGGTATACTCCCGCGTCGCTCCAGCGACGGGCGCGGGGCAGCTGTCAATGACGCATCTTTGCTGCAGTGGTGGACGGCGCAGTGGGGCGCGGTTGTCAGTTAGGCCTATGTTATACTTCGACGACGCTGTTGTCGCCGACGTCGTCGACTGTGTTGCGCGGGCTGCTACGCGCTGTGTAGTATCCGCCCAACACTGCCGCCGACGTCGCCGACAACAGCGTCGCCGAAGTATAACATAGGTCTTACGCGCCATCGCTCCCGCGACGCGTCGCAGAGGAGTGTTATACCTCCAAGCAGCGGGAGCGGAACATACTCCCGTGCGACGGCCGTCGCTGCCCATCGCTCGTCGCAGTGCACTGCGACGGGCGGCGATGGTCGCGGTGGTGGGAGTGCTTGTCGTGCCCTATTCTATGCAGTTCCCTTCACTTATCTCGACCTTCCTTCGTTCGTGACCGTTCTACACTGGTTTCAACACACGTCTGGTGATGTATTCGTGGTCATCTGATATTTTTTGTTTTCCTCGCGGGGTTTTTCTTCGTGGCTAGGCTTATTTCGGCTTTCTTTCTCATGTGAACTTCCTCGCCGACACCGAACCCCACATTTCTGTGCCGGACAAGTCACAGAGAGGTTTTGTTGACATGTCCGGCACAGAAAGGTGCCAACTGAACGCCGATTTTTTCGAAGTCATGTTTTTCTAGCAGGGTTTTTTCCACGTCTTCGTTGACTGCAGTATTTCTTTTGATTCTCAGGTTTCACATAGGCACAAAGACGCACAGTTTTGTGCTTGACAGGTCATTAAAGGGTTATCGTGACTCGTTGAGCACAGAAATCTGCCATTTGCAAGTTCTTTAAAATGAAGTTTTTGAAATGTTTTTTTTTTCGTGTCTGCGCTCTCTTCGGCATTTCTTTTCAAACAAGAGGAAACGTTTACCATTGCAGAGTCAAGCTCCCTAAGCGTACTAAAGTTGAGGCGATGGTGAAGGAGAAGGAGGGCCCGCCTGTTCAATAACGGTATTCGATGCCAAGAAGATCGCCGGTGACAAGGCAAAAATGCACTCTCGTGCTTTCTCATCTAACCCAGCGGCCCTCTTTAAGACCACATATGTAGATTACACGAATCGAATCTGAGATCTGATTGATTGGTTGAATAATATATAGATAATTGCAAGCCATTCTTACGACGTATGCGATTTGCAAAGTCGAGGAAATTGGTTTGATGGCGTGTGTCGTGGCATGGAGATTTAGCGGCTGATGGAAACACGTTGCTTCACCAACCAGCCAAATTTCTGAGATAAGGTTTAGTCGAATAGATTTGTCTTTCAGTACTACCACCCATATTTTTTCAAGGGCGAAACGCAAAGAATGCTTTGTTTTAAACCTCTACAACGTGCATCTGCACATAAAATTCTCATGACGGCTTTTAAAAATGTCTTCCCTCACTGTCTCTCTCTTCCCTGTCTTGACTCAACGTAACTTTAACCAAAAATAAAAATATCTGCTTAGAGTTACATGTCTTCCAACGTGAACAAAGAGTACTGCATTTAATTTCGCTCGAACAGTTAAGACTTTTGAGAAGTGCGCGTCCACACTACTCTATGAAAAGAGACCACAAGTCGTAGGCATGACGCATCCATCATCTATGCTCAAGCGTTTGCAATAACGTTAAATATCCATCAATTTTGACCCTTCGTCATAAATCCACACCACAACATCCACACTTCTCCATCACGTTATCTGCGGTCAGTAGTTTTCCACAGAGCCTCTTCCCTTTCTTATCCTTCCTGTCTTATATCCACTATTACAACAAGGAACAATTCAATTGAAGCACAGATTTGTTCAGACCACTATTATTAGTCCACTCCTACACTTGGCATAAGTTCTTTTGAGATACGTTTATGCCATAAATGTGGCCCTAAAGAGGGCCGTTGGGCTAGATTAAAATCACTGATTTCTCCGAATTGTGCGCGTTCACGGCGGAGCTGGATGTCCTCGAGCATGATGATGACCGTCACTCTCATCGCACTGTTTCTAAAAAGCAGGTATATAAGTTATAAGTTAAGCCAAAGCGAATCAGCGCATACACGAACCCCCCAGGAAAACAATAGTGGCTCAACTAGGACAATTCCATGCTGGGCACGTCACGAGAACCCTCTCGTGTCGTGTCGAGCACAGAAACGTCGGTTTCCATGCCTGTGGTTGGAATGAGGAACGAAATAAATGCATGAGTGAGCACAGGCATGGCGGACCCCTCCCCTAGCAAAACATCGCTTTGGAAAAATTGAGCCCCAACTGGAGCGATTCCGTGCTCGACACGTCACGAGAACCCTCTCGTGTCGTGTTGAGCACAGAAACGTCGATTTTTCTGCCTGCGGTTGGAATGAGGAACGAAATAAATGCACAAATGAGCACAGGTATGGCGGAAACCCCCTAGCAAAGCACGACATCGACGAAATACCCTTGAAAACAACAATCCTACAACGTCATACGGATCAGGAGGCGATAAAATGGGAAAAACGCGAAATCAGGAAAGAAACGCTCGAGAAAACAAGGAATCCAAGAAAAATTGCACTGAATCAGCTGATTCGCTAAAATTCTGCGAAAGTCTCCGTCTGCAGAACTGGGTGAACTATGTCAGCCTCAGCGATGGCGACGGCTCGCGACGCGCATCGCGAGCCGTCGAGTTGCTGTGCACTCCCGCGTCGCTGAAGCGGACCGGAGTATACCATGGGCCTTAATCACAACCACCGCTGCCGAGTGTGCATGCGGTTTACCGCCAAGCGATGCCGAACTGCGTCAGCGCAGTTCTGCCGCACGATTTCGGACGGCGGCGGCGCCGCAAGTGCTGCAAATTCACATAATTATTGCCACTTCCGCAACGTTCTGTCTGTGCTCTAGTCGACCGTAGCAGGGATCGGCTAGAGCGCAGACAGAAGAAGGAAAAGCGAATTACAGCAGTAGGTCACCACTAGAAAGGGTACACTGTTTCTGCCGCGTGCCGCGACCGCTTGCCGCCAGGAGGACTCGAGTGTGCGTGAGCGAAGCGCTTCAGGAGTTCTGCTGTCCGTCGCTTTCCCGCAAGTGTATGCGAAGACTTGAGGACAACAAACAGCTCTCCCGTTCAACATCTTCTTCATGTGTTTCGGCTTTACTCGAAGCTGCATGGCTGCTCTACATCTGCTTGTGTCTTTGGGTGCAATGCTGGCTGCGAAAAATGCTTCAGAACTTCGTCGTGGTTCACCCATTAGTCTAAACGTCCTTAACTGTTGTGGAGAATCCATTTTTCGTCACACTTTACCGCTCCAGGAAAGGATCGTTTTTGTTGAACAAAACAAGAGATGAACGCTCTTCGAGACTATGAGATTGCTGATGTTCGATCAACTCGTGCGGCACCCACTTACCGGGGTTTTTTTTACATTTCCAATTGTCTTTAAATGTTGCGCTACAGTTGCATGACCAGAGAGGCGAACATACCATTCTTCTTCTTCTTCTTCTTCTTCAGCGTCTGTCCCGCTTCGTAGCGGGGTCCGCTATTCTGGTGTCATGACGCCACCTTTCCCGATCCAGCGCTAGATCAGGGTGGACGCCAGCCGCTTTCAAGTCCGTATGTAACGTATCAGCCCAGCGCTGCTTCGGGCGCCCTCTAGGCCGCTTTCCTACCACCTCGAACTTAAGGCCTATCTTGCGGACGCTATCTTCCTTTCCACGCAGAACGTGGCCGTACCATCGTAAGCGAGCTTCGCGCATCTTGTCCGCTATCGGCGCGACACCGAACTTCTGCCGAATAGCTTCGTTTCGGATGCGGTCCATGCGCGTGACTCCAGCCGTCAAGCGCAGCATCTTCGTCTCCATGACGCTGAGGCGCGTTTCAACTTCCTTGGTCGCAGGCCAACACTCAGCGCCGTACATCGCTACTGGCCGGACGACTGCTCTGTATATCTTCGACTTCAAGCGCTCCGGTATCTTCCTATCGCAGAGCACCCCAGTCAACGAGCGCCACTTGGACCAAGCTGCACTCACGCGTGAATTCACTTCGACCATCAGTTTGCCGTCAGACGTGACTGCTGATCCCAGGTACTTAATGACCGCAGTGCGTGGAAGCTCGATGCCGTTAACCTTGATGGAGCTGGACTCGGTAACGTCCGTCGTTAAATACTCGGTCTTCTTCACGTTCAATCTGAGTCCAAACCGCTCCAAGCGATCACACCAAGCTTGCAACTCTCGCTCGAGTTCTCCTTTATCTTCGCTAGCGAGCATCACGTCATCGGCATAAAGCAACGTCCAAGGGACGGGCTTCTGAAGATCTCGTGTGATGGCATCCATGACGACAACAAAGAGGAGTGAAGAAAGCGCAGAACCCTGGTGTACCCCGACAGAGATGGGGAACTCCATCGAAGTTCCAGCTGCAGCTTGCACTCGACTCTTTGGACAAGAGTAGAGAATTCGCACCCACTCTATGAGCTCTTCGGGAACTCCATGATGTCGCAAGGCGTACCATATCACTTAACGCGGTACGCGGTCAAAGGCCTTCTCCAAGTCGAGGAAGGCGATATGCACTGCCTTCTGTTTCTCGCTATGCTTCTCTATCAGGAGGCGGGCGGCGTGTATGGCATCAATGGTGCCACAGCCAGCCACGAAGCCGCACTGATTGCTGGAAAGCTGGACGATGTCCCGAATTCGTCCATCGACAATTCGCTCAAAGATCTTCATGCTGTGCGAAAGCAAGCGAATCGGACGGTAATTGGAGCAGTCTGCAGGACTGCCCTTCTTCTTCCAAATCGGAATCGTCGTACTTTGGCGCCAACTCTCAGGCACTTTTTTCTCCGCCACAACCTGATTAAAGAACTTCGCCAACCACTCAGCAGGGTACCAAAACTTCGACTTCCACAGTTCTGCTGCCACGTCGTCGGGCCCAGTCGCTTTGCCTGGCCTCATCTTCTTCAAAGCCGCTTCAATCTCCTCCACGGTGATCTTCTAAACGGGGCCGTGGGTTGGAGCCGTTGAGGAGATGGCTGGATGAGGAAATTCTACTGTAGAGATTTCCTCAAAGTAATCGCGCCATCGCTTCAATGCCTTCTTGCGGTCCATAAGAAGACGGCCGTTCTCATCATTGATGCCGAAGAACTTCTCGATGTCCTCGGTCTGGCGATGGCGATTCTTTGCGAGTCGGTACAGATACCGCTCACCATCGCGCGACTCGAGCTTCTCGTTGACATCTCCATAATGAGTGGCTTTTGCAACAGCCACGGCCTTCTTTGCAGCTTTCTTCGCTTCTTGGTACTTCCGCCAGTTATCGGCTGTCTTTTCGCTGAGAAACACGTGATATAGCGTCTTCTTCTCTCGAACTTTGGCTTTCACGTCATTTGTCCACAGCCAGGCCTGTTTGTCGACCTTCCGTCGTCCAGGCTTCGTGATGCCGAGCTCCGACCGTGCAGCGTGACGAATCGCGTCGGTGGCCTTCTCCCAAGTCTCGCCGACAGTTGTCACTGTCGGTAACCGCACGCGAGAAATCACAGCTGCTTCCTTCTCTTTCATTCGCCACCACTTGATTCTTGATGCACCGCATCGCTCGACCTGCTTCAGCCTCGGAGGGGCGATCTTTAAAGTACAGATCAGCGGTCGATGCTGTGGGGCGACCGTCTCATACGGCACGACCTTCGCGTCTGTGACAAGACTTCGGTCTCGATCCTTCACAAGGACAAAGTCTATCTGAGTCCTGGTGTTCCCGCTATAGAACGAGATGAGGTGGGAATCGCGTTTGCGAAATACGGTGTTCACTATGGTGAGGTTGTGCGATTCCGCGTATTCAAGGATACGCTCACCATCTGCGTTACGCGACCCGTAACCGAACCCACCATGACAGCCGTACCCGTCTTTCGTTGCGCCGACGTGCCCGTTGAGGTCACCAGCGACTATGATGACATCTTTCGACGGTACCTCTGCTGTCTTCTCATCAAGCAGGCTCCAAAACTCTTCCTTGGCTTGATCCGAGCAGCCAGTCTGCGGAGCATACGCAGAGAAGAAGTGATAGAGTCGCTCCTTCGCGGCGACAACGATCTTCATCAATCGATCGTCAAAGCGCTCGACGCTTACAATCGAGTCACGAAATCGTTCGGAGACGTTATTCCGACACCACTGGTGGTCCTGGGACTTCCACATAGAACGGCCTTGAAGCCACGTCCTATGTCCCTTGACTTGCGGCAGGACCACCTCGTCTCCTGCACCGCACAGAAATCAACTCTTTTACGCTCCAGTGCTTCAACCAACTCGCACGAGCGGCCCGTCAACGTACCTACATTCAGCGTTGCCACGCGGGTCCTGCTTACGTTACGGGACCTTCGGACTAGCTCAGTTGCCCCCCGATGCCGTCCTCGCATTAGGGACCCTCGCATACTTCTCACACTCGCCGGGCTCTGCGAGTGCGCGTCGGCTCCCGCGGACGCCGTAGCACTATCTCGAAACACTTGAGCTGTCATACACCATGTGATGTGACATGGGTCTTCGTAGGCCGGCCTGTCACAAGGGCCTGTCGCCTGCAATCGAGTGTCCGTGTTCGGCTTAACTCGCAGAGCGAGTAGTTTCCAGTGGCACCACGTGGAGGAACGGGCATCGCCACCAGAGGCGAACATACCATTCTGACATCATATTTGCAAGCTATCCAAAATGACCGAAGAAAAGAACATAGAGCAAAGGAAATAATTTTGTACGAAAGCGCGAAAGAATGTGCTTCCTAAGATGTGTAGCATGACTGCATTCGCTTACGGTTTTGGTTAAATATCAATGCTGAAACATAGTAAGTACCAAAACAGCCAAACCTAATATTTACATAACACCAACCTAATATTTACATAACATGAGATTGACCAGAAAGGTGACATAAATTTTATGTGACTGGCATACGACGCCAGAAGGAGCATTGCTCCTTGCAATTGAGTTTACTCGTTTCATTCTGCCTAGTATCGAAACTAAGTCACGAGCCATGTTTTTGCAGCTCAGGTTCACATAGCTGGAAGCAAGGTTCGCTCCGCTAAAGAAGAATGAAAAGGATCTATCATAGTGGGGTGGAGGATCAGTTTATCTTGTCTACTTCATAACGCCGCAAAATTGAAAGTAAACTGTTTCGCGAAGGCCACGCCGTGCAAGTTTCGCGAAGGCCACGCCGTGCAGTGCATATTTCTCTGGAATTTCCAGAGCAATGAGCGAACGGGAAAGGCAGCCCTTCAGTACTCAAAAAAAGTACGAGGTGTCGTGGTGTTTCCCACGTGTTCGACGAGCTTTTCCTTCTTTAGTTCGCTCGAGACGTACCGTTTGACCTAGGCCCCTCTCGTTGCAACTTGAGCATTTGTTCGTGTTCAATAGAAAACTCCAGGTCATCATACCCGACTTCTACGCTCAAGGCGGTCGAAGCCCATGGGCCGCCTCCCCTCGCCCCCTCATTGCGCCGAATTTCCTATAAGCGGAGGACACCTTGTGTTTCTTTCGCGTTTCTAGCGGTGCGCTCCTCCGACTAGGATAATTCCAAACGAAACGTTGGAGACTTTGAATCTGGTGTGAGGAATGATTTTGCCATACGGCCACAAAATCTACACCGTAATCTTTTGTTGTCTGCGCCCACCTAGCTTAAAGATCGCGCGTCAACGTCCATGTGGACATTCGATCGATTTCTTGTGCGCTCGCGATGGCACTCCCGGCAAGCGGATCGTGGTGCAGTGGATTGTGGCATCGCTTCATGCGATGGAGGTCGAGGGTTGGGTTCTCCTGTGTTGTGACATACTTGCATTTCAGCGACTACTTGGGATTTTAGGGGCTTTAACGTGTACACGACATTGACGCAGTTGTTGTGCATTTTCTCAGCCGTATGCGCTCCACCGCTCGAAGACCCAGCTGCGCACTCCCCCTGAGTGACGGGAGAGTTTTCGCACGAGCAGCTTGGATGGCGCACACGCAGGCGCAGAGCCCTGCTGCGCACTTCCCCTGAGCGAAGAAAGCAGTTTTCACACGGACAGCTTGGATTGCACACACCCTGGAGCTCCTTCCCTTGCCTGGTTCTGCGATTGCACAAAGAACGCCTGACCCGACGTCTAAGGTTACGGTGTACTCAGACACTGGGAGAGTTCACCTGCAGGTGAAAGTGACGTATTTTGACGTCACAGGTGAACTGTAGGAGCTATTTTGGGGCGGAGTTTCAGTGAGCGGTCTACTACCGGTTGTCTTATCGCTCGCGTGATACGCAACGCGATATGTAGGTGAACTATAGGTGAAGTAGGATTCATTCTCACCTCTTGAACTGAGAGGAGAGGTGGGATTATTTAGGGGCGGAATTTCAGTGAGCGGTCTACTACTGGTTATTTCGCCTCTCGGGTGATAAGCTGCGCAAGCAATTGTAGGTCTGAAGAGATCATTTGGCGCGGTAGGTCTTATTCGAACAGCCGTTAGGACGAGGTAAAGGGACATAATAAGGTTGGTTGCTGTAGTATTTTGACTTAAACCGCTCATTCAGACCATTTAGGAAAGACACCAGGACCAAACAAGATTGTAGAAATGATGTTCAGGTGCAGAGAGGATGAATAGTATCCCAAGAATAGTACAACATTTTGGTGAAATGTATAAGATAACCCCGATATCTTATTAGGTGAACCCTCCGAAGTCTCTTCTAATCAAACGGTGGGTACTTTGTGCAAAGATAGTGGAATTTTTAGTTTTTAAAGTTTGTCAGCTTGTTGAGTTCAAATGAACAGTTTTTCATAACCATCCAGTCAATTTTTAAAATACACGTTACAGGTGAAGTAGGTGAATGTCGAAATATTGCTCTGAAAACCCTAATTGATGCACCTTAGATGGAAGGATATGTTCGAAGGCACGGAACCCTACATAAATATGTAAATAAACTTTAATTGCGAAAAGAAGTACTATTGTTTATATACATCAACCTGATAATTCAGAAAAAGGGATTCGGGCGCCAATAAAATATTGTGAAATAATCCAAGTCATATGTAAAAGATATCCACTACCAGACTTAGCGAATGATCGAAGAACTGCTCTATGAAACGTCTATGTGGCGTGCTTCAAAGAAAGCACTGTAAGTTTATTTCTGATGTTGCGATGATATTAATACATGGAACATTACAAAAGGTTGGTTTTTGTTGTTTAGGAGTCTCAGAAAGCTCAAAATGCGAACTTTAATGGGGCATTAATGGTTCCGGTTACTGCGTCTGAAGAGAGTTGGAATACAATTCTAACATACTTATTTTCTCTTTTGAATGTGTAATGTTTGTTATCGCTACTGTTTGATAATAAAATTTATGAGTCATATATGAGTTCTTTCAGCTTAATAGCAATATGTAAAGCACACAGCTTTTTGGATGTTGGGATAGACCAAAACTAAGGATACCATACCTTATCTAACCAGCACGCGTAGAAAACGTGGCGAGTTTCACGTCCTCGGCAAAAACCCCCTTTCAAATCCCGCCTACATACCGGTCATCTGTAGGTCCTCGACCGCTCACCTGTAGGTCGAAATGAAGTCACCTACAATTACATTGTTAGTTCACCCATTTTTCACCCGCAGGTGAACTATCCCAGTGTCTGAGTAGATTTTGTGGCTGTATGGCGAAATCGTGCATGTAATCTGGTTCACATCAAACACTGACCATCCGAAAAAAATCCATACAGTTAGTACTTGAAGGTGATATCATACTTGATGGTATCATTCAAGGCAGAACAGCGGTAGAGTTCATTTTACGTCTACAATGACCACTGGAGGTATGGCCATGTATTTGTGTAATGCTTAGTTAACATGAAGAAGCAAACGTGAGTCCACAAAGTTCTATTCAGAGCTGTAGATCTATTTCTAGAATGCGCATCGCCGTTAGCGCCAAAGTCGGTTCGCGTGGATTATACACCATTCCTTGGCTGGTTTCTCGACATTTCAACAGGTTTGGTGAAGTTGGTTGCTAGGTTCTCTGACGAGGAGAGTGTCGAGGTAGGTGCATTCAGCGAACCGTATAAGCACCTGCGCGACGATTTTAGTTGTGTTGAGTTGCTGTGGCGTTGTTGTTCTTTGTTGACACGTAGATCGTCGCGCAATTTGCCGTAGAGAAGGTGCAAAATGTAGCCTTTTGCAAGAAAAGTAGGCGCTTTGGTGCAATTCTAGTGGTGGTGGTCGCTTTTGAAGGATTTGCCATCAGCACGAAACACAATAGATATGTAACAACATGTAGAAATAATAAACTATGGTGCAGTGTGCGGACAGGCGGGGAAAGCCCACCAGTACTCAAAAGAAAAACTAGTTTTTGCCTATTTGACCTAGGCCCCTCTTGTTGCAACTTGCATTACACGTACGTACGCTTCAGTTTGTCTGCAATGTGGGAAAATCCACATCGCCATATCCGTCTGCTACGCTTAGGGCGGTCGAAGCTCACGAGCTGTCCCCCGTTTGCATTGCGCCTAAACTACACCAACCTGTTGTATGAATGAGTGAATCTAACTTTTCATCAGTGACTTAAGTGGCTTTCACACTGCCGTTGCTGCTGTTGCGCAACCGATGCCGTAATGATGAAGCATAGCGCAGAGACGCAGAGAAGCATCAACAGCAACGGGGGGGGGGTCACACTGCCGGTGCCGCAACCCCTCATAAGCAACATCGGCATCGGTTGCGCAACGGTTGTGCGGGCTCAGCAACATAGAATGACTGCCATCTTTCTTGCTGCTGATTCCCGTCAACGGAGGCATATCACAGGTTGCTTCTCTGGTTCTTCTCTCATTATCTTATCTCACGGCTGCGGCTGCAGCAAGCATCGAACTCCACCCCTTTTTCATTGCTCGTTGCTGCAACAGCAGCAACGGCAGTGTGAAAGCCGCTTTAAGCAATGATAAAGGATATCATCGATATCCTTTATCATTGCTGCCGCAGCAAAGGCAGCGAAGTGTGCTCGAGCCTTTACAGCAATTTGTGTCTGTGCGATGAGGGCGCAATCTCAACGGGGGGGGGGGTGCACCTTCCATATAAATTTAAACAGTCTTGTAGAACAGTCACATCGCATTCTTGATGCGGACGCCAGCCCGCTACGTACCACACGCGTAAAAGAGAAATGCACGAATGCGGAAGAAGCAGAGAAAAAGGGCGCAAATAGGGTTGGCGAGGGGCGTCACCATGTAGTACAGCTCTATTTGCTTTTTGAAACAGGAATTTCTGCAACAAGTGTGTGTTCTATGAGTGCAGTCAACTGAGACAGGCCATTTATGACGTAACTGGACATACATGTGCCTTCTTACCAAGACGTACAACCACTCAGTAGGAGGTGACCCCCGACCCTATTTGAAAGAAAAGAGAGAAAAAGAAAACAGAAATACAACAAGGCAGCGGGCGTGCCTGGGTAATCTAAAGGTACCGCCTCTACAGCCAACACGCCAACAATCAGTGGACATGGGCGGGGTAGTGTTCTTCCCCCCAGCATGCGGAGGAGTGGCCCTAATTGCGCGAGGAGCGCCCATCGCGGACAAGTTCACGCGCTCGGCGGGCTGGGGAAGAACCGGACCCCCCCCCCTCCCCTCATTGAGTGCCCATTCGAAGGCAAGGTACCATCTTGCTTATCATGAAGGGTCCTTGTAGCCAAAATCACAAGGAAACCTTCATGAAGTAGCAAATGAATACAAAGCAGACGATGAAAATGGCAAAAATAGAAAGAAAACAGCGCAGTACGGCTTCCTGACGATCCCATCGATAGTAGCAGCTGAGGGCTGGGGAGGGTAGGGGTCCCGTTGTTCTCCCAGCCCGCCGAGCGCATGAACTCGTCCGCTATGAGCGCTCCTCGCGCAATTAGCGCCGCCCCTCCGCATGCTGGGGGAAGAACGGCCCCTCCAGTGGACATGCACGCATTTGTATGATGACGCGGGAGCGGGAGAGATTATTCATTTAAATGGGAATATCCACTGCATCCTTTGGACTTAACTACAACAGGGTTTTCGTCACCTTTCCGCGATGACAAATGCCGCATAGCCACTGCGAACATAAGGTAAGCAGCATGATTACATGTACAGATGATTATTATTATTTCGATCATTGTTGAATGTATATGGAAGGTGAACTTCCCCTGGGATGACGGCTTTTCCGGCCCCTATTTCTTACAGTTTTATAATTTAACGGAATCCTAGATTTGGGGCGGACCACCAACGCCGTGTAAAAGGTGCGATGCGGCTCGGAGGGGGAGGGCACTTAAAGCGGCCCTCTTAGTGTAAAACTCTAGTAACAAAATGTTCTTTATTATCACGAGTGAGGGCAATTCCTAGAATTTCCCTCACTCGTGGTAATAAAGAATTCATTGAATTTCGCATCAGAGACAAATATGGAATCGAGAAACACTCAAATCCGTTGAATGTTATGCTTTTCTTCGATTGCGTTCCTTTTTCTTCTTTCTATAGCTCACAAACATGTGCACTAAATCAATAAATCAATCAAATTCTGCATAGACCGTTGCTTTGTGACATTAGCTGATAGATTGGTATTAAGATGTAGCAAACCTCTCGATAATGAAGTTAAAAATCTGTTTTATGCATTATAGAACTTAGTACTTGGTAGCGAGAAAAATCTGGTGCTAGGATTTTAGGTACTTCACGTGATTTAGGTTATTTGAAATTTTTTTACCCTTTCAGATAACCATTAAAGCCCTCATGGAAAGAAAAGCTACCAAACACATTGCTTGGGAAATTTTCAAAAACAACGTATGTCGTGAACTTTCGTACTGCAACTACATTTTTAAAAAAGATCCCATAATGGATTTTGTGTAGAACGGGTCGAATTAAAATGTAGGACTGTAATACTGACCGCCCATTAATTGTGTTCACCAGGCCGGTGCTACAACTGGACTAAATTGCTGACGCATGTTTTATATGGTAGACTGTAGATTGGGTTTTGTAAGATTTACCTCAAAATACAGCACAAAATATGAGAGTGTGCTGAAAATCTAAGGCCTATGGTATACTATCGACGACCGTGTTTCGCGGGTTGCTACGCACTGCACAGCATCCCAGCACTGTCGCCGAACTCGTCGCCGACGGTATGCCACAGGTCTAAGACGGGTAGGCAAGATAAGGCGCAGCGCGAATGCGAGGACAAAGCAATGGCGAAACCGCTTCTCGTCCGGCACTTCAGAAAGCGGAACTAGGAGGTACATGTGAGATTTATATGGAAGTACGAGGTGCAAGACTGCGACTGCATTTTTGGAGTCATCTGGAGCACATTAATCATGAGGAGACAAGAGTACATGAAGACAAGTACTGTGAGCATCATGCATAACAGAGATGCTGAGTTTTGATCCCAGCATACACTGACCAACTATGGTAGCGCAAGGTCACTGACCAACTATGCTAGCGCATGGTGATGTGGTTAGAGCAAAGGAAAGAATAATGTATAAAGGATAAAAGACGGCGTTAGTCAATCTCTTAGAATTGGTTCCGCCACGCATCCCTCTTCTACGAGACACTGTAGATGTTGTAGAGGCGACATCAGCGCGTAGCTGGCCTATACCGTGGGTTGTGGTGGCCAGCCCGATGGAAATGCCGGTATTTTATCCTCCCCAAACAAGTCTGATACCAGTTCACCGGTCCCGGAGGGATGGAAGGCTTGATTGACCTACAAGGAGCACCCGAAGGATTTGCAACCGGGTAAGCGTGACAGCATGAGCTTCTCCAACTGCGCTACCATGCGCACAGAGGGAAGGAGTCACTATGAACGCATGATGCGAAAGATCGGTCTTAAGCCTGCGTACATGGCTGCCACACTTTTGCGGCAGCCATGTACGCGGCAGGGGCCAAAACTGCCTCGAATGAGGTAAAACTGCCGCTTAGGTGGCACCCAATCTCAGCATTGCAGCCCCACTCCATCGCCAACGCGGTTTCATTATCATTATCATTATCAGTTTCCATTGTAGATCCCACCACGATCAGCTGGAGCCCAGACGGAAATTGGCAGCAAAGCCGCTGCAGCAGCAATAGTGTTTGAATCATTATTACCGCTGCCGTTTTGGCGGTACCGCGCCGCGCCTGCCGCGGCGGCACATCAGCGGCAGTACTGCGGTAGTTTTGCCTCGCGCGGCGATTCTGCGTCTCTGCTCTGTGCTTAAAGATAGGGCCGCCGCGTTGCTGCAAAAGTGTGCGTAGGGCTTAATGCGGTGAGGGAGCGAGTCAGCTGCGAATTCCAAGGAGGTGAGTATAGAACTTCGGCAGACTTGTAGAAGGTGAGAGAGGTCAGTCGACTGGATTAGGAAGAACGCCGAAACCTGCATGTTTACGCAACCATAATTTCGTCGCTCCGCAAGCTATTTCGCTATACTTTAGTGAACTGCTAACCCTCTTCACTGCCTATGAAATAGAAATAATTCGAGCTGATATGGTTACAAGTGGAAATAGTTATAGTGCCTCAAATGTCAACCCTGGAGGAATGGAGCTCGGTAGATTGTAAGCAGACAGCCATTTAGAGTTGCTTGGTTCGACTAAATATTGCGGTAGAGGGAGCCCACGAGGAAGCGTTCGAGTAGTAGCGAGTAATAATTGCTGAGGACATCGTAGCAGTTTACTAACCTTTTCCTTATATCAATCATCTGAAATGTTCACTTTCCTTAGTTCTCCACTAAGGTCCTGATTGCTGAGCTTTCAGTTCCGAAAGCTCTTCTCTATTCAGATCCTGATATTTCTAATCTTCTTTCTTGGCGTTTTCTGTGCAACTTTAGTGCTCATTGCTTGCATCGTGTTGTTTATACACAGGTGGTCCTCAGTGAACACGGTTAGTATTGATACTGATGACCCGATTATGTGCTCGGCTACTCGAATAATTTTGCAGGAAAATTCGAGGAACGGTAACATATGGATAGCTGGTGCTATGTTCGTAGGCTGTGCAATAATGGCTATTTTATGCATCGCGCTAGTTGGTTCGTGTGCTACGACATTGGCTTTCGCAGCCAATAAATTACCTTACGAGGTGAACACATCAGCTACGAGTGAGTTTTCTATCAATGTATCGACTAATCCAAATAAGTGCGTAGGGGTACAAGCAACTGGGTGCATGGATCCCTTGTTAACAGTGTATTAGGTTGGCAGCTAATTTCGTGGACTCTCAAGAATCTTCAGCAAAAGTATTTATTAACAAATAACAAATTACAATCTTTAATCAAAATAAGATCCCTCGGAATGCAGAAGTGCTTCCGATTTACTAAGTAGCTGGTCTATCTCACGGCCATAGAATTATTGTGCTTTCAGGACCTAGAATCTTTGGAGGTGCATTTTGACCCGGTACACATTAATAAATCGTCTTCCAACCAAGAAGTACTGCACCGAACTAAAGATGTGGTAGTCTCTCGGCGCAATGTCTGGGCTGTAAAGTGGATGAGTTTGACGCTCCCATTCAAGGTCTTCCATTTTCTGAGGCATCCGATTCGCTATGTTCTCTCCGTTTGGTGGTGTCAAGAAGGTATTAGCTTCTGGGAGTTCATCAAGAAGGGTTCCAACATTTGTGCTGAAATCTACTCTTCTCAACCTGGCCGCGCGCAGGCTGATTTCCGTTGGAATCGGTTCAGACAGAATTTCAGGAGCGGAATTATCTTTCAGCAAGCTAACGCCAGATCACCCGTCGCGAATCGGAAGCTTCAAAAAATCGAAGACTTTGGCTGGGAGCGTTTAACTCACCCACCTTACGGCACAGGCTGTGCGCCAAGTGAGTAGCACCTTTATAGCAAGCTGCAGCACTTCCTGGTTGGAGGACGATTTATTAATGTGGGCCATGTCAAAATGCACCTCCAAGGATTCTTGGCCTCTAAAGCACAGAAATTCTACAGCTGTGGGATGGGCCAGGTAGCTGATAAATGGGAAGCAGTCCCGCGTTCTAACAGATCTTAATTTGATTGAAAACTGTTACTTGTTATTTGTTTATGAACACTTTTGTTGAAGGTGCTTGAGAGCCCACGAAATTAGTTGCCAACCTAATAACAAGCTGTGCAATCATACAAAGTCATCACATAATTTTTGAGTCGCGAGCGCAACTAACAACTGAGGCCATATTCTCGTGTTCCCTGTTTGGAAAATCCAATCAATATCAAAATATCTTATCACGCCCCAATCTCCATCGGGGAGACTCGGGGTAGACGAGCATATGGTCCGTGACCTCAGAGCTACGAAGCTATGCAGAGGAAGATCTTAAGGAGAGAAGAATGCTGGTGTTGGCTGAAGATGCAGGGTATGGGTGAGGGACGTTCTGCCTGAAAGCGGCGCGGCCACAGGCGCGGGACAGTGCCTGTGGAGACAATTAGCGTCGACTCTCGCAGTGACACCCGCCGCTTCGCACTCAGCCAGACAGACCCTGCCAACTACAGGATCCTGTAGGTCGACCAGATTTAGTATGGTTACAATCGATAGAGGGATAGGAGGCTCAGACGGCTTGCATTGGCAGTCCAGAATATGGGACTGATCTGAACCCTATCATCTTCTATCTCAGAATCGAATGAGCCAAGAAAGGATCTTGTCTCAATAACCCTTACAACATTTTTTTTCTGGCGCTGTCCAACTTTCGGTAAATATCAGTTTTTATTTATATCAGAATTAACTACGAGGCATGCTTCCAGGCTACTGATGTGAGCTCTACCACCTCCTGTACTAGAATTTCGATCTCTATCAAATGAGATAGAAATTATCCTGTCTAAAAACCCATTAAGGCGGCTTTTAGGCGTTGTTTATTTTCCTCAAATGTGAGTTTTTATTTATATCAGAATTAATTGTGTGGCATGCTTCCAGGCTAAAATTGCGCTAGGAATATAATTAGATAGACGAGAGACCTTCTAAGAGCACCCCAAGTGCTCCACATTTATGGAAACGACATTATGATCCTTCAGTGCGTAGAACATGTTCACAGCCTGAAATTGCCCGACGAGTTCAATTTGATAGTCGGTGGACCTCCTAAGAACACCAAAGTACTCCAGTTTTCTCAAAGCATTTCATGAGTGTTTGCTAACTCGATAATTGTTGGAGGTGGCTATGCATGCAGGTACACTGCCTGCGGGATGCGAGGTCAAAATACTGCTAGAAGCCACAAACGACTGGAAGAGCAACTCGAAATATTGCTTGATGGAATTTATTCTCGGTGAACATTCGATTTGATGAACCACCTATCCAGTCTTAGTCTCGATATATATGGTGTGTGCATTATAAAGTTCTAGATAAAAATCAGTTATGAAATGCTAAAGAGATGTAATGTTGAAAATAATGCTTTAAACTTCTGTTAAAAGATCTCTCGTCTATCTAATTGGAATCCTCGTGCAATTTTAGCCTGGAAGCAAGTCTCGCATTTCATCCTGATGTATGTGAATAAAAACCGATATTTGGCGAAAAATAAACATCGCCTGAAGAAAATCGCCTTAAGGGTTGTTGAGGCAGGGTTCTTTTCTAGACCATTTGATAGAGCTCGAAATTCTAGTACAGGAGATGGTATGGTTTACATCAGTAGCCTGGAAGCATGCCTCGTGGTTAATTCTGATGTAAATAAAAACTGATATTTAACGAAAGTTAAACTGCGCCTAGAAAAAAAAATGTTGTAAGGGTCACTGAGACAAGATTCTTCCCTGGCTCATTCGATAGGGCTTGAAATTCTGATATTGAAGATGGTAGGGTTCAGATCACTCCCATATTCTGGACTGCCAATGCAAGCCGTCTGAGCCTCCTATCCCTCTATCGGTTGTAATCGCACCAAATCTGGTCGACCTACAGGCTCCCGTGGTTGGCTGGGTCAGCATCGCCTCCGCGGCGAGGGCTGCCTGGCTGAATGCGAAGCGGCGGGTGTCACTGCGCGAGTCGACGCTAATTGTCTCCGCAGGCACTGTCCCGCGCCTTTGCCCGCGCCGCTTTCAGGCAGAACGTCCCCCTCCCGCAGGGTATGGGCATCCGCAATGCTCAACGGAGGGGGGGGGGGGGGGGGAATGTTCCATGACTTCTACTCCGATCTCTTTTCACTTGCGCTCTTTTGTCATGCGAAGCATGTTTGATTCTGCTTGGGTTGCATACAGTAAGTGGTAGTGTCGAAAGTGTCAATATGAAACTTCATCAGAGAGTTTGTCTTGTACAAGGATGTTTGTAGACGTCGAAGCGTTCATGTCTCAGCTGCAAGACCACATAGAATGTCAGTTCGACAAGGAGCTCAGCAACATGAGCGACTACATTGAATTAGCAGCAAGTGCTGTGCGACAAGATATCAAGAACCTACGCGGAAGTCTATCTAGCTACGGAAAGGCTCAGAAAGCAGTGAGATGATTACACGTTTGTGCATTTTTTGAATGGAAATATAAACGTTCATCAATGGTAGTTTGTTTTCAATGTAACCCTTTCTGGCCGGGGCATTCAACGGCTAGAAGGCAAAAAGAGAATCGCTTACATGGGTGCCTATATGGAAAGGCACGGTTTGTAGCAAAGTATAATGCGGGAAAGGAGAAAATGAGTATCTCAAAAAACATATGGAGTTGTTGAGATTTTTCGCGAAGATTTGAAGATTTTATACCTTCAGCTCTCTACAAACGATCTGAAAAACAAGCTGAGCGCCCTTTCGAGAAGTGGAGGAACCACGCCGAAGTCCATCAAAGATTTGGTACGACTTATAGTTTGATTTGCTTCTCACAGAGATAGAAGTATATTAAAGACAAAAGAGAAACTGTTGGAGAAACACAGCCTTTCACGAAAACATCGTTTTGTTTATGGTAGTTATAAAAAGAAATGATGTAGTATGGCGATCAACCCAATGCTCTTCTTGCTACTGTATGCCTCAGGTGTACGAGTCCGCGGAACCGGAGGAATCAGGAGCGACATTCATGCGAAGTCACGTGTTAGGGCATTTCAGAAGCCGGAGCCATCTGTGCACGATGCTTTGCGGTGCCTGCCCCGACGAATGGGACTTTAGGCTTTTTTGCCCCGGCTACGGTCACGCTCCACAAGAGTGCGAATGGACCGTATTAACGCTAGCGTTCCATGCCCCTGCGCAAAACCTCACGGTTTTTATTATTCTTGTAGTACTGTTCTACTTCACTTCAAGACCCATGCTTCTCAATGAATCCATTGAATCAGCCCACACATGCATTGCAAAAAAAAAAGAACAGCAATTTCCTTCTTGTCAACGCCAAGACAATAACCTATGGCTACCCCCAAAAGAACCGGCAGTACTTGCCTGGCTTCTTCTCGTGAGCGTGTGCTCACGCGAGCGGTCGCCAGGTAACGCCACTGCGGCTATCTGTACTAGCGTTTCTACGACTCCTGCATAAAGTCTTGGTCGGTGTCTATGGCTGCGAGTGGTGGTGGTTGCTAGACCGGATCGAGATAGGAGAGTACCAGTACCAGATGTACGATGCTACGAACATGTCGGGACATTATCTCGTCGACAAGCAACGGCGAGCAGCCGTTCAGGGTAACGATATCTGAAAAAGAGCGGCACACCGCGGACACCTGCTGCTGCCCCGCGGGTGGGAAGTGTATCAGCCTCCTCATCGTCCATCAGCGGCGATCCGCGGACGGCTGGCGTAAGGCCTCGTGCATACTTCCCGTTGACGCGATAGAATCGCAGCGATGAGTTTTGCAGAGCGACGCGAGATGATGTAGAGTTCTCAGCGCTCGTCGCATCGCTCATCACTCTGCAAGAGAGCGTGACGGCGATCCACCCAGGAGCAACGCTAAACACCGCGCGCGGCGCGATAAAGTATGCCGTGCCCGCGATGGGCGCGTGTCGTGCCCCGGGTGAGCCCGCTGCACCGGTGGTAGAACTCATGCGGCTCTCAACCCGAGGCCACGTGTGAGGCACAACCGGAGTAGATATCTCCCATGCGCGCTAGCTCTTACGTTACCTGCCACGTTAGGGGTAGGCCCTTGTTGCCCCGACTTAGCACACCTCATACCAATGCGGATGTTATTTAGGACCTTTCCCGAGACTGCACGTGCGCTGGCCCCGGCGACTTTCGCCCATCTTTACATCAGTCGCGTGATACAATTGAACCAGCCGACCTTCTGCAGTATTACCACTGCGCTCAGAATAAACCTTCTCTCGCTCTCGAGTCATATGACAATGCGCATGAGACATTATACTTCATGGCAACCCAATATACACACACAATGCACATCAGTATGGGACACAATTGCCTTCGAGTTAAGGTTGAGCACCGCCTCGTCACCTACGGGTCAGCCCCAAGCGCAAGCCGCAGATCCTTCCTCGCTCCTACCCTAGAGCCTGCGCCCACGAGGGCGGTGGCTTGGTCGGCCTCTGCGGTTACCTCTGTTATTGCTCCTGCGCGTCCTGTCCTGGTCGTCCTGGAGTCCTGCGCGGCTGGTCGAGTCGAAGTCCTGGTGGAGTGGACACTGCGCTGAGGATGGAGTGCCGGAGCGGAGAGCGGACCGACCGCTCGGTGCGACGGCGAAGCCAGAGACTGTCGGGTGCAGCGGGAAGGCGTTTATAGTGAGTTGCGGCGCGTGCGCGCGACCGTATGCCCTCCACTGCGGGACCAGTGCACCTCCCAGCGTGTGTGCCCTTGAAGAGTCGTGATGGAGCGTGGCGAACGTCACGACAGCGCGGGAAGCCATCGCGCATGCCGGTCGCCACTGTTGCGGCGGCCGCGGCGAAGTTTCCTTTGGCTATTCGGCCGCACGCGGTGGAACCGTCATGAACTGAGCATCGCGATAGCATCGTGGCGATGGAAGTATGCCCCGGTCTAACGGAGCGCGGCAATTGGCCAGGTGAGGGGTCCCGGCAGGATTCGCGCCCGTCCGTGGACACTCCCGCGAGAACATACCATACGCCTTAGGTACTGTAGGTAACAGCGCCGCCGAAGTATGTAATACTTCGGCGACGCTGTTGTCGCCGAGGTATAACATAGACCTTACGTGGGAGGGCAGCTAGAGCGTTGTTGAGTTCTTTTGTATGCGCTTTCGCGCCAAACTCGGCGTCAGCGCGCCTCACCAGTGTGTCCTTATAGAAGTCGTGGAGAAAGTGGTAGGTGTGCATAATAGAAACTGCGCGCATGCTGGGCTAAAGCGCCACGTAAATTTCTCGTTAGCATACACTTGCATGTAACACGAGATTATTAGCAGCGGAAAATTGGGATGGAGTAACCTATGTCGAAGATGAAAATGCGCAATTCAGCAGAGTTGGGTGGACAGTAGCATGAATCACAATTGTTGCGTGTATTGAAGTTGCCTCTGTGTTAAGCAAAACCAGTTTCTGCGGTTCAGTCAGAACACCCATCTATAAATGTTAAGATAAGGATGGTTGATGACATGGGACGGCCGGAAAACCTTAAATACGACACTGCTCAAATATCGATAGGAGTTGCCGTAGTAAGTAATTTTTTGAATTTCAAAGGTAAACGGTGATTGTACTGGTTCGAGTTTTCAAGTTTCTTTGTTTGTTCCCGACCTTTTTTCATCAATTGAAGCAGCAATTATAGCAATTCATAGCCACGAGAATTGTAAGGCGCAATGAGCGGAAGGGGGAGGGGTAGCTCATGGGCTTGGGCTTCGAGCGCCTTGAGCGTAGAAGTATTAAATGATGACGTGGAATTTTCTATTCTACACGAGCTGGCGCGTACGCACAACTTGCAGCGAGAGGGGCCTAGGTCACTGTACGTCTCGCGCGAAATAAAAGGCTAAAAACCCGTCCTAGACGTGGGAAACGCCACGACTCCTTGAGTACTGATGGGCTGCCTCACCCTTCCGCCCACTGCGCCGCAATTTCTGGCCACGGAGGTGTCGCTGCAAAAATGCCGTTTCAAAACACATCACGTAATAGGGTAGCTTTGTGCTGAGGTATAGTCGGCACTGGTTTTCCTCAGAGATTTATGCAATCGTTGGAATCTGAGCGTGGGTCCGTCATAAATCAAAAGGGTGATATCCGTACTATGTGTGTCTTTTCTGCTTTAAAAGCTCACCCATTTCCGAAGTTCTACTCAGCAATGGCAGTACCTGACTTGTCATTGCCTGTTGTTTTTGTATACAACACATAGAGAGGTAAGACCCTATCAGATATTCCATCCATTATAGCTCGAAAAAGGAGTCGATGCTTTCGGCCATCAACGTCAGGCTATTAATGTCATATTCAAAGCGATGCTTAATGACACCTTAAATTCGGTATGCTAAACTTTGACTGGAATTCAGGACTGAACTTCTGTTGAGAACTATTCCTCACCATTCCAGATTTTCGAAACCGTCGGTGAATTCATTGAGGGGTTATCGGAAAAGACATCGAAATATGTGGAGACTACTGTACGTGCTCTTATTGGAGATTTGTTTGTTTATTTACTTGCTACGCCACTAAGGAGCGTGCTAAGAACTTTAACAAAAAAGGCAATGTTAGTAGGACAGATTTCTGAGTCAAAAAAGGAAATAGAAAGCCAACAAGAAAACTCCACAATTCTAAGCAATGGCTCTTGAAAGGCAAACAAAAGGCCAACCCAATGCGCGTTCTGAGTGGTAAGCACTATTCTCAGTCAATTCAACTGTAGAAAACCATATAAACTACAAAAAAAAACTTCACAAATCGGAGTACGCTTAGATGCGACGAGAGTTGCAACAGGGAGGAAGTATTTCTTGGAGCATCCTGTGGTAGCACGAAAAATACGTAGCAGTGAGATGAGCTAAGCTGCTATCTATTAAACGGTGAAAACCAACCGGAGCACTTGTCCAAAAAACAAGGTATTTCGCGATGTAGTTTGTGATCCCGCTCCACAGGACACGCACCACCGGGTGGACTCCGTATCTCAGTCTCGAGTCTCATTATACTGATACGCACCCAGTGGCAGCCCCAAGAGACAGAAAATTCAAAAATGAGGAGTGCAGGAAGGAGTGTTGAAGAGATCGACTGCTTACACAAATTCATCCTGATTGAAGAAAACGTTGCAAAGAAGATGCCAGCTAAAAACACAACACTTTGCAACTCATCAACCACAACTCAGCGTAACTGAGGCTCATTGTGATTGATTAATAAAAGACTGAAAAAGCATATGCTAACTCAAAACTCCCAAAAAGTCGCCTCATGCTACTACTCAAAATCGAAATTCGAAGGAGTGATAGCGAGTCACAATACCTCTTCTTTTTGCCAACGCACGAAAGAGAAAAATCGGCAGATAAGCTCTCATCAAGAACAGTCCAACCTGAACATCTGTGCGAGAGAGTAATTATGAGACTACAACCACTCTCCTACTGCATGAAAATAGACAAAAACAATTTCAGTAACAAAAGACATGTAGCGAGCGTCGTCGAAACGCAGTGCAGACCGCAATCTAACAGGAAGATAAAACCCTAGTGGTGACCATGGCCCCATCAGCGGAAAGAAGACGACCCGCTCCGATAAGAAGTCTGGAATACCAAGAACTTGGAGCAGATTGATATTTTTCAATCTAGTTTTGGATGCGGATATGTTCGGGGCTTCCAAAAGAGCCTCGGAGAAGTTTTTGCAGCCATCTAGCTCCCCGAAAAATCTGCGAGTTGAAGAGCTGGGTGAACCTCTGCTTTGAGTCTAGATTCTCAACTAACAGCGAAAAAGTATGCCCACGGCAAGGTCGGAAACACCAATATTTGATCGGCCGCAGACCGGGGTTGTGTGGCTCTTTATGATACTGAGTGTGAGAGTGTGAGGAAATGGTAGGCCGTTGTGGAAGTCTATTTGCGTTGTCCCCTTTAGGTAGAGGTTTGTCGATGATATACACTAGTAGAAAGTGGGTAAAAACTTAATGTAACGGGAAGCCAATGGCGGAGGATATGCGCCAATGTCATAGACCTATGTTATACTTCGGCGACGCGTCGCCGACGTCGGCGACGCTGTGCTAGGGCTGCTACGCACTACGTAGCAGTCCGCACATCACAGCGTCGCCGGCGACGTCGCCGAGAGCTCCGCAGGGGTGTTATACTTCCGCCGTTGGGAGGGAGTGGGACCCTAAACCATAGCTCCCCTCACTTTGTCACTTTTCTTCCTTTTTGTGTCCTTCTCAGCCGTTCTGTTCGCATTTTCTAGACCTATTTGCTTCCTTGTAGAGCAAGTATTACTAAATGGAACTGTGTAGAAAATAAGTAGTGTTTCCTCGTTTTCTCAAATGGTAATGCAAACGAGCTTTTTCGAGATAGAATTCTTACCATTAAGAGTTAAATTTTCCTTTAAACTTCGAAAATTCCGCGTAAATTTAATTTGAATACGATTTAACGAAAAATGTCTTTGCTAAACCGAAAATGCTGGTAAAATCGTTAAATTGGTAAATCAATAGTCGTTAAATGCCCAACACTATCCCGTACTTCTATTATTATCGGGATAGACTGCGCCATGCACTCGTCTGTTATTTTGTATTTTACAATCTATTGATAGTGTTTCGCTTGAATACTTGTTATAATCTCTTTACAAAGTGGCGGTATCGATTGATTTGTGCTTCTTTTAAAGTTTAAAACCTAAAAACACACTATGTCTTGCGAAAAATGCAGGGCATCCAAAAAAAATACAGGTACTGTTTGAATGATTCTAACATTGCTGCTAGTGAAACCTTTGAAGACGTTTGAGACTGATATGAAAGCACAGGTAGCGAGATTTATGTAACGTGTAAATAGCCCCGTCTGAAACCTTGCATTTCAGACTTGTTTGATTGTGCATGGTCTGAATGTTTACAATCTTGTTACTACTTGGCACATTAATCTATGATGTGCTTTTTTTATGTATAGAACTTGACAGTGACATTGAAAACGCGCTCCGATGCTCTCCTGTCAACGACGTCCCCGTCGCCGCCAGAGAATCTGTTGACGACGTCGCCGACGTCGACCACGCGTCTGTGGCGACGTCAGCGACGTCTGTGACGACGTCGGTGACGTCGGTGACGGGCTGTCGGTGACGGGTCGCAGCGTCGGCGACGCGTCGCCGAAGTATAACATAGGCCATAGACGTCTTCTTTCCAGCATAGCAGTGCAGCTTGACCTTTTAGTGAGCCAGGTTCTTGTGTTTTCCTTGTACTGTGCGAGATGCCAATGACAAGAAAAGGTTACATAAACCACAACCATTTGTAGCAGATGAGTTTGCAGATGGAGTGACAATGTTAAATACGAAAAGTCTACAACTTTTTAATGACAATTTTCTTTCCAGGACTTCCACTCCTACACTACCTCAGTTTTCGTGGGCGCAATCGGCGTACCGGCGCTTTTGTTGCTTCTTTGTATATTGTCGTTGGGACTCCTTCTCACCAGGTGGAATTAAGCTCCTAGAGAATTCTTTGATAGACTGTGGCGTCGTAAATAGGAGTTCTAACAAACAAATAAAGTATTTCCTCACTCGAGGTTTCGCTGTATTTCCAGCACATGATGAGGTGCGTCTGGATGCTTCAGAAAAATCGTGATCATTCTGGGCTCTAAAGTTCATACTTGCTAAAAGGATAATAAAGGATAAAGGACGGCGTTACTCAATCCCTTCTGGGATGCGCCAGCGCATTCTTCTTCTACGGGATGTCGTGGAGGCGACATGAATGCGTATTTGGCCATACAATGACTTGCGGTGGCCAGCCGATGAACAAGTCAGCGCTTTATCCTTCCCAGACAAGTCTGGTACCAATTCACCGACCCCGGAGGGATGGAAGGCTTGGTTGGCCTAGGCGGGAAATCCGAACCAGGAACCTGGTATCGGGTGCACGCGACAGTCGCGCCTCCTCCGACTGTGCTACACGCGCCCTCATACTTGCTAAGAGAAAATAAACACAAATGTTTCATTAGCTGCTTAGAAGATCTGGTTATTGCCGCTTCTAAATGCACAAATTTTTATTAAGCTTACAAGCAGAATGAATGACGTGTCCTAAACAAAAATGATTTAAGTAGACTTTTTGCTCAATTTTTTTGAAGCGTGGTATTGCAAAGCTTGCCAGGGCGTTATTCAACTTCTGCGTCAAGGATCCAAACAGCGGTAAACGCGGGATACTGTCACGATTTGGAGGTGAAGTGATGGGAGGCACAGGATATGTTGCCATGTTCATTACTATTCTACTATTCCTTATGTCCTCGTAAGTTTTGCGTCCATTCAGTTTTTCAGAATACTCTACAGATGGTTGCTAAACGCGTATTTTTATTTAAGCTTTGCGTTTCTATGTGCTTTCGCAGCTGTGACGGTCTGCGTAGGCTTTTTTGAAGACAAAGATCTGAGAGTGTTCCGCGTCACTGACGGCATTTTCATGGAAAATTCGTCTGTTCGAGTGTCGTAGGTTTTTGTCAATTTCTATACTTTCAGAAAGAGGCGGTAATTGTACTTGATACTGCTGTACCGAGATAGCACAGACTACAAAATATCTCTTTCTCAAACAGGTAGCGCCAAAACCGTCAGCATGTCAGGTCTATTCATAATGGCCACCGTACCTCTCCGGGCTAGTGATTATAAAAGAGCGAGCCGAGCGTCTAGTTGTCTACCCTTTTCTCCACCTAGAGCTTTCCATTTGGCCAAGCAGCTTCTTTCTTGCTCCTAGGCATTATGGCACTCTTCGTTGCTCCCCATTACGTTTATGTTTATGCACAGTTACGTTCGCTTTACTGTATTTTGAAGAGTTATGTAAGGTAAACCCTTCCACTCCTAGAATGTCTCTTTTTTCGATAAGTTCAGGTTTTTGTTGGGGTCTTATTATCAAGTAACATACCAGGCTGTTAGGCTTGTTACACTGTCAACTAGCATATAGCTTGAACTCAAACGTTGTTGGATAATTATTGCCGAACAAATATTCACAGGGCTACGAACAGTTGAGGTGATGGAAAACAAGGAATGTGAACTGAATACGATGGACTGGCCTACCGGTTGAGGTGCTTTTCACAGGGGAGGGCTTATCGGTTTAGGTGCTCTTTACAGTTTCAATGTTGAACGGGAATTTCGTGAATTAACTCCATAGTTGTGGGTGTTCTGTAGAAAGAACTCTATGCGCCAAATCTTATTCTATTGCTGAATAGATCATCATTGAACTGCGTTTAGATTTGACCTCTATTTTCTTCTTGGCTATTTGTTGACCTTTTGTATTATTTTGCGGTGTCAATAATTCTCCCTAGTAAGATAAAGCCCTTAAAGTTTTGGTTTCTGGTGGCGAAAAGCCGATATTTGCTAATCCTTTATTTGTCGATGAAAGAATATCAGAGTATTCAGGGTTTTATAGATAAAATCTCTACATTTTATCGAAGTGAACAATAGTTCTAATTCAGCGACATATTTTTCAAATGCAAAAACGAATACTCGTTTTTCGATGCGGTGGACGGATCAGCTCGAATGGCAGATAGTGAATTAAAGGACGTAAGACAGTAATGATTTTGCATGCTCCCTTATACAAGTACATGAGAAAGTTAGCGCCTGTTCATACTTCGCGACAAGAGCGACAAGAGCGACAAGAGCGACAAGAGTAACAAGAGCGATAAGAGCAACGGACACTATAATCGTCGTGGGCGGAGTGTGGAGTACGCAATTATTTACGTACACTACACTACATCCTTCGCCCCAGTCGCTCCAGTCGCTCTTGTCGCTCTTGTCGCTTTTGTCGCTCTTATCGCTCCTGTCGTGAAGTACGAACAGACCCCTAGGGAAAATACGAAAATCAACCGAAAAAGTCGCCAACACTTAGGCCTATGGTATAGTCCCGCGGGAGTACCCGCGGGACGTCCGCGGACGGAAGGTGCACCGCCGAAGGCGGTCGCCGACCAATACGGTCGGTGGCCGACACTGAATGATAATCGCATTGGAGCGCGCTTATCATTCCGTGAACTAGGAACGTTCCAAGTTCACGGAATCGGTCGCTTTCGAATTGGCCCACGTTTATTTTTGATAACATTCTTGATAACACTGACCGACAACCTCCCGCGGTGCATTGCACCGCGGGAGGTTGTCTGTCGGCGGGGTCGGTCGGCGGACGGGAAGTATACCAGCCCGTCCACCGACCGCCACCGACAATCCGCGGAAAATGGGCGTTGCGGACTGCGGCTATTGGGCGCGCGTTGGGTCCTGGCTAGATTATTCCCGTTCCGCGGATACTTCCGCGGGACTATATCATAGGCCTTACTCTCACCGGTCGATTACACAACGGTGTTTTCCTTATCTCAAAGAAATGCTTGCATTATCTGCATACCTGTAAACTTTTGCATTCAAGGCAATTGTCGCCTACTTCTACAATCATTAACAAGATATCAAATAGCCATGCTACTAAGTCGCGGATTTCGGTTGTCATGCTCCTACTGTAGAGTGGTAATAGTCGTAATAAATGTATACGCCGTCTGAAGGTCATCCCCCTACCAGTCGTAATGTTTCCATGCATGCCATACCGTGATGCGCGGAGAAAGCTTTTTGACTTCTACGCGTACAAGGTGTTGCGATAGATAGTCCAGCAGGCAGAGGCGATTCTCTGTCCTTTAGAGGATCCGTGTCGTCCCACGGGCACCATAGAGTCACCCAGCTGTTACCTAACCCATGGGGGATAGGGAGACTCCGCGTGTTGTCCTTGTCGGTCTCGTATTGCCCACAACCGTATTGATGGGCCTCTAGCCGTTGGCCAGCTCTTCTATATGCCTCCTTCCACCCGGACCCTCGGCCACCAAACGCCCAGAGACGGGAAACCCCAGACCCAAGAGAACACCAAACCCGCACAGATGCATGGACATAACTACGTCAGCAGCCTTGGTAGAGAAGGGACTCACCCGATTCCTCCAATGCAACACAGCGTGCTCTATAAGGTTTATTCCCCTCCGTAGTCAGCAGCACACATCCATATGGAAGGAGAGAGAGGTAGGCGACCTGCATGGCCGTGGTGACTGGGATTCCTGGGGCCGCGGAGGTGAGCGTACTACTCAAAAGGCCCCGCGGCCCTCTTTTGCTGCTACTACCAGTAGTGTCGACGTAATGAGTTGCAGGACCAAGGCCTCCCGGCAGCCATCCGGAATGTGGAAGGTAGCACGAGGCCGGTAGACTCGTCGCGGGAGCGCAGGACGCCGAATGCGGCGCGCGCCGATCGATCGTGCTGACATCTCCGATTTTCCCATGCTCCCGGTCCGATCGATGGTGCCTTATCGGCAAGCCACCGTGGTGAGCAGCGCGCCAGGCGCGGAACCGAGGAGCGATCGCTGTCGCGATACGGAGTCTGACATAGCATGTCTAAAGTAATATGGGATTTATTGACACAATTTTATTGTTTTGATGAGGATATTGGCTGTAATAAAACGCCACGTAACTCAGAGTTTCCGTGTCGTAACCTTACAGTTAGATCAACTGACATGACCCTTTCAGAAAGTCCAGCTGTTATCAGTTAGAGACGCTCAACGAGAAATCGAAAAAGGTGTGGACACTTACGATGATCAATCGATATATGAGAAATTTCTAAGCGAAAATGATGTGAGTAATTCATCATAATAATTTCCGTTTGAGATCGAAGCAAGTAGCAACAACAACCTTGACTGGCCTTGTTCGATAAGGATGGCAGTTGCATTGTTCCTGAGCGTTTAGTATACTCCAGCGGAGACATCTGCGACATGCAGCTGCCACTGACTGTATCGGTACTATAGAGTTTTCATGCAGCAGCCCAGTTCCACTGAAGCAGCGGATTTTTCGAGAACAATACTTTACCCATTAATCACATAGTTATATTGTTTTCATATGCTCAATTTGGATAAGTCTCTATAATCAGACAATGTTTTATTGCAAGTCGGTTAGGTTAACGCAGTTCCTATGGAAGCGGCATCGAATGGGAGCGTAATGTGGCTGTGGCCCTCCTAGGTATGACCGGAATTGAGACCGGACTCCTAGGTGCTTCCATCTTTTTGGCTGCTCGAAAGTGATTCACTCATACAACGGGAATCACACCATAGCTATACTGGTTGCCTATCTGACCTCTGCACCCTTCTACTACAATCAAATTAATTCTTTAAAATTAGATTAGTATCAATTTACCTATTATTTTTATTATAATTTTTGTTCATACATTGTTTCTGGCTACTTGTATTTGAGCTTCTGATGGCTGTAAAGTATACAAATACTAGTTTGCAGTGCATAGCGATATTTTTTTGTGTTCTCCGTGTGTGTTAACTGAATTTGGGCAAGTTTGCCTTATTGTTTTACTCTGTTTTTGGGCGCACTTAAGGTGCAGTAGTAAATAAATAAATAAATCGTCGTGTTGTCACTCACCGGACACCTTGGTAATGACTGTGTAACCAAGAAAGAGTCCTCGCCCGTGGATTTCACACTTTGTCTTTTGCCTTGTTGGCGCCCATGAGAAGGAAGAGTGAAGCTTTCTACACTCTTGTAGCGATAGGTGACTTAATTTAATTCCTCCCTTTTTTGTGGAACGGCTGCGTTCCTAAATCACTTTCTTGTTTAGCGTCTTCCACTGTTTGTTGTATTCCTCGCCCCTGAGCACAGAAATACCCACTCTTGCGCCTGCAGCTCACTTTTTAATTGCCATAAGGTGTCTGCCATAAACATGTTCTATTAGAGCCCTTAGTTTTCCATTTTGTAATCGTTGTCATCCCATTCCTAAATATTTCCATCCATATTTCCTATATTTTTATTTCAATGTTTCTCGACGACAAATATCACTCCGTGCTAAGCAACATTTTAACATTTTGCACGTTGCGCTCGCTCTGGTGATGCAAACTTTGTGTGGGACCCACGCAGACTCGTGCCTACACGTTACGGAAACTCAACACCAGTGTGCTGTTTCAGTCGTTTGAAATCTAGAGCGGCCGATGCGGCCACCATACAATGTGGTTTTAATTCTCTTCAGAGTCTTCCTACCTAAAGCACCAACAAAATTAATGCTCGTAGCCATTTCGTGTGAAAAAATAAAGAGTCCGTTTAGGCACTGTTTCAAAGTGGAATATCTCGGTCAGGCAAGTTGTAGTTATCCTAGACAAGAGGTCCTTTAAAAAAAAGCACTTTTATTTACACCTTTTCAAGGAGTTGATACTCGCCTCAAAACCGAAGCAGAGAACAGTCTTAAGAATTTTCAAGGAGAATTGCGCAAAATTGTAGACATAGTGAGTTGTGTGCAATGAATTATATGTATTCGCGAGATCGGATACCATAGATACATACCTTCCTCAATTCGTTCACTAATTACAGGAACGCAAGATAGATCCAGTTCTTAAAAAGTTCATATCGAAAGATTTCAAAGATCAGATTAATAAGATCAATGCGAAAATTAAAACCACTGCGGGGAACTTGGTGGTGAGTTTAACATCCTTCGAAAGCTGCCCTTTTATTAGGCGCGAGCATTGGTAGCAGGAGGGAGATCGAATTATGCCCCGTTTACACCTTCATCGCCGAGCGTAGGGATGGGACGTATATAGAGCCCAAATTGATTGATCGCTTCGCTCAGCGTGGACGCCACTCGGCGGAAAGATCGCGTGTAGCCGCGTCCAATCGCGCAGTTAGCGCCAGATTATTTCAGGGTTTAGGCCTATGTTATACTTCGGCGACGCTGTTTTAGACGACGTTGGCGACAGTGTTCGCGGACTGCCACGCAGTGTGTAGCAGCCCGCGCAACGCAGCGTCGCCGAAGTATAACATAAGCCGCGTGCACACCTTGCAGCGAGCAGTGGAATGTGGGCGAAGCTGTTCTCGCACACTGCGGCACTGTTGGACTGCGCTGCGGCCGCACGCAGCGACAATGAGGAATGCCCGGGTCATTCCTCGCTGCCACTGCCGCTGCGGCCGCTGCCAGCAGCACTGCGGCAGAGAAAGTGTGCACGACCCCCTCACTGCGGCCTCCGCTGCCGCAGTGTGACTCCGCCCCTCCGCGCTATGCTTCAGCGTGGCTGCCGCACTGCCGCAGCGGAGTGTGCACGGGGCTATAGGCCTTAGGCCTCGTGCATACTTCCCGTCGCCGCGATGGAATCGCGGCGATGAGTTTTGCAGGGCGACGCGAAGGAATTTGAACTTCTTTGTGCTCGTCGCATCTCCCATCGCTCTGCAAGGGAGCGCGACCGCGATCCGTCCTGGACCAACGCTAAACACCGCGCGCGGCGCGAAAAAGTATGCCATGCCCGCGATGGGCGCGGGAAGCCATCACGCATACCGACCGCCACTGTTGCGGCGGCCGGTGCGAAGTTTCCTTTGACTATTCGACCGCGTGCGGCGGAATGGCCACGGACTGAGCGTCGCGATGGCATCGCGGCGATGGAAGTATGCCCCTGGCCTTAGTGCACGCAACGCGTGACGCGATACATGCGTGATGGCCAAATTGATCGAGCGACGCGATTGATCAATTCGGCCATTACACATGGCATCGTGGCACATGGCCATCACACATTTCGGCGCGACGCGATGGATCGCGGTGGATTGGTGCACGGTTTTGCTGCTCCAGTTGTCCTTTGCAGTGGACCTGGAAATGTGTGCACAATTACATGTGTGAAGGTTCGCAATGGTGCGTAATCGCGTGACCGCCTGGCCGGCCGCTCGGAGTGCTCATCGTTGTTCGAAGCAGCGCGACCCAAAGGAGCGAACCGTTCCGTTCAAATCGCGTCGTCCAGGGAGGAAAGTGTAAATAAAACGGGGCCTTAAGGTTCGGTTGAGGCTCAGACCAAGCAAACTTTTCGTCTCTCCTGATTTGGTTAAAAAGCGTAGGGTACTTCATCTTCATCACTACTCAAAAAATCATAAAATCATTGTTTCGATTTTCGCAACCACAATCCACCTTTATAAATTGTATGATTTAAGTTATTCCTCATGCATTTTTTTGGATGTGCTACGGACCCTGTTTTGGCGCAATTTTTTACATTTCTTGGAGCTTGGCCTAAACTAGCACACAGATACCTTTCGAAGCTAGAGCTTTATTCTCACCAGAAATTCTCCCCACTCTACATGGGTGGATTACATAGTTAGGGTGAGGATCAACACCAATATCGATGAATGTGCAGCACGTCCTGTTCGTAGCACCATAAGATTCAATGTGTACTTGTACATACGGGTTTTACTTCAATAGTCTCGTTCCAGACAGCTCTGGTGGACCTGTCGCCTAATTGTGTACACATAATGGTTATTTGGAATGACATAGGATGGTATGTGTGTAACATGGTCGCGACCCCTCTATCCGGCACATGGGTGGCATGTCGTAAGTCCTTCTTCATGTATTAGCCTGCCAAATAATCTTCCAACGCTGTTTAAGGAATAGAGTGAGCGGTATCACGCTCAAGACTTCGGTTATCCGTTTAGTCCAAGAAATAGCCTTGCAATTGAACGACCTCTCTGATGCCTTCATGGAACGTTCCAGAATCCTTCGAAATTGTTCAAAATTGACTTTCCTTAACCTCGGCATGGTGGAATCTATGTATAGAGTTGCGACCCTGAAAGGGTCAAGTCAATTAGGAGTTATCTCACCAAGCATCTCCTCAACCTTACAAGATTCAATGTCAAATTTTTGGAAGCCTGAACAAACGAGAGAATCCAAGTACCGTACCTCACCAAAGTTTATTGAAGAACCAGCGGACCAAGATGAAGCGGGAGTAGGGACATCATCAACGCCAGGTTAAAATGCTACACTGAGGTAGTGCTTAAGCTCGCGCGTTATATACAGGCGTTAGCCCTTCAGGTTGACCTTGAAATCTCTGGAATAGATCCAGAAAGGCTTTGCTCGCCGACGTTTAAACCTCGTGTCCCAGAATCAAAAGTGTGTTGGCGCGGAGCTCGCATCTGGCAGCAAGCCCTGTGTTCCTGCATTTTGGTTAAAGAAAGAACAAGGGCGTTGCAGCAAAAGTGTGGAGGCCTTCACTGCGTAGGATTATGCCGCTGTTGACGTTATTACTCGGAGTTATTTTGATGTTGCCGCAGTCAATACAGCACATACAAGAAGCTTCGGCGAGATTCACTAACAGTCCTCAATTGTCCATCGTCTCACCCGCCATATCTATCCCTACTGTGGCCGTTCACCAGATTACCACAGCCAAAGCAGTTGCATTAGGTGCATCCGGTCTATCCTAATGCTGTGCCGTTGTCGTGAGATGGTTAAGCAATGGCCGACTGAAGGAAGTAGCCCTCTGTGGGCACCAACCTTCATATAATGTTTTATTAGACTGCTTACCATCAAGTCAGGTGACGATCAACTCATCAGCTCGTCACAAGCGGGAGTTTCGCTATGTTGCAGCTGGCCCTTCTTAGGCAAGCTAGTAGCCGTTGCACAATGTTCTTCGAGGAATATGCCCTTTGAGTGGAATATAACACTGCGCTTTTTAATTACAAATCCCCAGAGTTCTGCATGCGGGTTTTCTTTGTTCTGTCGCGTCACTATTATTACAAAATGTATTGCAGTCATAACAGGATTCATTTCGATACTGATTTATCAAGCCATTTTCGACTCAACTAAATACTTGAAAAGCTTCGTCGAAAGTGCAACAAACTCACAGTCAAAATAAGGAAGTATGTTGTTTGTTCCTGAGTTCGAAGTTCGTCAACTAGCATGTCTCCATATTTGTGTTGTATTACAGAAGCAGCAAAGTAATATGTCTACGCTGCATCAAGAACAATTTAAGATGCCTCTAAGGAAATACGAAGAAATCATCACGTTTTCTCGCTTTAATAAAACTTTTGTGATCTTCCTTTTGTTTTGCATCTTTCGACGACAATGATCAAGAGCTCCTCCTGTGCATAGAAAACAAGAGTGTTAGAAACGATCAAATAAAGGTATTTATTTATCTACTTATTTAAGGACGTGGACGTGTAGACTATAAAACTGATATACATTCAAAACAATTAAAAGTAAGATAAAAATAAATAAATAGTAAGATAAAATAAGCAGTTATACGACTGGAAGTGCTAGAGAAAATTGAGGTAGTGGACACTAAAATAAACAAGAGACATTAAGGAGAAAGACCCACTGCAGGCCTTATTTGAGCGCACGCTTCAACCGTTGATTAAGATACATGTGAGTCTCATCGTAGACATGTCAAGTACTCTTTTTCTTAGCTTTGAAAAGAACACACTTATGGTCCTCTGTGAAAAGAATTTTGACCTGATCTGGGGTTTTGCTACCGAGCCCACGAGTCTCAATCCCCCACTTCTGGTTCTAGTAGGAGCAAATACAAAGAGCTCATCAGGATCAATGTGTATTTTTCTTGTAAAGGCCGTCACAGACTTCTGCGGCGCCGCTCGGCGGCGTCGCTCAGCGGCGCCGCTCGGCGGCGTCGCTGGCCGGCCGGCGGCACCGGCGGCACCGCTGAGCGGCGCCGCTCAGCGGCTTGACTCATCATCAGTGGGAGCGGTGACGGCGAGGTACTGTACTGTTTCTAGTGGGGACCGACTGGTGCTTAACAATAACGCGCCCCGATGACGATCGCGCGCCCGCATCGACCGTCTCCGCTCTGGATCCCGCCGCGAAAGGGCAGAGCGCAGAGCGCAGACAGACAGACGCTGGAGCGGCACCGCCGGGTGGAATGATTCAAGTCATTTCCGCCAGCGACGCCGCCGGTGCCGCTGGCGGCGCCGCTGGAGGCGAGCTCTGCGTCTCTGCCCTATGGTTAGGCATAGGGCAGCGGCGCCGCAGAAGTCTGTGGCGGCCTTAAGGAGCTTGTGCATCATAAGTAGATCAATTCTAACTCTTCTCTCCTTTAAAATAGGCAGTTCAAATAATCTAGCACTACCCACTCCGCTTGGTATGGAATGGTAATTTGTGCCGTAACATCTAATCATTAAATTACGAGTAAAGTTGTTTTGCACTCCTTCCAACAAATTTATGTCTTTTTGCTTGAAGGGGTTGAGAACGGTGGCGTCACACAAGAGAATTCGCCGAACAAGGGATGATCTTGACGAAGTTGGAAAGAAAAAACCAACTAACTCGATCAAAAACAAATACGACTAAAGACACTCATTGTACACGTAAAATTAGATTCTGCAAACATTGCAAGGACAGTGCATGAAGCTCATCACAGATCACAAAAACTTGAAGTCAGTAACATATCCAGGCGCCAAATTAGCCCAGGGAGGGTGGGGCACTGCAGCGTTTTATGTTGTGCGATTGAGTTATGCTATCGCTAATGTCGACATACATAAGCCTTCATATCAGGGTAGAGAACCACTGAGGTGACCCCCCTCCCCTAGTCAATTTGCGCCTACAGCCATGTGCCGTATGTCACCCAAAATCCTGATAGATCCACGAAGGGCTCGAAAGAACCTCACGGAGTACCTGAAAACGCCCAGGACCCAGCTTACCATCCAACAGAATCATCTTGTGGAGGGATTCCAGCCGCTATAAGCTTCTTAGAGAGGTTTGTTTAAAAACCTACAAAACACCTTCGCGCCAGTGAGCTTGTAAGCATGCTAAGCTAAGGCCCAGTGTTACGTTACAGTTGACCGCCAGAAGGTACAGAAACTTCGGCTGAGGAAGCCAAGATATTCGAGATCCGTTCGATTAGTCCCAACATGCACCTCGTACCACTGCTCGGATCCTTCAAAATGTTGTGGTAGTAGAATGCCCGAGACCCGTATGACACCCGCTCCGAACTGTGTGATTACGTCACGAGTTTAAAGGACCGACCGCGCCCCATCCAAACGCGTCAGGAGTCCGATTTTTATAACACTGTGCTCGATGTCGCAGTATAAATAGAACCTAGGAGGGTGAACCCCTTCATCCAGAGGCAGTTAGAGACATTCACGTTTATTCTTTTCGTGGACATTCAGTCCAAGGAACGAATAGACGAATAGACATGAAAAGACCAAGAAGAAAAAAAAGAGGACAGACACATACGTACTCGCGAGGGACCAGTGGGCACAAGACGTTCTTACTAGGGTACCACGCCTTCAAAGCGGCTACCGTAACGACAATCGTTGTGGGACCATCACGTCTCTGGTTCAGCGCTGGCGCTATGCCAACTGCACAGTAATTAGTAATATAGAAGAGGAACGACGGATTGCGAAGGTTTTATACTGTTTGAGGCCTTGGATGGAGCATTTTGGGAATATTTACTATATGTCGGCTCTTTAATGCTGGACTGCAAGAATGCCCACGTTGTATCATCAAAACTCACTATGGTGTGTTCGACGGCATATTAGGTGAAAAGGATCATCACAACACTTAGCTGCAAGAGTGTATCAGAATTCTGAAACCCATAGGAGCGAAGCAATATGGTTAGATGGCCACCCACGGACTACCTCGAATCAGTCACCTTTACCTTGAACACCTTCTAGATCGTTTAGCACTGCAGAGCTAAGATGTTTAAGCCATATATTCACTGCAAATGTATGGTGTTCATCTTGTACATATTTCTAAAAAAAACACATTTTCTGTGTTTCTGAAACTATAAATGATTGCGGAAGCGCCTCATTTACATTACGTCAGCCCTCCAGGAACAAACTAAGGTCTCTTCCCAGTTTAAAAAAAAATTATACTCAGCAGTTCCAGCAAAGGGAAAGAAGCTGTTTCAATGACTGTTTTAACGTCTACCGAGGAAACCATTGCTGCGCCGTTTTGACAACTTCTCTCTTTGAAAACAGCAGAAGTAACAATGAATGGCCTAAAGGAATGCTTTGTGAAAACATGATCACCTGATTCTGCATCATTTGCGGTTTGTTTCCTTACAAAGGATAAAGATATTTGATCTAGTTTCTTAGCAGTCCAAATCCACACGCAACTCCTTTTTTATCATTTAGGTAGTCAACTGCTCGTAGGGTAATTCGGCATGGCTTTTGCATAGTCCATAAACGTCGTGAATAATGTTCTTAGGTGACACTGCTTGAGGACTCTTAAGGCCCTCGCACACTTCTGCGACAACGCCGCGGCCCTATCCTTAACCATAGGGCAGGGACGCAGAGCTCGCAGCCGGCGGCGTCCCTGCCCTATCATTAACCGGAGCGGCGAGCGGCGCTGCCGAAGAAATGTGCGGAGCCTTGTGGAACCGTCAAATAGCAGTTCACCAAAAATTTTCCCATCCAGAACTTCCTCACAGTGTGAAATCCTTCCTTTCCGTAGTCCCATATCTCAATTATTGATTATCTTGGAGGGGGCATGATGCGAGCGCATCAAAGACGTGATGGTCCCGCAACGATTGCCGTTTTAAAAACGCGATACCCTAGGTAAGAACGTCTTGTGTGGCGGGCACAAAAGGCGGCGTCGCACGCGCTTGGCGGAGTAGTGTTTTGCCCCGCCCTTTAAACAGAGACGTGGCAAATGTCTGCGTCTCCTCTATCTCGTAAGGTAGCCACTGGGCTCTCGAGCAAGCCCAGGGGGTTGGAGGGCCAGTGGATAGAACGCTCGTCCCCCCCCCCCCCCCTTCCCCTCACGCGCTTGCGACGGACAACTCTTCCGCGGCCGCCTTTCGAAATGGAGCCCATGTTTCCAATTTCGATCAATTTTATGGCTCCATATGAAATATGTATACCAAACGAAAGAGCTCGAGCTCGTGAGCTCAAGTATATCCTTCGTGTTTAATATACTTGACTTTAGGCGAGTTATATCCAGAAGACACAAAAATTGACTGCCAGTAATCTAACTTGGTAGCGTCGAATATATTCGAATACCAGCGTCCGTCGCCGGCTTCGCCGGCGACTGACGCTAGTATTCGAATATACTGACGCTGGATGTGCGGGCCACGCCAGGCTTGCCGGCTTCGCCGGCTTCGGGTATGGTGGGTCACGCTGAGAACGGAGCCCAAACCTAGATAGGATTCCTTACTCACCCAGCGCCGGTCGCCGGCTTCGCCGGCAACCAACGCTGGGTAAGGAAGCATCCCTAGCGTCGAAGTCGAACACGTAGAAACGCACGCCTGATACAGATTGATGCCTTGCTGGGCATCACTCCCTGAATAGCATTCAAGAAAACGCCCGCAGCACTCCTGCTTTGTCTGGAGTCGTGTTCACGACCTATTGCAGCTTGTCAGGCCTAATCGAACGCCTGACGGTTTTCGTCCAGCCGCCGTGCCTTATGCGACGACGTGTGACGATCTTCGGAACAGTTGACTTGGGACAAAAATACTGTCCTCCTCTGCATACAGTGCCAATGAAAATTGGTCAAAGCACTGCAGAAAATTGGGAACTAGCGGCAAGAATTGGTTGAAAGCGTAGACGAACCATGCGTAGGTCCGACGAACTTCCTTTGCTGCGCTGTCCTGGTCCACCGCTTAAAATTCGAGGACCTGTGAGGTATAAATAGCTTAGTAACCCAGCCCGCGAAGTTAGTATGCATCAAAGTGAACAATTTCCAAATGAAAAAGAGCGCCTTCCAGATTATGACATTGACCGCTAATTTTGAGGAGACGTACGGGAAGAATTATACTCGAGAGCCTGGTGTAGTAGAAATACTGGGGAGGGAGAAGGTGGGAACATTGTTTTTGCTATTGAAGAACCACTACAGAAAGTGACTCATGTCATCCTCCATTATATATTGTGAGAGTTTCCGTCTCTATTTGATTTTCCTTCCTTCACTGCATTTGAGGGAAATTCAGTATCGCGTTCAAAAAATCGATAACACCAATCGAAATCGATGATCCATATAGTAGGATATTGATTGCCTGATCGAAGTGTGAGCTAAGCACGCAACACCCGCCCCGATAAATTTTAGCAATAACGCCCAGTGCAACAGTAGCGATCTTGGAGGGAAGCAAAAGCGAAAGGTGGGTCCGGGATGTCGCGATTTTTATTCGATTGATAGCAAAATTTCTGTTTGCATCCAGTTTCACATCTGGAAACGGTGTAACATAAACAATTGTAAAAAACACATATCGTATCTTTCTTGCTACAAGTAAGCAGTATTTACACTATCAATCAGATAAACATAGCGACTTGGTTTCAGAGGCGCGATCCAGTCTTTTAGTGAACTACATGACTGCTGCTTTGCTGCGCCTTAAACCTAAATGTAATTTATAATTTATTCTGAATGAGTGAAATAATGTTATTAAATTATTTCACTCATTCGGCAGCTGAAGTAAAAAAAAAATTCAAAAAAAGTTATCCTAAGTTTTCACTGAACAAAAAATTCTTCTAACCATCTAGAAGGGTGAAGTAAAAAAAATTCAAAAAAAAGTTATCCTAAGTTTTCACTGAAGAAAAAAATCTTCTAACCATCTAGAAGGGTGTTTAGTTAAACCTGTAAGAAGCTCGTCTGGTCTTGGAAGACGTTCAATTAAATTTCAAAGTTCATGGGCCAGCTTAGAAGAGTGTCCAAATTGACGTGAAAAGTGTCCAATTTGATTTAAAAAGTGTCCAATTCGACGTGAATGGTATAAATGCGCAAGGCGCTCCTCTTGCTTCATCCGCGAGGCAGCTTCTGCCTCACCTGACCTTTCTGGATTTGAATACAAAAAATTATTCTAACCATCTAGAAGGGTCTTTAGTTAAGCCTGTAAGAAGCTCATTTACCTAGCAGCAACGCGCAAGGAAAAAGCAGCGAAGGTAGAAAAAACAGTAGCGACCTGTGGGTGGGTTGGCCGACGCAATCACGAAATCTCTTCCGTTTCGGTTAGGTCTGCGGCCATGATAATCACGTAACACCCACTTATTGAGCAGAGAGCAAAAGGAAGAAGAAAGACACGCTAGCAAGAACGCGTAGCGAAACAGTGGCGACTTAGCAGGGATACAGAAGCGAATGTGGATCGCGTAGACCTCTCTAAGCACTGATCACGGGGTGTGAGCCGTGTTAACCCGGCAGCGGCGCCTCATCATAACGGCATGCCTCACAACCGTTGTGAAATGTTGCGAAACCTCATCAAGTGGATGTTCTTTGGTGACGACCTGTAGTGGAAGGCAGTCAACAGACGTGGTCGTGGCTGCCTGCCACGCATCCTTGTTTACCTCTTTGCACCCGTTGACAGCGTTTGCACCCGTTGACAGCGTTTGCACCCGTTGACAGCGTTAGCACCCGTTGACCGTCAGTGATTCATGCCTCTCCGCTTTATATAATAGGATAGGATATTGGAATTTTAGGCCACGTGGAATGGTCGAATAACGAATATATTCGAATATTGGATCTCGTCGATTATTTGAATGATGAATAGTTGAGTGTTCGAATTTATTCGAATATTCGTCCAAAATTATTCGATTCGGTCCGAAGTATAGTGTGCACTAGTGTTACTCCTCTCCTACAATGGAGATATAGTCAACGCATCGAAGTACGGCCTTCAAAAGGATAGAGTTGTTCGCTGGAGCTAATCCATGAGAACAGACATAGCTATTATACACGCGCTTCCCATTACAATATTGCGCGTTTCTTGGTTTAACAAACCGAAGCGTAATGTGCTCGCATCGGCCATCATTTTTAGCATTTTTTCAACATTCTCTCCTCTTCAATAATAATGCTGTGTTCATCGTCTTTGTTGTTCAATCTTGTTCAAAACAAATCTAATATGGAGAAGAAGAACTCTCGAAATCCTCAGTTTTACTTCAATCTAAGCGTAAAATTACAAGGTGTACATCTGAATGGCATTATGTTGTTATCGTTAAGGAAGACTTGTGTATCTAATGGATTCTCGGTTACTTCTTGTCGCTCTTCCTACTCAACAGCGACTTTACTATCCACATCCTCGACTTCTCCGACTGTGTCATGGGTAGGCTTACAACTTGTTCCAAAGTGTCGTCTTCGTCGGAATTCGGCTAAAAACAGAAACAACTTAGTGGAGGTCATACGTATTCAGATGAATGCGTTTTCGCGCCAGTGGGACCGACGGCCGGCTGCATTTTGAGCGCGCGGGTGTTCACTCATTTGTGTGAGCACGATGAAGTGTTACTATCTCGCGAAGTGTTACTATCTGTAATTACATTTTAATCAATCTTTGGAACAAACATCTGCGGGTTTCGAGCATTTTTCGAGCGAATTTGAAACGAAATACCAACTAAAGCATCAATAAAGAAAGTTCTTCCCAAAACTCCCCGTCCACTCAAATGAGTGGGCATCGTCACGAACACGTTAAATACAGTTAGTTAGGCTCACGCTTGTGCACTCCTCCCAGGGAGACGCCCCGCGCTCTACTTCTCTGCTCCACAAGGTGAGGTGTAAGAAGAAATTATGTACAGACGTTTTCGCTGCTTCTGCGTTGCGCCAAATATTGAGGCAGACAGTTGTGTAATAAACCTGGCCCCTCTCAGGTTTATTTACGTATAGATCATACGGCCTCTTAGGCCTTTACATAACAAAACATAGCGATAACACGAAGGTTTTATTAACAGTGGGAACATATGTGAACAGACTTGAAGTCGCGGGTATAAGGCCTCAGGATGGGGGGGGGGAAGGAAGGAAAGGGAGGATCGGGGCTCAGAAGCTCCTCAAGGGCGGGGAGGCGCCGGAGCGGAAACCACACGGCCGGCGATCGGACTAGGACGAACCCCGCAGCATTCTAGGGGTGTTTTTATATCCTTCAGCCAGTGGGATGAAACAACGGCTGTCAATGTTACAACATGCTGAAGACACTCGAGAGTTGATTCCGAATAAATGCCTACGCTCATTACAGTTGTAATACGATAAGGGGTCGGCGCCTGGGGTAGATAACACCCTTCTTGTTCTTATCATGGTCAGGGTTTCCGATCTACCGTTGGTAATTAAGGTCGGCCTAACTGTAGCATGACTAACCATGCATTATGACTTGCTGTTGTGGCGTAGGATAGGGATTTGCTAATTTGTGCTGACGGTCTTATTCGTATCTAATCCCCTACTGCGCGGCGCAATGCGCAGAAGACAGGAGCAGCCCATTAGTACTCAAACACAAGTACGAAGTGAAGTGGCATTTTCCACCTGTAGGACGAGTTTTTACCCGTTTAGTTCCAGCGAGAGGTGGTGTTTGACCTAGGCCCTTCTCTTTGCATCCTGAATTGCACGTACGTAACCGCCTTTTTGTGTACAATGTAGGAAACTACAGTCACCATATCCGACTGCTGCGTTCCGCTAAGTTGAAGCCCATGGACTGCGCCTCTTCGGCGCATTGCGCCTTGCGCGCTCAATGACAAAAACGAGCTCCGATGACAACGGCTTGGGTGATCTTCAGGTTTGGGGATACTGTAGCAAGCACGCGGGAACATGCAAATGATAGTAGGAGGGCTAAATCCCTTTAGACACCATGCCATTTCTGGATAATCGTCTCTCTCATCATGCTCGACGTGTCTCATATGTCACTGCGAGTAAGCGCCATAACGACAGTTATGCTGCACTGGCATAATACACGTCTTCTACAATCGTTTGAATTCCAACTCATCAGTTTGCAAGCTAACGAGTAGCGGGCGCCACGATTCGGCACCGGTGGCTATCGCGCCATGACGGTGCGTAAGGTATATTACGGTGTTGCGCTGCGAATTCTTCACAGCACTGCCAGTTCAGGGCCGTAGAATCTGCCGCGGTGACAAAAGCCCGACTCAAAGGTAACAAACAGTTGGTTCCAATTAGGTAATTAACCCATTGACGACCGCGCGGGTTAATGTCGACCCCAGCTTTCGGTCGCGTGGGACCGCGCGGGCCGATTTCGGCCCGCGGCTAAAGAACTCTTCGCTGCGGCCCACTTCTCGATTTTTAATAGCTTACGACTATTCGTTAGATATGTTGGATCCTACCAATGCTGCCTGCGCAGTGGTCCGAGAGTCATTTACTTCTAACGAAAGTTTTGACTAAAAAAGTCAAAACCAAACACTATTCAAGCTTCACAAAAATCGATACCATTCACAAACAGCTATTCAGTTCTTAAAAAATAGTCATGCACAAAACAACTAGTCACATTTCTTGTAAAATTTTTGAAAACAATCTGGACGAAAATATTACAAACATTTGCTACATCGTGTGTTCACCTCCTCGCATGATTCGTAGCGAACTTGCATCCTTTTCTTTGCAGAACTTCATATAGCAGCAAAAACATACTCTAGGTTCTGCTTTCAGACCTGTTCTGGCCTTCTCCAATATTTGGTTAACCCATTAAGAGAGAGTTCCATTTGGAATATCGTGAAGTAGTAAGTTCAAGAGATTGGCGTGTCAGCGCGGTCCCACGCGGCAGACACGCGATTTCACGCGCGGTCGTCAATGGGTTAAAGAAAGGAACAACGGGTCGACAGAGGACATTGAGATGAAATGTGGACGCACTGCTGCTATGAGGATGCCAGCCCACATTTGAACGAGTACTTTTTGCTTATTACGAGCAGCGCCGCTGCAGCCTCTCCATAGTTTCATAACGAATTTTTCTTTAATATTTCAGCGTCAGGATCGGAGATTTCCATGGAAGGAGATCAGGTTGGGTAAGATCGTTCATGTGTTATGTTGAATGTTGTATGTATTTATGGGTAACTAGGATTTACAAGTGATTATGGAATGGCGTCCTAGGCCTATGTCATACCATCGCGGCGCAATGCTACTATGAGGGGGCCATCCCACATTTGAACGAGTTTTTACCTGCTTGACTTGAACCCCTCTCGCTGTAACTTGCACTGCACGTGCGTACGCATCAGTTGGCGTACAACGTGGGAAATTCCACGTCACCATATCCGACTGCTACGTTTAAGTCGGTCGAAGCCAATGGGCTGCCCACCCCCCCCCCCCCCCCCGTGGTATCATTGCGCCGAAATGTGTATCAGCGGATGCAGCTTTGAACGCTGTGGACGTCTATTTCCAATCTGAAACGAAGACTGGGGAATGGAGTTACGGATTCAACTTCCGCTGTCTATTGGGAGCGGTGGTGGATGGGCATTCAGCTTATACATACATAGACTTTCGACGGTCAGCAGAAGAAAGCACCTGTGCTTTATTCTTCCCAAATCACAAAATCTGGTAAGAATTCACTGTTTCCAGAGCGATAGAGGACTAGGCTTGCCTTAATGGGTCACGAATGTTGAATCAAACCGGGATACATGCGATAGCCGGGACTCCTTCACCTTGCTTCACGCACCTTTATTTCGAGAACATTTGCCATGTTCTCGTTGTTTTGTGAACTCGAGCTACACAGCCCCAAATATCATTACGACCTAGTTCCATTTTCTCGATATCAATATACCACCACAGTTCGAGCTCTGATCGACTGAAATTTCGTGCTTTAGTTACCGACGTCCGTTATTCACCCAAGGAATAAGGGCAGTAGCCATCATTCTGACAGCGATTGGTGGAGATGCGAAGTATGCACTTTCGTATGCATTGCAATTTCCATAAATGTAGGATAGCCCAGTGTTCAACTCGCGGATCAGAGTACACATGTGTGGATTGCGTTTTTGCCGGTTTTTTTTCGCAGTCTAAGCTGCGACTGCCACCCGTGTTTTTCGTTCACTAGACGTTATGTATTAGGTTGTCCCATAAGTCCCCGCCGTTTTTTTCAACGATTCACTGAAGATTTCGCCGGCGGTCTCTTGCATAGCGCTATGCAGCTTTCGAAAGAGAATGATTTGCTCTACCAGAACACGCATTGCATTTCTTTTCAATCCTGAATTTTGTCAATTTTTAGGTCGTTGAAGTGAAAAGTGAAAAAGTGAAAAGTAGCCTTTGCGCACTTGTTCTCTCCGCTTAGGTTTGTAGTTTTTTGCGCAGTTTTTTTTTTATAGCGCTTGGAAGACAATGTTCTGTACTACAAGAATATGTGTTGGACCTATTTTCTCACTTGCCCTTCATTGATTTTTAGGCCATCAAATTGGGAATTTCGACTTTTCCGTCCGAATTTTTACCAAAACTCCAGTTCTGTGGTTGGACTTTTTTGCTTGGCGTTATATGTCGTTTGGAAGAGGATGTCTTGCTCAGAAAGAATTTGTGTCACGTTTATTAGCTCACGCTGATTTCTGTCGAATATCAACAACTGAAGAAGGAGAAGAAGTTGTTGGTGAAGACGATTTTTCTCTTTTTGGCATTTTGTTAATATTGAATAGAAATTAATAAAGCGACAAATATTCTCATAGAGCAAGACATTCGCTTTCGAACGACATATAACACCAACCGAAAAAGTTCAACCACAGAGCAGGAGCTGTCGGCAAAAATAACCATCCTCCTTCGGACGTCCCAATTTGATGACCTAAAAATCAATAAAGGGCAAGTGAGGAAATAGATCCAACACATATTCTTGTAGAACAGAACATTGTCTTCCAAGTGCTATAAAAAACTGCGCAAAAAACTACAAACCTAAGCGGAGAGAACAAGTGCGCAAATGACTCCTTTTTCACTTTTTCACTTTTCACTTCAACGACCTAAAAATTGGCAAAATTCATGATGTAGAAAGAAATGCAATACATGCTCTGATAGAGCAAATCATTCTCTTTCGAAGGCTGTATAGCGCTATGCAAGAGACCACCGGCGAAATCTGCAGTGAATCGTTGAAAAAAAAACGGCGAAGACTTATGGGACAACCTAATACACCGATGTCGTGCTACTGAAATCATGACGTGTGGAGGACGTGGATCTCATATCTCCAGTATCATTGACGTGATGGTGTTTGCGTTGAATGACGTGTACCATACGTGCAAGGAAGGTGTCGAAAATGCCCCAAAATTCACTTGGTGTCTACACGGATCAAGCCTATTGGGAGTAGTTACAACAGCTATCTGTGCTGAATGAGCCGTTTCGTGTGTGTAGGCAGCTAGTACTCGACGCTACACTTACAACGATGAAATTTTCACGGACGAGTTGTCCACTGCGGGTTACAACAACAACAACGCGGTTTTACGCCACCGTATCGATTTTTGCTTTCTTTGCCGCGAGAGCGATTCTCGGACAACCCGCGCCGCATACACCACAGCCTGCATAGCGACGAGGGGTGTTTCGCAGTGCGCGGCTTCAGGCCCAGTGCTTCGCCGGTTGGGTTGAAACCACAATTTTTGGTTGGGGTGCTCGTGGCACCCGGGCGGGGGGATCTATCCTAGTCCAGGGGGGCACATAAATAAAAAGTATTATATTTAGCGAATCCATTTGAGGCTTACAGAGCGGCTTCTACAGAACAACATCTAACCTAAACAAGAAAACTCGCAAAGAAAAAAACGAAAAAACACATTTGTTGCGGTTGTAAGCAGGCAAAGTTGTGTGCCCTCCTTACCATGTTAGATCCTGGTTATAACATATCAGGCGACGGTCAGCACGCGGCATGCGGCTTCATGCGCCCTCCTCACCATGGTAGACCCTGGTTATAACATGTCAGCCGGCGGAAGCACGCGGCATGCCTCCATTCCGTCGCTCTTTGCCCGCCGAGATGGTTGTAAGCCGGGGCGATTCTTTGTGTTTATGTTCGTTCGTTCGCTTTTTAGTCCCGTTTAGGTTTCATTTTGTTCTTTAGGAGCCGCTGGGTAAGCTTCAATGCATTTTGTTACCTATTTTTTAGTTATGTGGCCCCCCCCCGGACTAGGATAGATCCGATGCCAAAGGTTGTGGAGTTGTGCTGAAAGGCGGAGCATTCTTCCGCCCTCAGACCGCGCTCCACGACGAGCACCGCACCCAAGCCCATCGGCGCGCCCCGGACAACTCGTCCGTGAAAATTTCATCGTTGTAAGTGTAGCGTCGAGTGCTGCTAGTTAACATGGCATCGTATACCTGATAGAATCCACTGGCTATTTTTTGTCTCTTGCTTTCGGCGAGCTGCTGAGCTCGACGTCGCTTAGCACTCGGCGACGGCTCTTTCACCGATGGGTATGGAATGAACGCATGCTGGGTAACGGGCTGCACTGGCATGGGCTCCTGAACACGGAAAATCTCGCGCTGCAAACGCTAAGGGAGTTCCGTTGCGAATCACTCCGATTCCGCCACCCACCGTTGCCTTCGACGTTTCCTTAACTTCGTGCTTTTTCGGTTTCTCCTTAGCTTCTTCATGTTTCGTCTTTGTCTTAACTTCTGATGGCTTCCCAGTAGATTTGGCGGTTGAATGTGCCACTTCAATTGGTTTGGCTGTGCTTGTACGCAAGGTATTAAGCCGAGCAGTTCTCACTGCAGGCGTGCACGAATTCGGCCGAGCAGTTTTTACTGCAGGCGTGCACGAATTCGGAGTTCCCTGTCCGGCAACCAAAACGTGCTTCGACTTCCCACCATGAGGTCGTTTTTTCTGCAACAACACATGGATATCTCTTAAAAGATATTGAGATTGATGCAATTGCCAAAGAGTGTGTGTAGAAGAGATCGGCTACAGAAAGACAAACTTACCTTCGATGACCTGTTTTTATGACAGCAACCGATCATCCAAGATATCAAGATGAAAATCTGAATCATACAATGTGAAGTCCCCTCGAAAATTTCGGGAAAAACCAACCAACGAACCTGAAATACAGCTATGCTCATCGAAAACGAGTGTCATCCAACGAAGGCAGAGCTCCCGCAACAAGCAGCCCACTGGCCTTCTTGGATTCAGGGGAGCAACTCAATGTTACCGCTAGCGCACCCTTGCTATATCATTGGATTCGCTGATAACGCTGTGATTTGGCGAAGAACAAACTACATAGGCAACACTTATCGACTACATTTAAGCAATGGGCTCCCTATCGCGCTTTCTATTATTTTCACGTCAAACTGGACATTTTTCAAAAGAAACTGAACACTCTTCTGAGCCAGCTAGACGCTAAGGTGACACTAAATTAGAACAAGGTTGAACGTATTGAGGAACCCGGTAGTCGCTTCTCCATGATCACCAGAACCACCACGCCCTCTGACATTAACGCACACGTCGTTCCACCATCGCTGAGGAGGCTAGAAAACAGCAAGTCAGGAGTGTCCTTCTCCGTTGATAAGCTCAAGCCCCCTCCCTCCCTCTCTCTCCCTATCGTATACCACCCTCTCTACTATGTCTGTACTGTCTGTCTGTCTGTTATTGTAATTTTTCAATGCATTTCAAGCCTAACGTAACGTACTCCTCACGTTCAAGCTTCTCGCATGTTTCACATTTCATAATCATTTTGTTCCGTAATCAGATAAATTCTTGTAATGAACAAGTATTGCGTTCCTTACTCCCGTTAAGGGATCCTGCCTCTGGGCACTTCTTTTTTATGGCAGTAAACTGAGCTGCTACTTTATTACAATGCTTTTAAAATCAAGATCTACTATGAATTTCTTTCTTTAATAATCTGCCCCAGTAAGTGAACACACAGTTTGAAATCGTATAATGTTTCCAATCCTCCAAGTAAACTAGTGAATTAAAATTTGTTTCCAAACACAGAAAAAGCGGCGACCATTTAGTGCATTAAAATGGGAGATGGACTAGAACGCCGTTTCCATTTCGTAGAAAAATTCTGTTTATGTGGAGTGACACAGATGTAAACAAGATCTAAATGGTACAACAAGAACAGTGGATTACGTAAAAGGTTTCTAACGTTTTCTTCGTTTCTATTTTAACTGTTTCATTGTGTTAGGATTTTTAGTGTTGTTTATCGCTTGTAATTATAATTCTTTACACGTTTAAAAAATTAAAAAGTACTAGTAACGATCGATCATTAACGAGGTCAGTGAAAGGCAATGCGAAGAATGTATGCAGTCTTAGAACGCAAAAGCCCAAACTACGCACGAAGGCATGCGGGCAATGTCCATAGTCCGAGGCTTCGTCGTTCATGTGGAAGAAACGGAGTCTGCTGGACCACTCATGAGAAGCAATGATGGATGTAGGAGCACAGGAACTGCGCTCCTGGAAACCTCCCAATGAGAAGCGAAAGCGCGGTCGTCGGCTACTACTGCTACTCCTTCTTCAGCGTTTGCCCAGCCTAGTTGAGGGAATCGCTTTTCTGGTATGCTGGCGCCATTTTCCCGATCAAATGTCTGATCGAGGTGCTACATAGCCATCTTCCAGTCCTGAGCAGCGTATCAAGCCACCGCTGCTTTGGTCGCCCTTGTGCCCGCCTTCTGGGCACATCAAGGTTAAGGGCCTCTACAGCGTCTCGCGGCACCACTAGGAGACCTCGTCCATATCGCTCTCGCCGCAGTGGGACCCATGCTGCCACTGTGGTGGAAGACGCGGCGCGGACGAGTTGTCGTGGTGTCGCTGGTCCAAAAGGTCGCCGAAGGCTGCCGCAGTTCACGGTGGTTCTCAACTGGGGCCGGATTCATCAACAATTAAACCTACGGGTATGCAGGGTATAAGGGGTAGTGATAAGGTAAGAGTCAGATAGAGATAAGGTAAAAGTCAGAGACGCAGGCTTCATCGTCGGTATCTCTACACCTATATCCGCGCATTAGTTGTTGATGAATCCGACCGCTTCAGTACCAGGCGCTTAGGGGTGATACCCGTCGGGGGGAGTGGTCGAATTCGAAGCTTGGGGGAGGGGTCGGACATTTTTCATGGCCAAAACATTTTCAAGGAAGTAGGTCTTCGAATTAAAGCTTCATAGTGAGATGGCCGCAGCCTTAAAATTTAGGACTGGAATCCTCCGTTTTGAGCTGCTTCTCAGCCGACTTCGCGTTTTATGGGATTTATACAATTTTCACGTCAAACTGGACACTTTCCAAATCAATATGGACACTTTTCAAACCAAATTAAAGCCAAACTGTCCAATTTGACGTGAAAATTGCGTAAATGGTCTTGTTTGCTTTTCTTGTGAACTTCTTTATCGTATTTCATGTTTAATTAATCGTTCTCACTGATTCGATGTTTTTGTTCGTGTTTCCGTGCTCGTTTTCGTTGCTTCCTCTTACTATTCGTGTTAAATTGCTGATTTTCATTGTTGCTTTGTTGGTGTTTGCTTGATCGTCTTCATTGTTGCTTTGGCTGTGTTCGTGTCTCCGTCCTCGTTCTCATTGCATACTCGGTTTTCTTTGTGTTTCGGCTTTTTCGATCCCGCCGGTAAAAGTACGCAGTATTGCGTACAGTAACCCTGAAGGCCGGCATGACAACGGCGCAGTACCTCACGCCGTTGTCATGGCGGCCCCGCAGCACCCGAAGCTGGTTGGACGAGTGCTCCATACACCTTGGACATTCTGGTATCCTCATCCGTAGGAGAGCGCCATTTGGACACACTACACTCACGCGTGAGGTGGTTTCAACGAGTATACCGCCATCAGGTACTTGAATGCCGGAGTAAGTGGCAGCTCAATGCGTTTACCTTGATGGAGCGAGACTCATTTTCGTCAGTGGTCAGGTACTCGGCCTTCGTCACTTTCACTCTAAGTCCAAATCTTTCCAAACGATCGCACCAAGCTTGTATCTGCCTCTGGAGTTCGACTCTCGTCCCTAGCGAGTAGTACATCATCAGCATCAAACTATGTGCATGACACAGGCTCTGAAGATCACCTGACAAGGCGTCGAATCTTGCCGCCATAGTGGTCGTCTCCCACTACGATGGCAAGATTCATTTGCTGATCTGTTCAACGTCCGAGACTCCAGGGGCAGGGTTTATCAACGACCGGGAGAGAGAAATTACAGCGGAAAATCCTGATAACGCCAGCATTTCACCATATCGCTTGTTGATAGGTCACGTTAACTCGCGTTTTTTGAGAACTTTCCGCTGTAATTTCTCTGTCAAATTTTTGTGAATCGTTAATGAATCCGGCCCCAGCTCGCTAAATTACATCTCCACTGGCTATCAAGTAACGCAGATAAACAAGCAAGTTGTTGATCGGAAAACTGGTTAATTTGAGCGACCTGTACAGTTTGAAGTAGCACCGCACGAGAATTTTTTTCTTACGCAGTTGGAAGCAGTTAACACTCTTCAAACATAGAAATATGGTATGTTCAATGGTCTTCGAAGCAACCACAAAGAAAACCTTCTAATCTTACAACACGGAGGATCCTGCTTGGGAATTCACGCCACGCGGAAACCTGTTGTGTTCCAACTATAATCGGCGGTAACTCTGCTCTGTGCAAAATATGAGATACCTGCATCTGGCCATTTTCTAATGAGAGAGTATTTTCGCACTATAAACCATTACCGCCGTTCGAATCTATCCTTTGATTTTTGATAAGATGTGGCACCTCCTCTATAACCAACTAAAAAATTAGCAGTGACTGGTCTTTTGTTGAAAAAAACTGTTACAAAACATCATAGGAAAGGTCTCACTTGAACTGCTTCCTCTTTGTTCTTCCTCTGCAGGAAGGTTGACGGAAAAAAATCCTAGGTAATCTACACTGTCGGGCGTGTGTAGCGCAGTCGGAGGAGGCGCGACTGCCGCGTGCACCCGATACCAGGTTCCTGGTTCGGATTTGCCGCCCAGGCCAACCAAGCCTTCCATCCCTTCGGGGTCGGTGAATTGGTACCAGACTTGTCTAGGAAGGATAGAGCGCTGACTTGTTCATCGGCTGGCCACCGCAAGTCATTGTATGGCCAAATACGCATTCATGTCGCCTCCACGACATCCCGTAGAAGTAGAATGCGCTGGCGCATCCCAGAAGGGATTGAGTAACGCCGTCCTTCATCCTTTATTTATCCTTTAATCTACACCGTCTCTCTTCTTGCGACCACGGTATCGGCAGAGGCCAGTTCGGTCCCCCCAGGGCCTGATTCGCCCACGTAAGTTGACCAGCAGAGGCGAGCTAACTATTTATTTATTTATATATTATTAATACGTACATAAGGATGCGCCAAAATTGATCGTAATAAAGCCGTGAAAACATTGTCCAGAAAAACAGGAACAGAAAAAACTCAGAAGTCAATTACAATTAGCGAAAAACATTAAAAAGGAAGGCTATCAAGAGCATTGAGAAGAAGGCCTACCATCAATGAACCTACGCTATAAAGGAAGAAAATAACAAGAGGAAGGTAGCACAGCCAACCCATAAGTAACATGCTCACTACAGAAAATCATCTCATCTTGCCCATAGTAAGCTATGGTGTTATAATGCACCTCAATATAGGAAAAATAACTAAGTAATAAGTGTTATATAGTGCCTTCGAAGATGACTATCCGTAGGCCAGTTGTATGAGTACTTTTGAGACAGCACTTTTGTCTTATGCTTGAAACAGGCTGTCAGAAACTGGGAGTATTATTATGGTAGTGATCCTGAGGCACTTGAAGATCTAGCAGTAAATAACACATGTCAAAGTGATGGTGCTCCAGACTCCCATTGTATTTAGAACCACGGTAAGGTGCCTGATGGGAAATGTACTGAAAACATGAAAACCAATAGGTGGTTAACAAACCCAACCCTGGCACATCATATCGCGCTCATTCACCGACAGCAACACCATCATCCTCTAAGCCTGTACAGCCAAAAACACAAAGAGACTGCATCGAGATATACAGAGCATGTGGACAAGGAAAATCAACTCCTTCAGGGCGAAAAAAAAAACAAACTTTGTCTAGTTGAGAGCACACATTTAGCAATTCATCTCTCAAAAAGGCAGAAAATAGACACAAGTATAATCATGACTATCAAGCTGTAATGATAAATAGATCTACAGTACTAAGCCTTCGAAAGTTCAGCCTTAAGAATCATCAGCCATCCCTTTGCAACTCAAATACATTGAGTTCACAACACTGCCTGAATCGTGGCTCTCATCAAATACTCAGAAATATTAAGAAATGAAACCAAGACAACTTTCCTATTTTTCGCCGAAAAAGCGGCGTGAACCGAAAATTTGAGTAGGCTAGTCAGTATTAGCCATCTAGCAGCACAAAAAAGAGAAAAAGAGATGACCTCGGTCTTCTCTTTTTGAGTCGAATTTTCCAAGGCCTTACTACCTAAGGAGGAAATCGTACAAACAGTATGGCTTCGCGACAGTTACGCTAACCACTGCTAGTGCTTAGGATAGCTGAGAAGAAAAGTAGTCGTTAGTGATCCTTGTCCGGAATGTGCCATGCATTGCACTTCGGAGGGATATCAGCGGGGTTACTTGAATGCGTATTGCGCCTGTACAACGACTAACGGTACCCAGGTGATGGGCTGGTCAGTGTCGTATCCTTCGAAGGGAAGTCAGGGACCAATTCATGGATCTGTGAGGAAAAGATACTTGAAGACCTGGACGGAGCTCGACAATTAAATCGGTTCTTGTCGGACGCGGGAGAACGCTCCTCCCTCAACTGCGATACACTGGCATAATTGGAGGTCAAAAATGAGAACTGCCGCAATATTAAACACGTAACTATTTATACATTCCGATTAATAAACATAACAAGAACAAAAACGTACAAGTCGCTGATGTGGTCTACATGTGGGGGGATCGCAACGAGCCAATCAGGGCCGGATTCATCAACAACTTACGTAACTTTGACGGAGAATTGTAAGCTTATCAAGCGATATGGAAAGTGATAAGCCGCGTTAAAAGCTCAGATAACGCGGCTTATCGCTCACCATATCGCTTAATAAGCTTGCGATTCTCCGTTAAAGTTACGTAAGTCGTTGATGAACGCGACACCAGGTCGCATCGAGCACCCGCAGGAGGCGTGTAAGCTCAGAGCCCTGACTGGCTGGCGCGTTACAATCTCCCAAGTAGGTCACATTAACGACTCATACCACAAAACCGGTATTTCGAGATCGTGCAAAATTCTTCTGGAGAGTGTTACCCTAAGTTAGGGTCTGGGTACAATATGAAGCTATTGCAGTACAATTTTTAAAACTTCTCTACAATATTTCAAAAATGCCAAACTACCTGCTGCAACGGATTAGGAACATAGCAACATCTCTAAACTGTACAACTAACGTCAACGAGGTTCACTTCAGAAGTACAATGTCTTCAGATCTGGGATCAGTATAGAGCCTATCCGAGCTACTCATGGTGGACGACAATGGAGACTTTTTGCACTCACAGTCATGTTGCACTGATATAGACCCGAATGTCTTCGGAGACCTTCCTGTCCGTAGCCGTCTTCAGAATCTCAGCAATAGAGCTGATACGAGCTTTGTAGTCATTTGCTTGCTGAAAGGGAAAAGCCTCATGAGGAGTCAAGAGCATAAGCAGTTGCATTTGAAAGCATTAGGGAAAGTAGCAGTACAGTAGAATCCAGTCGACCTCCCTGAGATGCGCCACGCATTCTACTCCTACGTGCATAAATTATTAGGTTGTCTCATAAGTCTCCGCCGTTTTCCAACGATTCATTGCGGATTTCGCCGGCGGTCTCTTGCATAGCGCTATGCAGCTTTCGAAAGAGAATGATTTGCTCTACCAGAGCACGCATTGCATTTCTTTTTCCATCCTGAATTTTGTCAATTTTTAGGTCGTTAAAGTGAAAAGTGAAAAAGTGGTCATCTGCGCAGTCGTTTCTCTCTGCTTAGGTTTGGAATTTATGCGAGGTTTTTCATAGCATTTGGAAGACAATGTTCTGTACTACAAGAATATGTGTTAGTGCTATTTGCTCATTTGTCCTTTTTGATTTTTAGGTCATCAAATTGGGATGTCCGAAGGAGGGTGGTTATTTTTGCCGACAGCTCCTTCTCGTGGTAGGATTTTTTTGCTTGGTCTTATATGTTGTTCGGAATAGGATGTCTTGCTCTATAAGAATTTGTTTCGCGTTTATTGGCTCATGTTGATTACTGTCGAATATCAATAAAATTCCAAAAAGAGAAAAATCGTCTCCACCAACAACTCCTTCTCCTTCTTCAGTTGTTGATATTCGACAGAAATCAGCACGAGCCAATAAACGCGACCACAAATTCCTATTGAGCAAGACATCCTCTTCCGAACAACATATAAGACGAAGCAAAAAAGTCCACCCCAGAGCAGGAGCTGTCGGTAAAAATTCCGACGGAAAAGTCGGACGTCCCAATTTGATGACCTAAAAACAATAAAGGGCGAATGAGCAAATAACACTAACACATATTCTTGTAGTACAGAACATTGCCTTCCAAATGCTGTAAAAACTGCGCAAAAATCCCAAACCTAAGCGAGAGAAGCAACTGCGCAAATGGCTACTTTTCACTTTTTCCCTTTTCACATTAACAACCTAAAAATTGACGAAATTCAGGATGAAAAAAGACATGCAATATATGCTTTGATAGAGCAAATCATTCTCTTTCGAAAGCTGCATAGTGCTGTGCAAGCGACCGCCTGCGAAATCCGCTATAAACCCTTGAAAAACAAAAGGCGGGGACTTATGGGGCAACCTAATATTTATTTATATAGTTTTCACGTCAAGCTACACACTCATCAAATTAAAATAGACACTTTTCACGTCAAACTGGACACTCTTCTAGGCAAGCTTGACGCCTTTGAAATCCAAATGAACATCCTCCAGATCTAAGCGAGCATCTTCTACGTTAAACAGGGACGCTCCAATCCAACACAGTTAGAATAATTTTCTGTTCAGAAAAAAATTAGTACAATTTTCTTGAAATCTTAAAAAATCACCTGCCCCAGTAAATGAACGAACGCACTGTTGGGATTTTATAAAGAATCACTTTTTTAAAGAAAAATAGCGAATTAAATTTTGTTTGAAAGGGCAGCAATCATTTAGTTCATTAAAAGAGATCGTGTGTCGTCAGAGTAAGGACCTTCCTTAATCGCTAGCGAATGACCTTTCAGAAACAATGTCTTAGAACCACCATGCTTTTGTGAAAACACACAGACAGGCAGAAAGCGCCATCGGTCTTGAACAAAGAGAAGAAAGAAAGAGCATAAGGCCTCATATGTTGCTGTAAAGGTATAAACGCTCACGAAATGGTTGTAGAGCTATTGTACCTCGACGATTTTACGCTGGAGTCTGGCCACTTCGGCGTCTCGATCAGCCAGCTGACGACGTAGTTCCTTGATTTCGATGTTCACATCCAGATCACGAACTAGATTCCGTAGGTTCTCACCAGATGACGTCTCTAAACATTGTGCCGTTAGAATGCCTCGGCAAAGACGAACGATAAGAAGATAAAGGATGGCGTTAATCAACCTCTGTACGGGAAGCGCCACGAATTCCACTTCTAGGGAAGGCAATTTGATTGCGTATCCGTACGCGATGGACCCATCAGTACTTTATCCCTCGCAAACGAGTCTGGTTGGTATCAATTTACTAATTCGAAGGGAATGCAGCAACGTTGAATCTGGAGCCGGCGCTTCCCCAACTGCGCCATTACGTGCCCTATTTCGCTTCCAGAAAATTGGGAAATTATGATTGACTTATAAGAAGGTTGTGAAGATCTACGTGTATAGGGCATAGTATTAGGCGGAGATTACACACCGCGGCATGAAAATTCCAAATATCGATTAGTCAGCGCGCCTAATCGATATAAGTCATTACTACACTGCAATGCCGCCCAGTGAATGAAGTATAAACATTGCCTTAGAGACTTGACCGATACTGAGAGCTTACCATTTGAATTCAGATAGATGTCCAACGCCGGCATCGTATCGTTTGAACTATTCGCGTCTCCACTGCTGCCATTGGGTGATACGGACACTGACACTGCAGGCAGTGGTACGAACGGTGAATCGCTCCCATTCCTCAAAACATTTTGGATCAAATCTATATATAAGTCAACACACAAGATCTATACGATTATTCCCAATCGGGAAGGATCAATCTGAATGGAACAATTCTCCGGAACGTTCCTACTGGTCGTTCCAAACAATGAACTAGAACAACACTCAAACGATCAAGCGATAACCTTGTGAGCAGAGATAGGGATCACTGATCACTGGAGGTAAATTTGGGGTTCAGCTGAAAATTATCTATCCATATTGGTCGGCTGACTGCTGGCTTAGTTTGCTTGTGGTCGGATCAGTTATCGATTGATCGGTTATCGCATTTGTCAATTGACTATTGATCTAGATTCCTATCGAAAATGAGGCTGACATACCGAAGTCATTTACAAGGAGAGCCTCCAAAGTGGCGGTGAGCTTTTGTGATGCAGTTTTTACAGGATGTAATGTCCCGTGTGTGTAAACCAAAACCGTTGTTAATTTTTTTGGAATCTTCTTCTGAAGTCGAAAAAAGGCGTGTGGGAGCATGAGCGCAAAGTTCATCATGCCCTGCTTCCACCCAACGGAGTGTGGTTGGCTGGCGTAGTGGATAGTGATGTGTGGCCTCTCGGCCGCACCCAGTGGGTTTTAGGGGTTGTTCATTGTGCGCGCGACGCGATGCCATTTGTAGCGGCCAAATTGATCAATCGCGTCGTTCAATCAATTGGGCCACTACGCATGCATCGCGTCGCGCGTTGCGCGCACACTAAACGACCCCTTACGGTTCGACACCCGGTTTCGCCATAGATTTTGCACACGTCGGGTCGTTATTATTACGCGCTTGCGTGACCACAGGAGACAATTTGTACACGATTAATGCTTTTAGTGAGTAAATGTAGCCCTTTTATGCTTCCATTTGATTTACCTGTCAATGGAACGTATTTGCACTGTGTCATATCAACAACGATACTGTAAATGCACACAAACACATACACTTCAGGAGATAAGTAATGAAGTTTACCGGTAAATACTTAGCACTTACTAAAAGCATCAAGCATGTACAAGTTGATTCCTGTGATCACGCAAGCACATAATAATAACGACCCGATGTATGCAAAAACTGTGGCGACACCGGGGATCGAACCGTAAAACCCACTCGGTGCTGCCGAGAGCCGACAACGCTATCCACTGCGCCAGCCGACTACATTCGGTTGGGTGGCATCATGACGTGAAGGACTTCGCGCTCACGCTTCCACGCGCGTTTTTTAAATACAGAAGAGAATCCGAAAAAAATAACTTCGGCTTTGAACACCTCACACGGGACCCTACATCCTGTGAAAATTGCATCGCAAAGGCTCACTGCCACTTTGGAGGCTCTCCTTGTCAGATGTAAAATCAAATGTAATCCCGTCGGACACACGTAAAAACATCCACGTATCAAATTCAGAAGTAGAAACATAGTAATCGGCACTAGTCGGTCCCCTGGGAGCGCCCCTCCCATTCTACTTTCGCGTGAGATTGTTAGTGCATTGGTCAGCCGATATATAAGAAACTATATTCATCGTAAGGGGTCAACATGGCTACTAGGGACGCGAACCCAACTTGTGGCCTTGACAATTTCGGTATTCTCTGAAACATAACATACCATTTTCATGTTAGTCTGGACACTTTTCAAATCAAATTGGACATTTTTAAGCGTGCTTGAGGCTCTTGAAATAAAAATGAACACATTCCAAACCATGAAGTTTCAAACAACGTATTCACTTATTGGAGTTCCAAAAGTTCAAATTAAGTCATACTAGGTTTTCTTAAAACAAAAATTATTCTGTCCGTCCTGGAGAGTCTCTAGTTTAATCAGGAGGACGTTCGTGTTAATTTGGAAGATGTTCGGTTTCATTTCAAAAGCGTAAACCTTGCTCAGAAGGATATCCAATTGACGTGAAAATGGTATAAACTGAGAGAAGACAACCACCAAACAAAGCGAGCGAGAAACAAATAGCAAACTGTGGTACTCACCTTTCCATTCGCAAACGCCGACGACGCTTACAGTTCGAGAACAGCTTTTTCGTCTGCTCAACGCCAAGAGGAGTGAGTAGGCCAACGTACTTCTCGTTGGTGAGATGAGCGATCTTCACCCACATGTTGTGCCTCTCTGCATTCACTTGAGCTGACCTAGAAAGGAAAGTCTTCAACAGTTTAGAGCACCAGCTAATTTAAAGAACAAAGGATAAAGCACGGCGTTATTCAATATCTTTTTTCGGATGCGCCACGCATTCTACATCTACGAATGTCGTGGATACCATCCAGGTTCAACTTTCAATGAATCCTGGTATGACGTTCTTGATTATCTATGTAGTGTTATTGAGCTGTACGCCAAGATTGTCAATGTGTTTGTTAGCAGGGATGTGCGGAAATTTTCTCGAGAAAAGCGGAACACGGAATACGGAACGGAAGAACTCAAAAATGGGCGGAAACCGGAATACGAAACACGGAAACGGAAATGATCCAAAGCTCATTACTTTGTCTAATTTTTCATAAATAAATGTTTATAATGGTAGTAATAAATAACTAAGTTGCTGTTAATGAACTTACGAAGCGGGGAAGTCATCATGCGACTTTTTTCTAGCAACACGTAACAACAAAAAATCCTTGTATTCGTGTCAATGCTAACCAGGGAAGGATCTCACCATCATCAGAGGCTTATGTCTAAACGGGCGAAACGGATAGTACGGCGGGAATTTCCACCCTTCATGTAGTATAAGAACATGCTTAAGTTTTGCTGAGTCCTTGAACCCAGAGAGATACGAGTTCTCGAAGTTGGTACAGTACTACACCGTCAGCGCGTGCGCTGAAGTATGGGACGTTGAAAAAGGGTCCGCCGCATGCGAATCGATGGCTTGGCAGGGTAGGACGCTGCTTCATAGGTGCTAGGACAGGTGTTCGACTCCCGTGCTGAGCATTGTTCGTGCACTTTTTCATGACCGCCACAAAAAAAAAGATCCGCAGGTGATCACATTCCTCAGCCTTTCGTATAGTTCAGGAGGTGAATGAAGGCAGTGCAAAACAATCGAGTGATGAGCCACCATTTCCGCTCCGTCTTCTGGCCCGAAAGAGAGCGGAACACGAAACGGAACGGAAGGACTAAAAACCGCCGAAAACCGGATTCAGAACACGGAAACGGAAATTCTGCACATCTCTATTTATTAGGCTAACGTTTCGGCGATTTTCGCCTTCTTCGAAGCCTCGAGAAGTTGGAAACATTCACAACACTCGCATTCTCGCATAAACATCACTTAATCCTACAGAATACTTTTCCAAGGGAAAAGTGAGACGACATCAGACATGGGAGCTGCGAAAGTCGACTAACTTGGCAGGTAGTTGCCGTAAAGGACCACCGTTCACCCGCAGCCGGAGGTGACGTGGGTCAGCCAGCTTCAGCCCCAGAACCACCCGACTTATATACTCCTGTACGTCAGATCGAATGATGGATCAGAGCCTGTAGAGTTCAATGAAGGGTGCTTGTTCCTGTGTTACCGCTAGACGCTCTTCCTCTCGGTTGATCTGGGGATTCCTAGCCGTGATCCAAAGTGCTTCCAGAAAGTCATAGAGTGTTTAGCGATAACACAAGAACTAGCACCGTTCACTAAATTCTGCAGGCTCTGATACATCATTCTATCTGTTGTACAGGGTTGTATAGCTCGGGTGGTCCCAGGGCTGAAGCTCACTGACTCACGCTACCTCCAGCTACGGCTGAATGGTGGTGCTTTACGGCAACTACCTGCCAGGTTAGTCGACTTTCGCAGCTCCCATGTCTGATGTCGTCTCACTTTTCCCTTGGAAAACTATTCTGTAGGTTGAAATGATGTTGGGGCAAGTGTTGTGAATGCTACTGACTTTTCAGGCTCCGAAGAAGGCGAAAGTCGCCGACTCGTCAGTCTAATAAAGACGTTGACAATCTTGGTGGACAGCTCAATAACACTAATTAGATCGATAGTCGCCAATACCATTTCAATGCGTATTTAGCGTCTACAGTGCAAGGCCAGCCGATGGACAAGTCTGTGTCTTATCTTCCCAGAAGAGTCTGCTACCAACTCACCGACCCTGGAGGGATGGAAGACTTGGTTGGCCATCCGGCATCTGATTCCAGGCTCATGCTTCGGATTTCCCACCGAGGCCAACCAAGCATTCCATTCCACCGAGAGCGGTGAATTCTTACCAGACTTCTCTGGGAAGGACAAAACACTGGTTTAGCCATCGGCTAGCCACTGCAAGTCGTTTTATATGCCAAATATGCACTCAAATTGTCTCCAGGACATCTCGTAGAAGTAGAATGCGTGACATATTCCAGAAGGAATTGACTAATGCCGTCCTTTATCCTTCAAGTCAAGCTAAGCTGCCGTCCAAAAAGGATAAAGTGATGGTGAGTCCATAATTCAGGTGACGACTGACGACACAGTGGTACCACAACGTCTCTTGTCGAGACATGCGGGCCTGCCTGATTAGGAATCAACCAACTGTACCTTGAAGAGCTGTCAAAGCACATTCTCTCCATGTAGTGTTCAGCCAACGAGACGACAAAATCGTGTCGTTCTTTCTTCAGCTGATAAGCGGTGTCGCAAGAGGCAGGTGACGAAGACGAGTCGATCTCGTCTAACCTGGCCGCGGACGACAAGTCATAAGGTGATGTGCACAGCGAGCTGGAAATAGTCACTTTCATCTCGATTACTCATGGAGGCTGACTGAAGCCACTGGAATAGCCCATTCAGAAGCAACCTACGCTATGAAATTCTGCAGCTGCTGGTCGACTTCTGTCGTGTTCACGACAGCCACAGCAGTCGGGCTGTCGTTTTCGAAACCGCCATGTTCGCTCATCACCGATTCACATCTGGACGGCGGACTCGAACAGCCTTCTTCTCGATCCGGTGGAGCCTCGTTAACGACGATCTGACTCGGCGCTTTACTGAAATTGGGAGCAGTCAGCTCTGAGGTGGAAAGTATAGGGTGCGGCGCTTGGACCATATAAGCTAAACTTTCTCTTTTCAAACAAATGTATTAATACAAAATACAAACGAAATAGAAAATCCTTTTATACGCAAATAAAGGGAAATCCCAAGGGTAAAATTATTCAATATATCCTTCGTCAGCCGCAGTGACCGCCTCCATTCTTACCAGGAAACTATCTCAACAGTAGGTCGGAACGGCCCAAGTGTTGTAAATGGGCAGAATAGCCCCTCTCTGACAAACAACAAAGTGCAAATATCTCGAGCCCAATACAACTCTGCGCTGTTAGGGACGACGGAAGTTGGGCCGTTGGCGGCGTTAGCACTATGCCTGCAGGCGGAGGGCGGGCTCAAGTTGGCTGGAAACAGCGATGACGAGCGAGCGATGTTAGCGCAGTGGGTAGAGGGGCGGCGTAATTCCCATAATCGCTGTTTACAGCCAACTTGAGCTCGCACACCGCGTGCAGGCATAGGGCTAACGCCGCCAACAGCCCAACTTCTGTTGTCCCTAACTCTGTGCAGAGTTGTATTGGGGTCGAGATATTTGCGTTTTGTTGTTTCCCAGAGAGAGGCGATTCTGCCCATATACAACACTTAGGCCGTTCAAACCTACCGTTGAGGCAGTTTCCTGGTTAGCCTGAAGCGCTCGCACGCTCTTTTTAAAAAAGCGCTGTCCATATTTGTGAGTGCCGCTTCAACAGTGGTGCTAAGAGCGCCATTAGGGTGCCTTATCTTTTTAGCACCCCTTTCGACTACGCTCAACACATAGTAGCACAGCGGATCCGAATCCGGGCAATTCGGGGTCAGAACTCAGACCAAAACACGTCCAAGTTCATGCGAGTTCATGCCCATTTCCAGGACAGCCAGTTTTGGACTAAATGGCTGATGTGAGCCGGTGCCGTCCTGCTGGAAGACGCGTGGCCTTCCTGAGGCTATAGTCACTATACTTGTGCTTTTCCAAAAATTTTCGAATGAGCGAATAATCGAATATCCTCATTTTTTCGGTTAATCGAATTTCCGAATAATCGAATAACCCCATTTTTCGAAAATTCGAATGAACGAATAATCGAATAACTCCAATATTTCAGTTATTCGAATTTCCGAATAATCGAATAACCCCATTTTTCGTTTATTCGAATTTCCGAATAATCGAATAACCCAATTTTTCAGTTATTCGAACGAACGAATATCCGAATATTCGAATAAATCGAATAATCGAATAAACTGCACACATAGTAAGGACGGTGAGAGATTTTTCATTTAACCAAGACGTCGTCCAACGTGGGTCGGGGTTCAACAGATATGCCGAAAACGTCATCCAACGTTGGTTGGGTTCAGCAGACATGCCAAAGACGTCGTCCAAAGGTGGTCGGAGTTCAGCTGACGTGCCGAAGACGTCGTCCAACGTGCTTGGCAATTTGGAAGTGTAAGGTAGACGCGTAAAAGAAGAACCACTAACCGCGGAATGCATTCAGCTTCCCATGGAACTTCAGACAGATACCTACGTCTTGTGAAAGAGATCGAAACGCTGATTACAAATATTTAGACCAAATTTGCCAAATGGATTTCATAGGCAAGTTCTAGGTGGCCAAAGTCTGCGGACTGTGTGCCGCGTGCGTTGATGCAGCGTGGACGCAGTGTTGCGTAATCAGCATTGTCGTTAGCGGCCTGGCCACCTTAGGCGGCGGCGCAGTGGAAGTGTTCTCGCTTCACAGAGAGTGGCCGTGGGTTCGATTCCCGCACACACCAGTGTTATTGCGTTTTGCGATTTATCGTCAGTGAGACCTTTTATCGCCATTTCCACACATTTTTGAACAAAAGCATCCCAACAAATGTCATTTACGTTCATCGAGCTCCTTGTAAGTGGAAAGGTGAGCATTTTTGATTTCCCGGTTAAGCAAGCCAAAAACTGTATTCTTTCGGCGCGCGAGAAAAACACGCTTGTCGTGAAAGGGTTAACCTGCTATAAGAAACCGGAAATTCAGAAACCGATGTCAGATTCGCGATGAGCAACACAATCCGTAGCGAAGTATGAATAACTATTTATTCGACCTCGGTAATACAGTGCATGGGCCTCTTTTGATTTTACAACAGCCAAGCTGTTTCAAGATGAAGAGGTGTTATAGACAAATTATATTCTTTACACGAATGGAAACAAAAATGTACTAACCAACTGGCAAGTATAGCTAATGATGCAACAACCTTCTTCAGCAATGATGGAGGAATGCAAAAAACGTGTGCTTTATAGCGAGTGAAGGGTTTTGATCGAGAGGTCAATATCGATCGATATTGTTGATGGTAGCTTGAAAGTGACGTTTCTTTGTTTGTATGTCGATGACAGTTAGGCAGTCCGTCCCTGCCGTAGCGGTCCCGCGTGGAAAAATTTTCTGTTCAACTTAGCATTATTAGATTGGTGCAAAATAAACGCAGGTTTTCTGTCTTATTGGTTTCAACACTATTTTTCAATAATCTACGACTTTTCATAAGGTGTTATACATTGTTGGAAAGCTCATTATATGCGATTTCTATGTACGAATATGAAATTTAATTTAAATCGCTTATTTAAAAAATAATTTGGTTTTTATTTTCAGATGCCTAAACGCGATTTTCGTCAAATTTACTTCTGCGAGTTGAAACTAGGCCGGACCTCCGATCAGACTGCTCAAAATATAAATGAAGTATGGGGCTAGAGAAACATCAACGAATGCACAGTACGAAATGGTTCCAAAAGTTTCGTGCCGGCTACACCAGCCTCGAAGTCGAACCACATGGCAGCCGTTGAGAATGATCCACAGAAGGCGTCAGTCGAAGCTGATCCGCTCAAACCACGCGAGAAATTCTTTCGCCGCCCCCTATTTTCTGTTTTCTGGCCATTTTTTGACCGTTTTCCCAGAAAACAGAAAAAATTTGTCCAAAATGGCCAGAAAATCAGAAAACAGAAACAGAAATTCCGCCCACCTCTGATGGGTGGAGCGATAGATGGCTTCATACCGCAAAACTACTCACCTGATCAAGGTTGGAACACAATAAAGAATAAGGATAAAGGACGGCGGTACTCAATCCCTTTTGGGATGCGCCAAGCATTCTACTTCTACGGGATATCATGGAGGCGATTTGAATGCGTATCTGGCCATGCAGTGACTTGCCGTGGCCAGCCGATGAACAAATCAGCGCTCTATCTCAGAAAATTTTGAACAAGTTAATTGCAAGCTGCATGCGGGTCAGATTGCCTCAAACTAGTCATTTGTAAGTTGCTGCAAGCTAGCAGAAATGTCGCAAGTAAGTTACACGATAAGCTCTGCTAGTCATTCGTAGGTTGCTGCACGCTAGCAGAAATGTCGCAAGTAAGTTACAAGAAGACCCTTGCTAGTCATTCGTAAGCTGCTGCAAGCTAGCACAACATGTCGCATGTAAGTTACACGTAGGCCTCTGCTAGTACTAGAAATAGGTGGCCCGCACTTGTAATGGTTTCGTGAACTTTTTTCAATACTCATGTTTTATTCACCTGAGCAACTCGCACACTCAAAAAATAGTCCAGAACTATGGCGAACCTCGAGACTTACAGACTTAGGCCAAAATCTCAGCGTACAGATGATGATCTTAAGTTCTTCTGCTCCTATTTTTACTCCGATGATTCGAGATATCAAATACCTACATGAGCCTTCTCTGTAAGATCTACGATTTAAGGTCTAGAGAACCAATGATGTTAAAGGAAAGAGGCACTTGATTACAACTGGATCAGACACCTCGCCAAGGTCACAGCATCCAAATGATGTGTTCAATGACAACGCCAACGACAATATACGTTAATATACGGAATGTCTGGGTAGTTTATTTGGAAGGGAAGAACTGAAAGGTCTTGGAGCTGGGATTTAAATGGAAATGCTTGCATGATGCAGTGGATAATTTTTCAAAATTCGCATCGATTAGTGGATTTGGATAACCGGCGACGATTATTTGGATCCAGAAGTGCTCTGTGTCCCGTCTCCACTTATTGTGTTGCCACAGCCTCGTTTTACTTAGTCTCGCTCTCCGAGCGTTGTTATTGAACTCGTCATTTGAATGCTGTTACCTCGGCGATATTCGCGACCCAGCTGTAATCAAACGCCCATTTTCCTTAGAGTCGCTGCTTCCCTGACCTGAAATTTCGATGTCGTCGTACCGTTAAATAAATACTTTCGCCTGCTCAGCGAGAAAACTCGAATTGGTCAATATTTCTTGACAACGGTTTGAGACTAAAGACCTTCTTCAAGTCTAAAATAGCTATGCGGCGTATTTTAGACGTATATGATCAACAGAACCATTGATGTATGATAGACCTGGGCTCCATGAGAAGGAAGAGGGGATGGGGCCACGGACTTACCACCGTAGGTGGTTCAGAACCCCTGCATTTCATTTAGGGCTGAACCATCCTATGGCTGAACCACCCTGTAGAAAGCCCTTGGCACTTCCCCTCGTTTTTCGTGTGGAGTCCTGGTATGTAACACATCAGCAGCTCTGATAAATCGTATATCTATAAAATATGCAAATATGGTTATTTTAGACCTGAAGAAGAAGCTATGAATGAGCTATGAATGAACTGCTGCTAATAGATAAAAATAAAGGCTCAAAGGCAATAAACTGAATCGAAAAGCCGTTTGAAAAAAAAATCTGAGAATAAGGAACGAACCGAGATGAAGTAGCGTCAAGACCATACAGCCTTCAACTAGGCAAACAATGAATTGCACCAACCACTGGATCGATTAAGTTTTAATGTCTTACACGAAGTTGTCTCGTAAACTAGTTTGCTTCTGGTTATGCCGCTGCCAGTGAGTCAGAGTGGAGTGCCCCCCGTGAGGATATAGGAAAGGATATCCGTTCTATTACTATAGCTCAGGCTAACAAGTAAAACAATCATTAATTGTTTTGAAACGATTTTCACCTATCACTCCTTTCGGGAAGTCTAGAAAGATGGTTCCACAGATTCATCTCTGAAAAATCCGGAGATTTCACTCAACAACAATGAAAACGGTAAGTAAATATACATAGACTCCTTTATATATAGTGGGACATAGATAATAACTCCAGTTGGATATAAAACAAACCTACTTTAGCCGCGTAAAACTGCCAAAGTGAAACAAAAACGAGGTGGACTTTCTCCCTGGACTTGGATCCCCTTCTTTTTGGGAAAAGGCTGTGAGATACTTTCTACCAATTAGGAAATGGAGGAGGGAGGAAACAAGGAAGATGACAGAAAGAATGGCAAGACTGTCCGGTAGAGCAGCTCCGATTTCGAAACATACCGTACGACCGCGTGCGCGTGTGAGGACGCTACCGGATAACCGCGTGCGCGCGTGATGATGCAACTTACTGCAGTGCAAGCTTGCACGAAAGCTTCTTGCAAGCTTGCAATACAGTTAGTTGCGTGCAAGTTTAAAATTCCTGGGTGCAAGCCCGCAAGTTAGTTAACCGCGAGCGATAAGTCGCAAGTAACTTGTTCAAAATTTTCTGAGATCCTTCCCAGATAAGCCTGGTAACAATTCACTTACCCCGGAAAGCTGGAAGGCTTGGATGGCCTGGGCGGGAAATCTAAACCGGGAACCTGGTATCGGGTGCACGCGATAGGCGGCACCTCCTCCGGCTGCGCTGCACGCACCCAGTAGGGTTAACACAATAAGGTTCTCAAATATTGCCATCTGTACTGCTAGGGAGTGAAGAAGGCTGAGTTGATAGAGCAACCAGCTTGAAGTGATTGTCCTTGGCTTAGTGATACTGCAACATCGCGCGCAAGTGCGTGACTGAGCACTTACTATGTACTAGCACTGAACTAGCACTTTTACTACACATGCACTACGGTACCACTGCGTTTAGTCTTAATGCAAAAGAGAGGTAGCTAGACTTGAATTGGTCGGATCAGCTTCACTGGGAAATTTTGGATAGGAGTTCACGGATATATTACAATTACAACAGCATACTACGGCACCTTTGGCATTGTCCAGGAAGATGATCCTTAACTAACGTCCTCTTGCGCATTGTATATTAGAAAAAATATAATTTAGTAATGATTTACAAGTTGATAAATGGTATGGTGCCTCTCTAGTTTTATTTGGTCTCTTCTTCTCTTACAAGAGGTGCTCAATGCAAAATTCAAATTCCTAGAGCAAAAGCAAGGTAAGATCCGCATTTTTTCACATATGGAGCAGGGGTTGAATTTTTGAAGCCTTCAAAGGAAAACAATATAATAGGTTGTCCCATAAGTCTTGCACTTTCTTCAACGATTCACTGCAGATTTCGCCGGCGGTCTCTTGCGTAGCGCTGCATAGCTTTCGAAGAGAATGATTTGCTCTATCAGAACATGTATTGCATTTCTTTTTTCATCATGAATTTTGTCAATGTTTAGGTCGGTGAAGTGAAAAGTGAAAAAGTAGCCATTTGCGCACTTGTTCTCTCCGCTTAGGTTTGTAATTTTTCGCGCAGTTTTTATAGAATTTGGAAGACAATGTTCTGTACTACAAGAATATGTGTTGGTTCTATTTTTTCACTTGCCCTTTATTGATTTTTAGGCCATCAAATTAGGGCAATAATCGAATAATCGAAAATCGAATTCGAATAAATTATTCGAATAATTATTCGAATTCGATTATTCGAGCACAAGTATAATAGTCACCATTTTCGGTTTCACTACTGTCTGCAAAACTCGCAGATAAACTTCTTTAGGCAATGCACCTGGCCACGAAATCGTAGACGGTTGATCTCGTGTACCCGGAGAATCGAATTATTTCAGCTGGCAAACGCCCTGCTCGAATACTTTCGATAATCGTGGCTCTTCGGCTGTACGCCGCACTTCCTGGAATATGAAGGCCATTCTGAGGTCACGACTGTTTACTAGAGGCGGTCTGGAATTCACTGACGCAAATCGCGATTCTGGTGGAACTACGGTATGGCGAGAAACTTGAATCTAAATTTAACCGGATTTAAGCGCCGCAACCTCATAGCACAGTGAGTCACAGTGAGGACCCAGTCTTCCAGCTGTTTACATCCAAGCCGATGTTTTTAGGACTTTATGTAGGACACCATTTGAATAAAGGCTAAAGAATAGGGTTGGTCATCATCTTTGCGGGATGCGCCAAGGACCTACTCTACTTCTACGGGATTCACGGAGGGAACTTGAATGTGTATTTGGTCCATACAATGACTTTCTGCTGCGAGTCGATGAACATGTCTGTGTTTTATTTCTTCCCAGATAAGAACTCTCCCAATTCAACGACCACTGAGAGATAGAAGGCTGTGTTGGTCTGTAAACCCGAGCCGGGAACGTGCAAGCGGATGCACATATACTTATAAGTATATATGAAGGGAAAATTAAAACAATAAACAGCACGATAGAATTAGAAAAAAGCACAGAACACAAGACACAATAAAGCCAACGGCAGAGCTCACACAGAACTTGGATTCGAAGCGTCGGTTTCAACAAGTATACGAAAAGCTTTGTAAACCCTGTCACACAGAATGCGTGGCGCATCCCCAAAAAGAAAGTAATCGGTGCCATCTTTTATTAACCATGAAAGTTGGAAAACCATGAATAACTGGCGAGGCGAACTTTTAGAGATATCAACTCACATGTGATCGAAGCTCCCATCGTCCTTCTTTTTGTAATAGGTGAGAAGTTTTTTCACTTTTTCCACTGTGAGCACCTCCAGGCGAGATCCGAACTCCTCATTTACCTGGAAACAAGCTATTAATTAAACTTCAGAAACACTGTTTAAGTGCCTTACATATCTCTTTGGCCTGGAGCAACTTGTACAGAGGTTGTATGTTGTTACGCCGGGTATACTTCCATCGCTGCGATGCCATCGCCGCGCTCATTTCATGGCCACTCGGCCGCACGCGGTCGAATAGTCAAAGGAAGCTTCGCCGCGGCCGTCGCAACAGTGGTTGTCGGCATGCGCGACGGCTTCCCGCGCTCATCGCGAGCATGGCATACTTTTCGCGCCGCACGCAGTGTTTAGCATTGGTCCTGGGCAGATCGCCGTCGCGCTCCCTTGCAGAGCGATGAGCGATGCGACGAGCACTGAGAAGTTCAAATTCTTTCGCGTCGCTCTGCAAAACTCATCGCGTGATTTAGCAGCCACGGGAAGTATGCACGAGGCCTTACAGGATGTTTTGTCGCGATCAAAACTCTTGCGCCAAGCAGGACTCGAACTCACACTCTTTGGTTTCCAGGTAGGACCATATATTAAGCAACCATTGTCAGCAACTTAACGAATCCATACTAATATCAAGGGCTGCGTCGTCCCGATATTACTAGCAGTCGTTGCCACAAGGATAAGGATAAATGACGGCGTTACTCAATCCTTTTTGAGATGCGCCACACATTCTACTCCTATGGGATGTCCCGGAGGCGATATGAATGTGTATTTGGCCATACAATGACTTGCGGTGGCCGACCGATGAACAAGTCAGCGCATTATCCTTCCCAGACAAGTCTGGTACCAATTCACCGACCCCGGAAGGATGAAGGGCTTGGTTGGCCTGGGCGGGACATTCGAACCAGGAACCTGATATCGGCTGCAGGCGACAATCGGCGGCTCCTCCGACTACGCTACACGCGCCCAAAATAGCGTCGGTGATACACTATGTAGAGTCTTGACCGAAAAAGCAGAGCGTGCGCGTTAGAGTCCCGCGTAGCTCAAGAGTTTTGATCGATCTCTTATGTGCTTTTACTGCTCAAAAGGTCGAGAAGAGGTCGAAAAAATTTTATCAAATTCCATATATGAAGTTCGTTTGGAGTGCTGACCACAAATCTGACAAGCGCTTTTGGAATTTCGGTCGATTACGGTAAGTTACGTTAGGTGCGGGTGAGTAAGGATGTCGGGATCATGATCACCGATTTCGCACAAACTTCTTCCGTAACCTGTCGTACTCCACCGAAACACTACAAACGGATGCCAGGTTCCTGATCAGCACCCCAAAGAACCTCATAAATGACATTTAAACGATATCTGTGATAGAATCCCAACAGCCTTACTCATCCACACCTACCGTAGCCTACAGTAATCGACCAAAATTTCAAAAACATGTTATAGTCGTGATTAGCACCCCAAATGAGCGCCTGGGCCCGAGTTTGGGCGATTTTTTTGACCTCAGGAGTCGTGAAACTGTTACAACACCAATGCGATATCCTGCTCGAAGGGGTCAATTATTGATTATAAAGAATGGTGTCGTGACGCGGGTGGCCGTCCCCCCGTCGGAGCATCGGCGGAGAGGAGGACGCCACTCACGCCCCGGCTTTGAGCCCTTCCGGATCCGCCGGTCGCTAAGGGTGCCCGCCCTAAGACCACGTGGTATTGTTGCCCATAGGCCCTGTGCGGATCCACGATGCCAGCTGTTAAGACATGAACTCGTTTCCACACTCCTCCATGGTACACCTTGCAGTGAGCTCTGGACTCGACACTTGCCCCCAGTGTTACCCCCCTCGGTCGTAGCCAAGACCTCGGGCGGCCCCCAGGATTTGGACTAGCTCACACTCTTCAACACTTCGACCAGAAATACAGACTATATTAAACATATATTAAACTATAAACTATATAGGTTTATGATAGACTAACCATTTGCGACACAATATACAAAATCTACTAAGAGTTCTACGAGATAAGGGAAGGCCGCACCCAACCTATCAGGAACTAAGCCGACAACCCGTCGGCCATGGTCGGCCCTGCCCCTGTGGCGTATGCCAAGTCATGGGCGACGGGGCCGGTCAGAGGACCGGCGTTACCTGCGGGTCACTGACGGTAGACGAGGCGACGAAGGCTGGAGATGTCGAGCATGACGACTGGTGAACACTCTAAGACGATGGCAGCTCTTCGTTCATCCTAAGCTGGACGATCTCGGTGACCCCGGGCTAAGCGTAGCCCTCCTCGACGACGGCAGACGTTGGTGGACGGCGGAGGCCAGGAGACAATCGCTCAGCGGGAGCGGCGGATCGACGACTGACTGGTAGCCGGCTAGAGCGCTCACAAGGGAGGTCAATGAAAATCCCGTGGCAATTTTAAAAGTGAGCTATTGAGGGTTGTAGGGGATTGTATGAGAAGCACCGTAGTGGTTTTCAAATTTCCTGCGGACACCTCGGTAGGTCAAAAATTGCAAAAAACCATTTCACTTCAGTGCGGGCCGCTAAAGCAATACTGACGCCTGGAACTGCCATGTCGTGGTTAGAACCTAACCTTCAAAAGGTCTGGGGCTGGAACAGTAGTGGAATTGCAGCGATCTTGACCACGGTAGTGTACCATACCGACATTATAACTTTATTTTAACCTGGGTGATACGATATAAACACAAAAATAAACACCCAAAGCAACAGCATTCACAGTACATAATTCGATTGGCCATTGAGGAGGAGCAGGCGAATTTTTCTTGCCTACAAAATAGATAACTTCAGAACTCCAAAGATCGAGGAAAAAATTAATATTTTATTTTTATTTTTATCAATTAATTGACTATATTTATGTTTGATTTTTTTCGATCCCTCTTTGACCTCTGGGGAAAAAGTATAACAGTACCAATCTGTCTTTATCCTCAGCCAACCATATTGCAAGTCACAAACGGCCGTCACATACAGCATTCTCCTCACTGTTACAAGGAGACGTAATACCACCCACATCATTGTCATCGTCCGGCTAACAGGCTACAGCCTGCGCTTCATTCAGGTCAAGCTAGCATCACGAAGGAGACAACAGGCGGCTTTTCTACGCAGTTCCTCGCTAGCATTCAAGGGCCTGTCCCAACTACATAATAGATAATATTATTTATACTGACCGTCTTCGTTAGCCATTGACAGTGGGCCTGTTAGCACTACTTCATTACTCCAAAAGTCGAAGAGAGATTGAAAAAATGGATAAAAAAGATCTATCTTAAATTTTCACTTATTTATTTATTTATTATGTATTAATTACGTATAATTGATTTTTATTTTTATTTTTATTTCAATTAATTAATTGATGTATATATTTATATTTGATTGATTGTTGTGATCGTCCTTCGACAGATATACCACCCCCCCCCCCTGACTTAATATCAATTGTATAAAACAATGTGTTCTCCGTGCCGAGTTATTGGGTGTCTTGCTAACTGCCTTCCTCCCGACTACTCTGCCCCTATTTGTAAGGAGACCGCCCTAGCAGATGCTTTTCGGGGCATAATTCAAAATACTTTGTAGGGGATATTGATTGTGCTGATGAGGATGATACACTCCGGGTGGTTTTTTTGTTTGGTGTTTATTGCATTGACGTTCACTCGTTCGTGATGTTAGCTTAATTTGAACGAAGCGCATGATGTAGCCTGGTCGCCGGACGATGACAATGACGTGGGTAGTATTACGTCTCCATGTAACAGTGGGGAGGATGCTGTATGTGACGGCCGTGAGACCCCTTGCAATGTGGTTGGTTGAGGATGAAGAAGACAGATCGGTACTGTTATACTTTCTTTCCAGAGGTCGAAGAGGGGTCGAAAAAAATCAAACATAAATATAGTTAATTAATTAATAAAAATAAAATATAAATAATAAAAAATATAATAAAAATATCAAACAAAAATAAAATAATTTTTGCCTCGATCTTTGGAGTTCTGAAGTTATCTATTTTGTAGGCAAGGAAAATTCGCCTGCCCCTCCTCAATGGCCAATCGAATTATGTACTGTGAATGCTGTTGCTTTGGGTGTTTATTTTTGTGTTTATATCCTATCACCCAGGTTAAAATAAAGTAATAATCTCAGTATGGTACACTATCGTGGTCAAGATAGACTTTATATCGACAAAATTAGATGGAGCAAGACCATCAACGCAGGAGCAGCATCTCCGGATTCGAACCCCCGTCTCTTTTCCCGCAAGCTCGCCCCCACATCCACTCGGCCATCCGGTCGCTGCGCCGTTGGTGGTGCGCGACGCATCTCAACGTTCCACTTCGGTTACTGTACCGCCAACAAGCAAATTGTGAAATCGCTGCAATTCCGCTACTGTTCCAGCCCCAGACCTTTTGAAGGTTAGATTCTAACCACGACATGGCAGTTCCAGGCGTCAGCATTGCTTTATCGGCCCGCACTGAAGTGAAACGGTTTTTTGCAATTTTTGACCTACCCAGATGTCCGCAGGAAATTTGAAAATCACTGCGGTGCTTCTCATACATACTCCTACAACCCTCAATAGGTCATTTTTAAAATTGCCACGGGATGTTCATTGACCTCCCTTGTCAGGGGCACGCTCCCCCTGCGTCTCTAGCCACTTCCAGAAGCTTCCCTGCGCGGATGACGCGTTGGCGCAGACTTCGACATGTCGATCGAGGGGTTTTGACCTGTTGACCCCCGCGACGACCGTTTAGTCGTACGGAAGTCACGACAAATTGTGAAAACATGAAAAAATGTATAAAAATGAATAAAAGCACATATCCATTGTCATCGAAAGATTAGTAATGGTGACAAGAGAATAGCTATTACTAACAATAAGAAAGGGAGCGTCGGACCCCATACTCTGAAACCACTTCACCGCAGCCAACCAGAGGACTGGGCGAATCTCTAATTCGATGTCGCAATTGGCCACGGAACGCGCCAGCTGCAAACAAATTCCTCATACAATGCAGCTAATCATCGCTTTTTATCTTCCTTCTTTCTCATTCTTTCCATTATTTTGCGTCGTTTTCAGGCTGACCACATGTTATATGGACAATATACACCGTTTACAATGCAGAAGCATGCCTAGCACTGGAAATAAGTGACCCCTTCAAGCTTATATGCACCAACAGTCCACCTCACACCGTTTCTTCCGAGCATTACTTGCGTCCAGGTCCAAAAGCGTGCCACATAATCAAGTGACATTACCTGCTGTGCAATCTGCTCCCACATCTGCAAACGCTCCAAATTCTTCTCCGCCTTTCTCGCCGTTGCAGAACCCTGGAAGCAGTGACATCTCTCAGATTCCCTTCTTCTCGACGATTCAGTGCACTCGTAATGACATTCAACAACTTACCGCCAACGACGGATGCTCTCTGAACAGTTTCACCAGCATCTCGCCTCGCTCTCGACGAAGTTCCTTCTCGCCAGGGGTGACAGCGTGCATCCTGGAAAACGGCGCGCTCTATGAAGTGAAGAAGATGTTCTGCACCAGGACAGGAATCAAACCTTCGAGGCTTCGGTTTCTCTGCAACTTGAGCCTCAGCAGTGTCCACACCGATTCCCAAGCACCGCAGTCGAGCCAGTGCAACATCGCCGTCGTTCCTGAAAAGAATACCATTTGTTGGCAACTACAACGCGTTTAAACAGCCAGGGATCGGATTCACCAACGACCTACAGCAACTTAACAGAGGAATTACAGCCGAAATCCCTGACAGCGCGGCTTATCAAGTGATTGGTGAAACATTTCGCCGCGCTATAACGGATTTCGGCTGTATTTTCTCTGTTAAATTGCTGTAAGTTGTTGATGAATCTGGCCCCAGGCTGTAATAACTCGTCCAGCTGGCTGCGCTCATAGACACGATTACTCAAGCGGTTGGTTCTAATATCTGTTGGGTGTTGCACTACTTGATTTATAGAATGATTGTACTTTCATGTCACAAATAGTTTGTTGTTTTTTAACGCTGTTTACGCTAGACTTTGATCTATGCTTCAATAAATAAATAAATTAATTTCCACCGGCCCCCGTGTATACGCGATTCCCACCTCTAACGTGCTCTCCGAATAAAATCGATGGATTATGTGCAGCTGATCGGCGTTACTTTTCTTGTTGTGGAAGATTTCCTTCCTTATGGGGCAGTATATTCGATTTCGGCGCAATAAGGGGATGGGGGGGGGGGGGGGGTGCAGCACCTTGTAGGCTTGGAAATCTTCAATATACATTTGCGGTAGGATGGAATACATCACTTTTCTAGCGGTGGCCCTCCTATACCCTAGGACTGAGCCAAAATAGTGAGCTCTAGCATGAAAAAAAAAGCAAGAAAAATTCATTATCATAAGGGTGCACGCCTCATATGCAGTACGTACAGTATAAAGCATGATATGGGCGATCTATTGGTGCCTCACTACGGTCCTCTCTTAGTGAAACGGTCTCCCGTTACTGGAACTGGTCCCACTCAGTGATCCACCCTCAGCGGTCGACGTCTTTGGCACGTCTTTTGAATCCCTAGGCACGTCATGCGACGTATTCCGCACGACTACTGAATCCTTTGGCACGTGAAGACGTCTGGGTATTCTCCGCTATTTTCGTGCCCGTAATTCGATCAGTATCGATTGATGGCGACCGAAACTTCAAAAACAAACTTCAAATTCGTGTTCAGCGACCTTGATCACTCCCAGCGCTAACGTTTCGGAACATCGATAATTGGATCAATATCGATTGTTGGCGATAGATACTTCAAAAACGAGCTTCAGGTTCGTGTCTAGCGACCGCGATTACCCCAGGGCCGAAGTTCCCAGGCAGGTAGAAGACGTCTACGTATTTTCCGCTATTTTCCCGCACCGTAATTTGATCAATATCGATTGATGGCGATCGATTCTTCGAAAACGAACTTCAGATTCATGTTCAGCGACTTCGATTGCTCCAGGGCTGAAGTTCCCAAGCAGAGAGGCGTCTGGGTATTTTTCGCTATTTTCGTGCCATAATTTACCCCATTTTCCCCCTATTTTATTACTAATTTCTGCGGTAGCGGCGCCGATCGATAGTATGACTCAGCGCTTAGCGCGTTATTATAGACTATGATCTTCAAATCTTCAAGCACAGAACCTGATTCGAACAAACTATTTTACTACCGAGCAGTCGAGTAAACAAAAAAGGAGTTTATTCGATTTTCGATCAATCGAAAAAATGGTGAGCGAATAAATTCGTTCGTTCATTCGTTCCAAAGCTTTCGACATCGAATTCATTCGTTCATTCAGACGTTCGATAAAATTTCTCAAAAGCACAACTATAGTGCCCACATCAATGGTAAGTTTCCTCTATGAAGTGCAGGAAATTTGTCCGAAAACTGTAGAAGGACACTTAGGCTTGCTTCGGAGAATGGTAAAGCTATCAGTTATGGGAAAAACATGCAGGATGGACCCTCCCCCCACATTAGAGTTGCACAAAGGCATCCTTAACGAATGATCGAATGCAATCTATGCCATTAAATTTCCACAGTTGAACCGCCGGGAGCCGTTGCAGAACGAAGCTCATAGGTATCGATCCTTCTCGCAGTCGAACCGATATCGATGGCTTTCATACTGCGCGCTGCTCTGCTTGGCGACTTAAGTATATTCTGCGCTTCGATAGTGATGAACGGAGAGACTTTAGAGCTGACGAGGGCGGTCAACGAAGTGACTATGGAGAATCCTCAAGCGACCTACATAGCATTGTAGTGCCTTGACTGGTAAGCACCGTGTGGCTTCCAAATTTTCTGTGGACCTTTGGGTAGGACCAAAGAAGGGAAAGAAACTGTAGCGCTTCAGTGCGAGCTGATAAGGCAAAACTGACGCCTGGAGTGGCCTCTTGTGCTCAGAAATTTTCCGGCAAAAAGTTTCGATCTTCAACCATAGCTTCAACCATGTCAGGTCGTATGTTCTAGCTATGATTGAAGCTTCAAACTTCCTGCTGGATAATTTCTGAGCACAAGAGGCTGTTCCAGGCACCAGTCTTGCCTTATCAGCCCACATTGAAGCGCTACATTTTTCTGTCACTTTGACCTACCCAAAGGTCCGTAGGAAATTTGAAACCACTACGGTGCTCCCCGGATAAACCCCTACAATACCATATAGATAGCATAAAGAATCTCTACGCCACTTCGTTGACTTTCTCGAGAGAAAAAACTAGAAAAATCAAGTAGAGTCGAGCACCTGAGTGTCTCCTTCACGTGCTCCGGTATATCCATTACATTTGAATCGGTCACTTCCTCAGGAGGTTGTCGTGGTTCCACTTCGGGAATGGTATGTTCCGTCATCCTGAGACATAAAACTGAAGTGAATCGTCAAAACAATGGACATATCAAAAAACAACCCACGTGTTGCTGTCGAGTGCAGCTGGCTCAGCAGCATCGCACTTAGCTCTCTTCGTGTCTGATCCGCACTCATGATCAGATGACGTCGACTCTCTTTTTTGGGACATTGGGACCATGAACCATTCAGGAAGTCTATCTCCTGAAATAACGTCAAATATCAAACGTTGGAAATCTTCACCGTTCTTATCGCTGTCACACTTTTCGATATGGAAACAAATTTCGCGTTTTACATCGTAGAAATCCACAGTCAAAGTCATTGCGGGCTAAACGTCCAAAAGTAGGGACGAGTTGTCCGCCCAAGTTGGCGTGCTCCGCGCACACCGTCCAGCTATCGCTGCGGGACCACAGAAAAGCGCTCCATGCTCCCAACACTCGCGACTAAATCGCCAAGGCTAGCAACGAGTTGTCCGTCAAGAATTGGACGAGTTGTCTCACACTACCCAGGCGATCGTTGCAGGACCACCTGCTTCGTCAGTTCATGAATCGGTAAGGTGCCCCGGCGCTGGGACCGCCGATGGAACTTTTTAGTTTTTCTCTGTTTTTTTTTTCAGTTTAAACCAGCCTGTTTTATAGTGTTCATTTTGAGTTTCTTTCGTGTATCCATGTGTCTCGTGCTAGTCGTCCACGTTTTTCTGACGAGGCGACGAAGCAAATGGTCCCACAACGACCGCTTGGGCACTGTGAGACAACTCGTCGCTACTCTGCGATTTAGTCGCGAGTCGTCCCAACTAATAGAATCTAGCACTGTAGCTGTAGTGTTTTTCAGCCAGAACAAAGAGCAAATGCTAAATCATAAATAGTGAAACCACTGATCCAGAACAGTACAGAGAAAATGGCTGATAAACACGGGAAGCACGGAAAAGGACGATGGCATGAATAGGAGCCAGTTTTCAGTGATTAAGGTAGGAATCCTCTTGCGATCCCGCAGCGACACCTAGTCATTCGGAAAACTTGTCCACTTTGGCGGACAACTCGTCGCTACATTTGGTAGAATAACTCACGACTAAAACTCGCAAGCGTAACGGTGAGCTATGCGTCAGAATGGACCAGGGCGCAATGTGGCTCGGGGGGGTCACCCCTCTACACAACGGTTTGTGCTTTTTGAAACCGGAATTTTTTTGCAGCACTGGTGTGTTCTACCCCTACAGTGAACTGAGGTAGGCCATTTCCGATGTAATTTAACACACACGTATCCTTTACTAAGGCGGACAACAACTGAGTAGGGGGGTGACCCCCCCTGAGCCACATTGCGCCTGGACCAGTAATCGCTACATCGCCCAGTATTCGCTGCTGGTGCACAGGAGATTCTCAAACAGTTTTCAAATTCACGCATTTGGAAGTGGATTTGGATGGAATGAAAGTAATTTTCCGCTTTTCATGACTTTTTTAAGTGTTGGTATTTCATTTTGGAATTTTTAATGCTCAGCGCTGTCTGGTTTAGTCTTCGTGACATCCCAGAGTTTGCTTCGCATTTGCGCTTCTCTGAGAGGATTTTTAAAATTATGTTTGGCCGCTTTATTTGCGCTTCACATTTTTCTTCATTTTAAGGTGAAATACACCCGAAAACGGCGATCGAAACTGTAGGGAAAGACGGCGATGAAAGAAAAAAGTTAGGGAAGATGGAAAACACGGACAGATCAGTACATGATGACGGATAACGTAGAAAAGTACGTAAAAAAACACTAAAGCGCGGAAGAAAAGGAGGCTAGACAGGATAAATGCAAAGAAATTTTGAAAAACGGAAGAACAGCGACCGCATTACGAGTGGCCGAACATAGCTTTCCATGGTTCAGCAACTACTGCCTGCGAACGCACGGAAAACTCGTCCAACTCGGCGGACAACTCGCCGCCACCCTTGCGAGTTTAGTCGCTAGCACTTGCTGAGCTAAGGGTGTTCGTATGGAGGATTAAAAACGAGCGCATCGAAATACGGATATCAGTGCTGGTAAAATAGCACGGAACTCTGGAATATGGACTGTACTGGATTCACAGCGCGGAAGCATGAGAACAATAGGGGACTCGCGCGCTCAATCCGCATCGATCTCTCTCGCGCCATGGCACCCAAGGTATAAACGCAAATGAACGCACCGGAGTAGCTGCGAATTTTTCGCGGGAATAAAAGACTTCTTCCTGCCGTATGCAGGCGATCGCTGTGGGACCGCTTTAGCGTTAGGCCCTGTGCATACTTCTTGCCGTGGAATAGACGACGCGAAAGGATATGGGTTTCCCATGGCTCGTCGCATCGCTCATCGCTCTGCAAGAGAGCGCGACTGTGTTAGCCCTAGTTTACACTTGCTCTGCACGACGACCGCCATTGGTATCGATTTTTCGCGCCCGGTCGATATCTATTCCGACAATGGTGCCGCGCCGCCCAGCGGCGGAATTGTAAACTAGAGCTTACGCCCAGGACCGAAGCTAAACACCGCACGCGGCACAAAAAAGTCTGCCATTTCCGCGATGGGCGCGGGAAGTCATCGCACATGCTGGCCGCCACTGTTGCGGCGGTCGATTCGACGGGCGTTGGAAGTATGGCCCCGGCTTTGGGCCGGGTCCATACTCCCAACGCCGCGATCCTATCCTACTGTTCCAGCTGGCCGCATTTCGCCGCGCGTGGCGGAACAATCAACGGCAACTATGGCGCGGCTGCCGCAACAGTGGCTGTCGGCATGCGCGATGTTTTCCCGGGTCCATCGCGGACATGACGTACTTTTTCGTGCTAGCGCGCCGTTTAGCGTGGGTCGTGAGCGGATTGGCGTCAGGCTAGCTTGCACAGCGAAGGATGACCACGTGTTTCACGGCGACGAAGAGTACGCATACTTCCCATCGTCGTGAAAATTGTACCACCGCATCGATTAAATCGCGTCGATGAGTTCTGCAGAACCATACGGTTCTCGATGTTCGCTGTTCTGCAAAGAAAGGCGACTGCATTCGGTCCAGAACCAACGCTAAACATCGTGCGCGGGGCGCGAGGAAGAATGCCTACCGGCTGTGGGCGCGGGAAGGCATCGCGCATGCCGGCCGTGGAGGAGTTTCTTTTGACTATTCGGCCGCAGGCGCCGGAGTGGTCATATACCGAGCGTTGCGATGAAGGTATGTTCTTCGGTTTAAAGCCCCGTTTATACTTCCATCGCCGGGCAACGCGATTCGAACGGAGCGACGCGTCCCATTGCGTCGCGCTGCTTCGGACGGCGATGAGCACTTCAAACAGCCGGCGACGCGGTAAGGCGATTACGCACAATTCCGTACTTGCAGACACGTAATTGTGCACACAATTCTGGGTCCAGTGCAAAGAACAACTGGAGCAGCAATACCATGCCCCAATCCAATCGATCAGATCGCGTTGCGCCGATTTCAAGAGCGAGACGTTGCGGCGCTGAGCGGCGCAAATGATCATTGGCTCGGGCTGAGCGGTGGTATGACAAAGGCCTAACGCGATTACTCGGACCGGTTAGGCCTATGTTATACTTCGACGACTCGTCGGCGACGCTGTGTTGTGCGGGCTGCTACTCAATGCGTAAACCCTAGTTTATGGCCTCTGTTATACTCCCGCGAGAGCATCCGCGGAACGTCCGCGTACCAATGGTGCACGGCGGAGGCGGGCGTGGCGAGGCGCGGCGATTGGCCAGGTGAGGAGTCTCGGCGCGATTCCCGCGCTTCCGCGGATGCTCCCGCGGGAGTATAACTCAGGCCTATACCTGCGACGCTGCGCGGAGCGGCGCGATGGTCGGGATAGATATCAACCGGGCGGCGCGAAAAATCGATCGAGAGAGAGAGAGAGCAAAAACTTGATCACTTCACTTCGCATTCTTTAAATTGATAATTGATAATATCTACAAGAGAAAACTAGGGGCATATGTTAACTGTAGGTATGGATGTATAACACTCGAACTACAACATGAGCAGAGGAAAAGTCGGAAGAAGTCCAGGAGTGAGTGCGATGGAGATAAAATTTTGACTGAGTTGGTGGAAAATAATCCTATGAGGGAGGACACGAGATGAAATAGCTAGCCAGGAGAGCCTCTAGTCTTTAAGGCGTCTTTTCCATGGGTTCTCCATCGTGCCACATCCCCTCGGCGTTTCGTTTTTAATGGAGAAGCTTGAACACTGGCGAAATTTTGTGGTCCTCGGCGATATATACGTCACGGAGCGTACACTCGCGTTTCGGAGCTGCGACGTCGCTTGCGGCTAGCGCGCGATGCCGCGTTGGAGTGATGTCGTCGAGCCCACAAGAAGAGATCGCATACGGCGGAATAGTTAACGGCGACACAGTTGCCGTTAACTATTCCGCCACGCGTACTATTTAGCAGGGGTCCTGAGCAGATTGGCGTCGCGCATCATTTTTTGTTGTTGCGATTTTCGCTCTGCAAAACTCTTCTCCAACAGGGAGTACGCACAAGGGCTTGGCGCTCCACCGCATATCTCGATGTTCTTTAGGTCAGAAATTTTGGTGAAAGCCCTGAGCGAATGCTATAACGTCCTCCGTTTCCATCGAGTTAGGAATATCTACCACTCTAGCACGGACGAATTGAGACTCTGGCGCACTTCCGAGCAACTCGACACTCAACCTGACGACAGGCGCTACTGGTCATTTATATTCTGTACCCGAAGAATAGTTTTAAAGAATTACATAAAATTTCTTCTGCTGCTGATTCTATTTGGTACTGTAGCGGCAAATTGAACATATACAACAGTGGTCAACCGATGGTCAACGGATGGACAAGTAATTTCCAAAACCAGGCAATCCTGTGGCAACCAATCATCCGACCCAGAAGAGAAGGAAGGCTTGGCATTTTGAGGATCCGACGTGAAATCGATTCACGGTGCACATGAGAGGTGGCGCCTTCCTCGACTGTGCGACACGCGTCGGTGCCGGAGTTGGAGGTGGTTGACTTATCGAATTCATCAGAGACGAATGTGTTCAGCATAGCTACACAAGAACACATTCATTCCGGGTTAAATAACTGCATAAACAAAATCAAAACTTGGAAACATCAAAGGCTACGTACAGTCTCCAACTTTTCTCTTCTTGAAACCTAGGCATGGTTAGTTTTTGTTTTCTTGTTAATAGTGTGACAACACGAGGTTTTTAAGGTGGATCTTTATTCGGCCTAACGTTTCGACGGAGTCGCCGTCTTCAGAGGCCTGAATGTGGCGCAAGGTTTTTTGACAAGCAATTTACACCACCAATCGCTTTGTCTGCTTTAGCGCACGTTCTTCGGGACCTATGCACATTTCCGTAGCCGTGCGAAACATGTTCCGAACTACGGCTACTTTGACGGCAACAGGATGTCCAGATCCCGTGTGAATCAGAATGTTTTCCGAGCTTGGTTTTCGATGACACTTCACACTAACAACTCCGTGGGACAGTCTTATTTGGATCTACAACCAATCGTCGAAGACTGGAGGTGAGAGATAAACTCACGCATAGATCCAAATAAGACTGTCCCACGGAGTTGCTAGCATGAAGTGGCATCGAAAACCAAGCTCGAAAAAACATTCTGATTCAGGCGGGATCTGGACATTCTGTTGCCGTCAAAGTAGCTGTAGTTCGGAATATGTTCCGCACGGCTTCGGAAATGTGCACAGGTGCCGAAGAACGTCAAGAGTCAGTTAGGTCGCTTCGGCTATTTCTACGCCAAATGGCTATCCTATACCACGGCGTCAAAGAAGACTTCACACTAATTCCCGTGAAAGAGCGCGCCAAAAAAAAGATTCCCTCTTATTCTTCTCTTCTTTGATAAGTTTACAGTCGCATTCCAAAAAGCCATCGAACACGGACAGTTGCAGGATGATGTCGTGTTGGTGAACATTCCCAGCGAGAACATCAAGCAGAGACTGGTTCGAAACCAGCTTTATGATAGACAGCGCCTTCGGAAAATCGCGCTGTATGTCCAAATGTTAACACTGGAGATTGCTCCAGACCGGAGTAATATGTGAGCTCGAGTACACTACATGTGGCGCAGCTTACGTTGGGGAGACTGGAAGGATGCTAGCAGTGCGTATTAAAGAGCATCTTGCTAGTGAAAGGCGTGGATCATTAGGTAGCCCACTTAGTAAGCATAAGGTCGATGTGCATTGTGGTAAAGACTTTGGCGTCAAGTGTAAGATTTTGGCAGTAGAGGAGGAGATATCTGTGAGGAAGGCATTGGAAGCGCTCTGGATTTTTAAATGAAAAAAAAAACCAGGAATGAACAACCGCTATGAGTGCATATCCGTTACAAGTGAACTCATGCCCTTTGTTTCACACTGCGAGCTGTAGATCGACCAGTCAACTATTGTGCATGTCTAGGAATGTCTAGTTATGCGATGACTGCACAGTGTGTTTCATTCGCTCTTACTGGTCTTCTAAGACCTCGTGCATACTTCTCGTCGCCGCGATGGAATCGCGGCGATGGGTTTTGCAGAGCGACGCGAAAGAATTTGAACTTCTCAGCGCTCGTCGCATCTCTCATCGCTCTGCAAGGGAGCGCGACAGCGATCCGTCTAGGACCAGCGCTAAACACCGCGCGCGACGCGAAACAGTATACCACGCCCGCGATGGGCGCGGGAAGCCATGGCGCATGCCGACCGCCACTGTTGCGGCGGCTGTGGCGAAGTTTTCTTTGACAATTCCACCGCGTGCGGCAGAATGACCATGAACTGAGCGCCGCGATGGCATCGCGGCAATGGAAGTATGCCCCCGGCCTAATAGAAGGCGATCGCGCTCTAGTGGTGGTGGATCTATGCGTGTGTTTATCTCTCACATCCGGTCTTTAGATTTACGCCAAAACCGCTAGAGCAGACAAAGTGCTTGGTGGTGCGAATTGCACTTCAAAATACCTTGCGCCACATTCAGGCCTCTGAAGACAACAACTCCGTCGAAACATTAGGTCGAATAAAGATCTACCTTAAAAACCTCGTTTTGGCACAGTATTAACAAGAAAACAATAGCTACGTGTTCACGAACTTCATGCCGCATTCAGAAAGTCACTAGGTTCCAGGCTTTTTGACAGATTTTAAGTCTTATTTGATTAACCTTCACAAGTTCGTTCAGTAAAATGATCTATCTTTGATCATTATTAGGTTGATGGAAGAGTTCTGATAGGGTATTCTTCAAAAATTGAAAACATCCGACGTTGTGGCAGCTGTAGACGATTCTCGAAGATTCTCTGCAAAAGGTCTATAAGCTCGCATGCTCTTCCTTGGGTGTTAGAGCAGTGTCATTTTCACAAGAGCATCTTCGAGCAATCATCTTCTGCGAGTGGCGTCGCGGCACTGGAGCGACGGCAGCAGTTTGCAACACCAGGGGCCGCTCACCTACCCTTATACCCGCGGGTATGCAGGGTATAGGGGTAGACGTACCCACGATGAGGCATTCATGATAAACCTTATCCGTCATCGTAGATATATCAGTGGGTAGAGAATACTCGGCAAGCGTCGTGAGTATAGCACCGCATTGGTGGAGGACACTGCAACCACCAGTAGCGTCCGTCAACTACTGGTTCGCTCGGTTTGCAGGAGAGAATTCGGAACGCCCTTTGGCCATGGAAGACTCCATAGTTCTCCACGCTGTGAAGGAGGATCCGGAGGCTACTACCCGGAGTCTTGCGACGAGATTCCGATGTACCCAATCGACAGTCGTCGGCCGCTTCCAAGCCCTTGACTACCGGTAAGTGCCGAATCAAAGGATTCCGCATACCTCGACCGACAGCATGCGGTTCACTCGCATATCCATTTGCCAGTTTCTCCTTCTCCGTTCGCCTCGAAAGGAGTTTCTGGAAGATCTGGTTGCCGGAGATGAGAGTTGGGTTCTCTGCGACCCCAGCGCACACCGTGTCGTTTGGCTACCTCGTGTAGAAGAGCCGCCTACGCAGCCGAAGTCGAACGTACACCTCAAGAAGGTCCTTACGTGCCTCTGGGACTCGGAGTTTTTTTCAGTTCCAGAGACTCAAGGAAGCTGTTCAGGAAAACGACGAGACGGCCTTGCACCTTCTCCATGATAACGCCAGACCCCGTGGCCCACCAAAAAATCATCAAGCATTAGCTAGGAGACTGTAACCCTTCGCCATATTCTCCTGACATAGCTCCCTTAGACTATCACTTGCCCCGCTCCCTAAGGGCTTTCTTGGTTATGAGAAGTTTCACAAAGTTTGAAAACTTAAGTCGGCGACGGAAAAGGGAAAAGGAGATTGCTGATCCGCCCAGGAGGTGGACCACCGTGTGAGCACGAATGATGGCACCATTGTTGATTGATTTGCATCGTATGCTGAATAAAGAAATAAAACATAAAGAAATAAAGTTCTCAAGTATAAAAAATGAAATCGTTATCAAGAATTTCCGATCAGCCTATACGTTATTAGCACATTACCCGGTATACATTGAGGTTGTTTTTAAGTTTGCTGTAAAACGATTTTCAGTGTGGTTTCCATCAACTAGGAATTCACTATCTATCTATCTATCTATCCTAGTCGCGAGGGGGCACCTGTAAAGTGTCAATTGCGCAGGTGTCACACAACCATATCCACTAAATTTAAACCAAAATGCTCGCACCATGGCACAGCAGTTGAATCTCTCGTAGAAACTGGAGCTAAGGAATGGAGTCGCAAATCGCTATGTGCCTCCCTCCGATTAGGATAGATCCGAAATTGCTTCTACCTGGGCAGACTTGACTATTTCTGTGCTTCATTCCCTACTCATTGCGTCTCTCGTTAAGATGTGGCCTACTCCAATTAGAATTGCATCCATGCGCCCCAAGGACGTCTAACCCTTAACAGAAACCAACGTTCTCTTAAAATGGAGTGGTGCGGTAAGCCTGCTCGAGCCGATGGGGCACTGCCACTGTCGTCTTGACCACGTGCTGCTCATCTTCGTAAATCTCAGTAAGTTCGAACGAGCCGTGGAGCGTTCTTTTCAGAAATATGGATGGCTTCGCACGGCCCCAGTAAGGAAGACGGAGCTCGGTAGCAACTCCTACAGATGACAAAACAAGTGTTCGAGATTTCATATGGAATTCAGCACCTATTCTAATCAGAGGTCGCATACAGTGGTTCGCCTCTCCCATCTTTTGCGAGGGCTTCAGATGCTCTCCTATCATGTGAGGGGTTCTACTTAAATTCAGGAAATATGATTGCGTGGCAGAGGAGGACGTACGCAAACGACACTTCACACACTTCACGATTACCCCCTCCCGACTAGGATAGATCCAAAACTCAGCTAGGCAAAGGAGAACTGTAGTAGTACACGCAAATTCCCAAAGGGTACCTGGCGTGAGTACCGCGAGTGCAGTGAAATCGGCAATTAGCCATTCAAAGGTGGCTGGCGACTACGACGAGCGACAGCAGGAGAGAATGGAACGAGTGCGGGGAAGAGGTGCCCGAATCGAAGACTCCATGACAACTGGAGGAGTTCAGGCCGAGAATGGGGAGCCAGCCGGAACGATTCGTCAGGAGAGCGGTGGCGCGAGCCGCCGGCCGGCCGGCCGAGAAACAGAGCCGAAGTTCGTCCAACTCGCGCCGGCGACGAGTGAGCGCGAAGTGACTGGAGTGACCGGACGCGAATCGATGAGATCGTCGTCGTCGTCAGGAAGGCAGAGCGACCGGGGAGAGGAGCCGCAGCAACTCGGATTCACCGGAACTAGGTCCGACTCACGGTAGGAGTCCGGCTCGAGGTGAACCTATGGATATGGCAGCGAAAGCAGTCGGATCGTGTTCACCTCGTGGTCTACCGTAATCCACGACATTTCCGACGAACCTGACCCAGCGTGGTGCCGACGTCTAGAGGTCAAGCGATGAGACGGACTTCGGCCTTCGGGGAGATCAACACCATGGGAGGTCAGTTGAGGGCGACCTAGGGGAGCTAGATTTAGAGGGTGGATCTCCCAATAACCCTTTAAACGTACCGATAAACATCGGCACAACAAATTGCTCCGGATTGCGCCATGTATTGCACTCCCCCACGACATCTTGAATGATGTGAACTGGACCCATTTAATGATTCCAAAGGCTAGCCATAGGCAGTTCAGCGCTTTGCTTTTTTCAGGAGGTCCTTTAGCAATACAACAACTAGCGAGATTTGGATGTGCTTTTGTTCACCACGAGGCCTAGAGAAGTCTATAGCGCAGGGGTTTGGGAAAATATATGGCAGAGGAGTTTAGCTCCGTCTCTGACGTAGGTCCGTAAAATTTTGGGCAGTTTCCAGGTATTTATCGGGCTTTTGCCCAGTGCGAAGAGCAAGGACGAGGAAAGCGCCAGTCTATCAGAGCGCACTAACAGACCTATCCGTTTCACCTCACTTTTCGAACTGCAGGTTGTGACTCGGCATGGTTGGGCTAAAATCCGATAAGTTCCCTTTTTTAGCCTGTAAGCATAGATCCAAATTACTGCATTCGATTCAACGATGGCTCAACGATTAGTCGATTGATATGCTCGAGGAAGCCAGTTTTCGTAAGGTAAAATTTCTAGCTGCTCTAGTCGCTAATGTGGCCTATGCCGGGAGGGGGCGGTGCAATCCTAATTCAGGGACCACGTGGGGGAGTTGCGGCTCCACAAACCTCTGAATCTCCTCAAGAGCCTATCGAGCGTCCAGCAACATCAGGGCGCTCGGTCAGTTTCAAGGGAGCGGGTGGTGAGGTACAGGAGAGGGGCACAATTGGCCGGATTATGGATGGCCTCCTCCAAATAGGATTACTCAAATCACATTGAATGAGCATGCCACCCAAAGACTATCAGTAAAATCGGTGCTCCTGATTAGTTGATGAGTGTGTGTGTCGTGCTCTAAATGGTTGTCATCGGCTGGTGCGTTCGTATCTTAGCATGTAGGCCACATTACCGACTAGTGCAAATTTTCCTTCAGACGACACTAGTCGATCAGCTTTCAATTTAAAAATTTATCCGAACTCTCTGCAACGCGTGCAAAGCGTCCCCTCCCCCTTGCTGCAGTCCTCTCGGGGAAATCATAGTTGGTAAAGTTCATTTTTGTAACGGTTGATCACCTGTAGGGGTAATGAGTCCACAACAATAACAGGATGCAAGGCAAAACCTTCAGTGGGAACCGGATTCGAACCGGGTGCCTCTAGATCTGCAGTCGAATGAGCTACCACTGAGCTACCCTCCCACAGGAATACGTCCTAATGCTTCTCTCTGATATCTGCCTTTTCTGTCTTACCAGGAAGTACAGCCAGGCACTGAGGGACGGTATGGTGGGCAAGGGCTCTGGATAATGAAGAATGCGCCTAATTGCACCGCTCCTACCAACCAGGAGTGCGAAAGAATTGTGGTTTTTTAAACGAAAACGATTTTCTCAACTTATGTAGTATTAGGGGGGGGGGGCAAAAGTAATGAGACAAAATGAAAAAATCTTTATCTCTTTATAACTCAATTACAACTCAACGATGCTGAGGAATGTATTTGCCATTAAGGGCAATGACCTTGCTGCCATCCCTCAGTCAACTTCCTGATCCCATCCTTACAGAACTGCTTGAGCCTGGTGTTGATCAACTGCTCGATATGGTTGTCAAGGACTGCTTGGGTTCTTGTGTCCCTTCCGACTAGGAAGTCCTGTAGGCTCAAGAAGTAGTGGTAGTCGCATGGAGAGATGTCCAGCGAATACGGTGGGTGAGGCATTTGAACGTAGCCCAGCTGGCCAAGCTTATCCGTGCTTACTTGTTCCCGATGGGGTGCGGCGTTGTCGAAGAGGAGAATCTTCTTGAAGCGCTGCGACTGAATAAGTTCGAGGTGCAGGTCCATCTTTTTTATTTCGTTTACTATGGCCTTGGAGTTCATCGCGGTGCTCTTGGGAAACAGCCTCCGGTAAACCGATCCATGGGCGCAGACCCAAAAGCTTCAAAGATGCTTCTCGCCGTGAACATCTCGCAGAGCGAAGGTCGGTAATAGGTCACCAGGCCTCACCCAGACTCGCTGCTTGGCAGGGTTAAGGTAGAAGACGTACTTCTCATCTTGCGTGAATATTGAACCCAGGCTGCTCGGGGTTGGGAATTGGGCGAGATTTGCGCGACACAGGTCGACACGTCAGACCGGGGTTTCGGCATGAGACAGACTGGGGTTTGGCATGCTTCTGGAAAGGGCGGAAGTGGTAACTTTTCAGATGTGCTTCAGTAAGTAGTATACAAACATACAAGTACAACAAGTACAAATCCAGACTCCAGCCACGAGATATACGGACACGGCATGAGGTGTCTCATTACTTTTGGCCCCCCCTCCTAATAAAAGGAATACATACTTTATCAACATTCTTCAACATGCTCGGTTTCATCCAGAATCGTTCCAAAGTCACCGCAGCAAGGAAAATGAAAAATACCATATCACAGAGCCTAAAAACCATAGAGCGGAACTGGCTAGAAATATCTTTATTAAGGAGCAGTGACGAAAAATTAGCACGTGAGTCCGTTGCAGTCGTAGGCGTATCCGAGGCGTTCCATTTCGCATTCCACCCACGCTGTCTGCAAATGAGTTACTGAAGGAAAGCCAGAAAACTTCTGGATCTTCAATAATTTAGTGTTTTCTTTGAAGCAAGGGCATAGGGCTTATTCAACGTTAGTTTGTGCTTGTTTTTGTATAATCAACTAGCGAGCCACGAACTTATGAGCATCTATCGAAATTAGAGAAGATGAAAATCATTTTATTTGCATATTATTTTGTAGTGGCATTTGAATTGACCTACTTGACATGAGACGCGTGCGGTTTTGGGGTACATAGCAATTTCTTGAGTATGTCACGCGAAAAAATAAGCATCGGATGGAGACGCGTTGAACTACGAATTTCGAATGAACTGTCAACACCGTTAGTCATTATTCAAGTAAAATACTTTAGGAGTGATCAGACCATGAGATTTCTCCAGCTATTAAGCACCTACCTCAGCTCCGCAGACGGTTGTGAAGACGCTTCGTAGGCAAAGAACGAGCGTCTGCGAGGCGCTGAAATTGTGAGGTTATTCATTTATTAATGTGTACGTGAAAATCCACGCAAAAAAAGATGCGAAAAAATTAGTTCAAGGAAAGAGATATTTGGTGGTAACAAACTGAAACCCCTAGATTATTTTTCAGAAGACATTTATTTCTTTATTTATCTGTTTATTTATGCCACTTTTTATGCCACAAACAGCACTCTGTAAGAAGGAAGGAAATTCATACGAGATACAAATCAAAAACAGGGAAGAAAAGAAGAAGAACAGAGGAAATAAAGAAGAAAGGAGGAAAAGAACGGAGGAAAAGAGAAGAACGGAGGGTAATGAAGAAAGGAGGAAAGAAGAAAACAAAGTAAAAAAGAAGAAAGAAGGGAAAATAATAACGGAGAAAGAAAGAAGAGTGGAAGAAACAAGAAGAAGGGAGGAAAAAAGAAAGGGGAAAAGAGGAGAACAAAGCAAAGAGAAAGAAATAAAAAATTATAAAGAGAGGAGGAAGAAAGAAGGAAAGAAGAAGAAGCAAAGAAAAGGGAGAAAGGTTGAAAAAGAGAAGCGGAGAAAAAGAAAAACGGGGAAAGAAGAAAGGAGGAAAAAGTAGAACAGAGGAGAAAAAAGAAAAGATGAAAAAGAAGAACAAAGGAAAAAGAGGAAATGAGGAAACGAAGAGAGGAGGAAAAGGAAGAAAGGAGGAGAAAGAAGAACGGAGGGCAAAAAGAAAGGAGGAAAAAAGAAGAAAGGAGGAAAAAAGTGGAATCGGTGAAAAAGAAGAACGGAGGAAAAGAGAATAAAGGCAGAAAAAGTAAAGTTCATATTTTAAAATAGCACTATTTTTACAAAGATTGTGAAACAACAAAAGAATGCGTCCGGACGTTGGGCGTTTTTGATGGCTATCCGAAGCCTCTTCCTAAAGTTTTACTCTCCTCCTAGGCGATTAGTTTCGCACAGTGTCACGGTCCGCTAGTATGGGTCCTTCAAAACATCTGAGTCTGCCAAGGGATTCTACCTTCAGAGCTTTTCAAGATGTCATTATATTAATTTTCGCTTCTGAGATTTTCGAAAACATCGAGTGAAGGTCTCAAAATATGGCTTCAGCGAAGAAAGTTGGCATGTCTTCAAGCGGAGTAGTATTCACCAATGCAACCGCGCCGCGACCGCGTCGCAAGAGGTAATTCGTGAAAAATGCTCCGCTATGCAATTAAACCGCGCCACGTTAGCTGAAAAGGCTGTTGCCTTTCGATTTTTGTTTGACTCGAAAAAAATACCCTCTACCCTCAAGGAACTCACTCGCACAGCGTGTTGGGATAGTCGGTGATCGTCTTCTGAAACGTGTTGTAGCATGCGTTGTACTGATCGTTGCGTGTACTCACTTGGACGATGCACGGCAAGTTGAACTGGTACGCTGAAACGGATTGACAGAGGATTATTCTAAGATTCAGCACAAAGCCATAGACACTCGTCTTGAATGGCTAAAGAGAGAAGAGCGACTGTCTTGGTTGTGCAGATCTTTCTAAGCTGAGACAAAAACAGATCTATACCATTTTCACGTCGAATTGAACACTTTTCAAATCAAATTGGACACTCTTCTAAGCTACCCTAAGACTTGCCAAATCAAAGCATTATTTTTCCCTAAAACTTAGAACTGTGTAAAGTTTCAAACAATGCGTTCACTTGATGGAAAGTGAAATAAAACTTCAAAGAAGGTTATACTAAAGCTTTCCACGAACAAAAAAACATCCTAGCCATCTTATTAGTCTGTACTCTTTCAAATTGAAATTAGCTTCAGGTAGGTTAAACTACAAACTAATACGATGGCTAGAATATTTTTTGCTCCTGGAAAGTTTTAGTATAACTTTCTTCGAAGTTTTAATTCACTTTTCATTAAGTGAACGCATGGTTTGAAATTTCATAAAGTTCCAATTTGCAAGGGAAAATAATGATTTAAGGCTTGCTTTAAAGAGTAGGGAGACGACCAGTTTTAATTATCAAAAAAGAAATTGCGTCATGCCCTCTTCAAGGAAGTCGCGATTTCTATTCGGCTGATAGCAACATTTCTGTTTGCATGGAGTTTTATACCTGTAGATAATACAACAAAAACAGTTGCATGAAACACACACACACACATCCTCACTTTGATGTCATGTAAGCAGCATTTACGCTATCAATCAAATAAAAACCGCTACGAGATTTTCGAGTGCATGGCGCGATCTGGTCTTTTAACGCGCCAAATGATTACTGTTCTGTTCCGATTTCAAACAAAATTTAATTTATTATTTTGGCGCAAACAATTTTTTAAAACAAAAATATTGCGGTCATTCGGGTAGCTGAGCTCAAATTTTTCAAGAAAAGGGTTTGAAGCTGATGATTTAATTCAATGCGACAAGAATCTAACTGAAGGTGACAGTTGTTCTATATTCAGCTGCAAGCAAACACTTGGGCCGACATTCTATCCAGTCCCATGTGCAGTTTTTCTCATAGCCCTAAGGTCCGTTTACACTTCCGACGCTGAGCGACGCGACTGCATGTGTAGTGGCCAAATTGATCGATCGCGTCGCTCGCGTTGGCCACAATACGTGGCGACGCGTCACTCGGCGTCGAAGTATAAACGGACCCTTACCGTAGTCTTGAGGATCGCAACTTGCTTATTGGCGAATCTGAGAGTTTTGGTAACATGTCTGGGTGTCAGTTTAAGCATTTTTAGCCTAAAAAATCTTTTGTAGATGGTGCTTAGCTGTATGGTTTTATGTTTTGTTTTGTTTTGTGCATGTTCTTCGCGCCAGAAATATGTAATTAAGTAAAATAATTATGAGCTTCTTGGATACCGCTTAGCCTACTTTGATAGTCGTGATTTTGTCCTTTGTCAAGATTTGAAAAGTGTTCATTTCGATCTTGAAAAGTGACCAGTTTGCTTCAAAAAGTGTTCAGCTTGACGAGAAAGCGGTGTGTATTTCAACCGGAGGGCGTGCGTTCCCTACACGATCCCGCCCACCGCCCATCTCCTGCCCTGTTCGCGAAGCCCTTTATAGACGGATTTGTGGCGCGCAAAACCGCGCCGCAGTTTGCGGATTCGTTAATTGGCGTGACGTCGTGCAAAATCCTAACAACTGATAGGAGACGAAATTTCTAGCGGATGATCGCGTCGTTGTCATGACACATCTACTTAAGATGTTGCTGTACTGTCGGAAAACGCGGGCGGTGCCTTAGTACCGAGCAATGTGGCGGGACTTGAAGAAAGCCTTGGCGCTGCAGCTGAAAAGTCTCTTCCTCCAAATATGGCGTACAACATTCCGATTATTGTCTCAAGAATTAAATCTGCTCAGGATAAAGCTGTCAGGTCAAGGGAAGTGATTAGCGACGCGATGCCTTCACGTGATCGCGGGGCCCGGAAATCACGTCCACGATGAACACTGGACGCGCCCCTTGCTCCGCCTCTTTCTGAGGAATCGTGTGGGGAACGCCTCTCCGCAATTTCATCCCACTTCTTAATAGGTGCTGCTGTTAACTCACTGTCAAATCCGGTGCTGCACAAGAACTCGAGATGCTTGAACAGATGTACATAGGTGACGACGTTGTTGAAGTCGGTTCCACCTTGCTGGAATAGAAAGAAGCGATTCACGCAGAATGGGTAGGTCGCCAGCAGAACTCCGGCGTAGTCCCGTCGTGCGCTGAAAACACAGAAGGGGTAAAGATGCTCAACTCGTTTTTATTTGGTAGGCAAAATGCAAAGCAAAGACACGAACTTGCACGCAGTTACAAGTCCTTGAACGCTTGAGCTGATTAGTTTGTTTACAAAATAGCTCAGCGATGAGGCGTTACGCCAAGTCAGATCCACGTTGATTCCAAGGTCGTCATTGAATTTCCTCTGAAAATGCTTAAAAAGTTAAGTCCATATGTATATGCAATCGATTTCTAGATATAGTTCTATTAATTCGAATTTCGTTCTATCTGATGTAATAAAATTTCCGTTGCTTCACTTGGAGCCTGAAGACGGTCTAAAAGCCATCGCACACTTCTGCGACAAGGCTGCGAGCGACGTGTGGCAAAACTGGGGCGGAGCCTTGATTCAACGGCGCTCCTCCTCAATTTTGCCGCGCCGCTCACGCACACTCTATTTTTGAAGCGGCGGCAAGCGGCGGGCGGGAACGGCGAAGCATGTAAGATCCCAAGCTCGCTCGGTTCAGTTTCACCGTCTGCGCTGTGTAAATGTACGCAACACACCACCCTAGAAGTGCACTTGAGCGGTCGTTCTTGGTCTTACCAGGATACTATCTCAACGGTAGGTCGGAACGGCGCAAGTGTTGTATATGGGCAGAACCGCCTCTCTCTGGGTAGTAACAAACTGCAGGTATCTCGACCCCAATACAACTCTGCGCAGAGTTTGGGGCGACGGAAGTCGCGGGTTGGCGCCCTGTTGATTCACGTGCTCCAGAGCTGACGGGCGCGCGCGGGATGAGGGCTCCTATCGCGGCTAACCGCAGTGCTCAGGTGGCGTAGTAGGGAAGAGCTCGGGCTCGTAAACGCGGGGTCGGGGGTTTGGATTCTGCAGACTGCGTTTGTTTTGCACTTTTGCAAAATCCATGTTCATCATATAGGTAATCCACCGGGTGAGGGACGTTCTGCCTGAAAGCGGCGCGGGCAAAGGCGCGGAACAGTGCCTGCGGAGCCAATTAGCGTCGACTCGCGCGGTGACACCCGCCGCTTGGCGCTGAGCCCAGACAGCCCTCGCCGCGGAGGCGATGCTGACCTGGCCGACCATGGGAGCCCGCAGATCGACCAGATTTGGTGTGATTACAGTCGATAGAGGGATAGGAGGCTCAGACGGCTTGCATTGGCAGTCCAAAAATTCGGATTCATGTGAACCCTACCATCTCCTATATCAGAATTTCGAGCTCTATTGAATGAGCCAGGAAAGAATCTTGCCTCAATAAGCCTTATAACGACTTTTTCTTTTTTCTTTCTTTTTTTCTTTTTTTCAGGTGCTGCTTAACTTTCGTTAAATATCAGGTTTTACTCACATATATCAGGATTAAATGCGATGCATGCTTCCAGGCTAAAATTGCACGAGGATTCCAATTAGATAGACGAGAGATCTCTTAACATAAGTTTAAAGCATTTGTTTCAACATGACATCTCCTCAACATTTCGTAACTGATTTTTCTATAGAACTTTATAGTGCACACATCACATATTTCGAGACCAAGACTGGATAGGTGGTCCATCAAATCTAATGTTCACCGAGAATAAAATTCAACACGCAATATTTCAAATCGCTCGTCCAGTGCCGTGCCTTGACATCTTGCTGCAAAATTTTCTTATTACTGTAGTACAGACTCCTACAGCTTTACAGAAGCAGCAGCGATACACATCTGAGCTCTTGTTTTTTCTTTGGAAGGAGAACGCGTACGCAACGGGGTTTCTGAATGGAGTACTCCAGCAGCAATGTCTTTCTTTCTAATTTGAGCAAAGCATTACCTGGAATGCTATAGAGAAGTCCACTATTGGGTCCGTATTTTGAGCATATTCTTCTCCCTTTGTCTTGTTGCGGAGGAGCTGCTGCGGAGACAGCACCACCAGGCTGCGGTGCAGGTGTTGAATGAGCGAGATCTTCTAGAGGGGACTGCCCAAAGAATGGTGCGGGAGGTCCAGAAAAAAAAACTGTGGAGCACTGGGGAATAAACTGAAGTTCAGCGCTGGTTGGGGAGTTGAGGTGCTCTGAAGGGATATTAACGGTAGGGATATTACACAAGGGAAGCCCTTGACTGGAAGAGAATAGCTGAGGGCTATGGGGTTGGTTAGAAGACCCTAAATCAACGTCATCAAAAACCTAATACATATATCGTGAATAGCATTAGTATTAAATTATTATATAATAGTACCTTGGATATTCAGTTGCGAGTGATGAGATCCGATAGCATAGTAGCCCTCAAGAGAACTGTTGGCATAGTCGTTGTTGAATGTGTACATTACACAAGATTAGTAAGGTTAGAATATGTTCCACGTATCACATCCCTTTTATAACTCATCGAACACCATGAAATTTTAAACTGGAAACGTGATCTACGCACTGAGGGATCATAATGTTGTTTTCAAAAAGTTTGAGCACTTCAGGTTCTCTTAGAAGGCTTCCCGTCTACCTAATTAGATTCCTCGTGCAATTTCAACCTGAAAGCATGCCTCGCAATTAATTCTGACGTAAATAAAAACTGATATCTAAGGAAATTAAGCAACGCCTAAAAGGTCGCCTTAAGGGTTATCTAGGCAGAATTTCTGGCTCAATCGAAAGTGGTAGATATTCTAATATAGGAGATGGTAGAGTTCACATCAGTATCCTGGAAGCATGCACCGCATTTAATCTTGGTATTTAACGAAAGTTAAGCAGCACCTGAAAAAATCGTTATAAGGCTTATTGAGGCAAGATTCTTTCCTAGCTCATTCGATAGAGCTCGAAATTCTGATATAGGAGATGGTAGGGTTCACATGAATCCGAATTTTTGGACTGCCAATGCAAGCCGTCTGAGCCTCCTATCCCTCTATCGACTGTAATCACACAAAATCTGGTCGATCTGCGGGCTCTCGTGGTCGGCCAGGTCAGCATCGCTCCGCGGCGAGGGCCGTCTGGGCTCAGCGCCAAGCGGCGGGTGTCACCGCGCGAGTCGACGCTAATTGGCTCCGCAGGCACTGTTCCGCGCCTTTGCCCGCGCCGCTTTCAGGCAGAACGTCCCCCTCCCTAATCCACCTAGGGGTATTATAGTGTGTTATAGAGCACGTTTACATATAACATATGCTCCAAACTACAGATTAGCTAAAACGTTCACTTCTGTGTGTCACTTATTTTAAGCCTATTTTGTGTGAAGCTATAGTTATGTAACGATAGATATTTGGTGGCACTAGTAAAAAGTTCCGACTCCACCGACAAGACTTCGGTCAAAAAATTTTTTTTCACTGAAACTTTGTCTAGGGGGGTTATTTGGGGTGCTGATCACGAATCTGACATCCGTTTTTCACGACTAGGTCGGAGGCCACCCATACCATTAACAAGGGTGGTCCAGGCAGGGTCACCGATTTAGCTGAAACTTCGTCTAGGGGGGTTATTTGGGGTGCTGATCACGAATCTGACATTTGCTTTTTCACGATTCGGCTGAATAATATAGATACAGGAAGGCACAGGATTACATTCTTAAAGTTTCTGCCGATGACGGCAGGTAGAGACAAAATCGTGAAAAACGGATGTCAGATTCGTGATCAGCACCCCAAATAACCCCCTAGACAAAGTTTCAGCGAAATCGGTGACCCTGCCTGGACCAGCCTTGTTAACTGTATGGGTGGTATGTTATATGTAAACATGCTCTATAACACACTATAGTACCCCTAGATGGATTACTTATATGATAAACATGGATTTTGCAAAAGTGCAGAAGAAACGCAGTCTGCAGGATCCAAACCCCCGACCCCGCGTTTACGAGCCCGAGCTCTTCCCTACTACGCCACCTAAGCACTGCGCTTAGCCGCGATACGAGTCCTCATCCCGCGCGCGCCCGTCAGCTGTGGAGCACGTGAATCAACAGGGCGCCAACCCGCGACTTCCGTCGCCCCTAACTCTGCGCAGAGTTGTATTGGGGTCGAGATACCTGCAGTTTGTTACTACCCAGAGAAAGGCGGTTCTGCCCATATACAACACTTGAGCCGTTCCGACCTACCGTTGAGATAGTATCCTGGTTAGTCCGCGTTTATACTTCCGACGCCGAGCGACGCGACGGCTTGTGAAGTGGCCAAATTGATCAATCGTGTCGCTCAATAGATATGGCCACCATACGTGGTGTCGCATCGCTCGGCATCAAAGTATAAACGGGCCTAAGGCATCTGACATACGTCCGAGTCGCTCCAGCGATTGACGCGAGAGCGATTTGAATCGCTGCGCATTGCACAGCGATTGCTGTGTCGGTCTGCGGACGGTGGGCGTAGCGCAGCACGGCGATTGGCCAGGTGAGGGATCCCGAGCTTCGCTCAAATGGTTCCCGCGGCAATCGGTGGAGCGACTCGGAGGTATGCCAGATGCCTTACGAGGATCTAACCTGGTGCTGCGAGTTGACGCGCAGGTTAGCGGGATACTGTAGCGTGCGGCTGCCGCGTTGCGTTGTGGGTCGCGTCGGCGTCCACGTGAACATTCGGTCGACGTCTTGTTGAAGGAACAGAAATAGTTCCGTTGATATATAGTTTACCAAAATTACACAAAAATCCAGTCAAGTTTAGGTTTATAACTGGAGCTTATAATAGCTCCATAAAACCTCTTTCAAAAGAAATGACTATAATTTTTACTTTCTTAAAGCAACATTTTATTAAATATATTAATATAATAACATCTAGAAACAAAAATTTCATCGGTTATTGGTCTATTAATAACATAAATATATCTGATAAAATAAGTAAAATCAACATCGAAAATTGTAAACTGTTTTCAGCAGACTTTACTAATATGTTTACTAGTCTTCCTCACAATATAATTTTGAGAAATATAAAAGAATTAATCAAAATATGTTTTCGCAATGCAGGTAAAAAATATCTTGCATATAATGGACACAATAATATATATTATACCAATAATAATACTATAAATAAATACAGATATTATACAGAGGAAGATTTAATGTTTTTCACTGAATATTTACTTAAAAATAGCTTTACAGGCTTTATTTTTGCAGGCATAATTTATAAACAAATTGAAGGGGTACCACAGGGAAGTAATTGTAGTCCTTTACTTGCTGATCTTACGTTATCAGTATTTGAATACAAATTTTGCAAAAAATTAGTAACACAAAAACGATACGTAAACATACACCCATTTAGATATATGGATGATATTCTTATAATTCATAATAAAAATAATGAATATATACAAAATCTACTTAGCGAAACATACGAAAATTCTCTTCAGCTTGAAACAACACATGAGTCAGACTACGACTGCAATTACCTTGATCTCAACATCAAAATTATTAACAATAAGTTAGTAACAAAATTATACAATAAAACAGACAGTTTTAAATTTTATGTTATTAGATTCCCACATTTCAACTCAGATATATCTATTAAAATTAAAAAATCAATCATATTTACCGAAACACTAAGATTAATTAGATGTTGCACAGCTTTTAACGATTTTGTTGAAAACCTTGTTAAGTTGATAACTAGACTTGTTAAAGTTGACTATCCAGTAGATATAATTATAAAGAATATAACGAAATGTTTGAATAGAAATAAGTATTTATTATATAAATACGATCTCTACGATGTTCCACATTTCATTCCTAATTTGCTTAATTATAATATAAAGTGTAAAACACAGAAATAATAACAGTCTATAGAATAGTCTATAGACTAATTGCGAAAATAACTCAGAATAAGAGAGGAATGGAATGTGAAACATTATATTGTGACTGGTAATGATAATGGTAGTGATATGCTTTAACTCAAAAGTTATTCTCATTTTATTGCTATCTTTCGCGGGAAGTGGTGAGTTTACAATTAAAGAATATCGTTTTTTATATAAAAATACAAAGATTAAATTTTCAATAAATAAAAAATAGAAATGTGCATATAAATAAATATAAACATAAAATTAAAAAAAATAAAAAAATTTAACAAAATAAGAAATAGAAAACAATCTATAACAATCTAATAGATAAATGAAAAGTAACCAAAATATTTAAATATATAAATATAAAAACAAAATTCAAGAAGTAAAGTAAACAAAAAAGTGAAATTAAAATAAAGGTTTTTTTGTGTGTTTTGTGTGTCTTTTCATTTGTAAAACTTGGTTGTTGGTACATAAAGCACACTAATGTATTACTTTGTAATGTACTAACAACCAAGTTAATTAGTTACCCTCTTCACTGAAGAGCCTCGGGGTAACTAATTTTAAACATGTTTTGTATGAAGGTAGAGGCGAAACAAAGCATGTTTAAGGTGTGGTTGTCGTTGTTCTCACTGTTGTCTTTCGCTTGTGATCGTTGTGATATTGAGTTTATGTTGTTGAGGAAATTTAGATACAGTTATGCAACTTATTCTGTCTAATTCTATTTGATTGTTGTGGCTTTGAATTTCAAACTGTTAAAGAGCTGTGAGATTTTGAATAATTTTGCATATCGATTTGTAACTAATTCTATTGTACGCTCGCGATGGTGATCCAGGCAAGGGCTGTGGGGCAGCGGATTGTGGCGCTGCTTCATGCGAGGGAGGTCGGGGGTTCTGTTCCCCTGAATCAAGTGATTTTTGCATTTCGACTGTGTGGTTGAGATTTGAGGGGTTTTGACGTCTAATTCGCTGGCGTTTTCTGCGCATTATTATGGTTGTGTGTGTTTCTGCGCTCCAAGAGCGCATAACCCATCTGCGCACTCCCTCTTAACGATAAAGGGAGTTTCCACACGTGCAGTTTGGATAGCACATACCCCGGAGTTCCTTGCGCGCTCAATGAGAAAACGCTCCAATGACGGCTTGGGTGATGTGCAGATTTGCGGGATACTATAGCAGGCGCTGGCATGTTGCAGGCAGCACGTGGTTAGGTCTAATGGCTACCGTGGTTTCCCCATCTCTTGAGGGGAAGAGGAGCTTTTTCAATGGGTGAAAAGGCGAAAAAATCCGTTGAAACTTGGTGGAAGGGGTGAAAATTCGTATGCAACTGTGTGGAAAGGCGAAAAATCCGTCGAAAGTGAGTTGTAGGGCAAAAATCTAGTTGAAACTGAGATAGAGGGCAATTTTTGGACGGCGCCGTCGCATGCAGTGTGTTGTGTGCACTAACACCGAGCACGGGTGAAACTGGTCCGAGCGAGCTTGGTGCCATAGTGGCGAAGTATCATGGCATCATCAGGCCCTTTCCAGTTGGGACTTATTGCCGCTGCGGGAAATTTTAAATTTGAAGTGTGTTGGCGTGGCGCGGCATGGCAGCGCTCGCTGCCGGCATAAGCTCTGCATCACTGCCTCTTTGTGAAAGATGGCCGCATTACCACAAAAGTGTACGGAGACCTTAAGGGCCCTTTTATACTTCCATTGCAAGGGGCGCGATTCCATGTATAGAGACCAAATTGATTGATCGCGTCGCTGAGTGACGACACCACTGCCGGACCGAATCGCGTGAACTCACGATCAGTGGCGCGCTCAGCGTCGGATCATGTCGCTCTCGAAATCGGCGCGGCGCAATACGATTGATCGCGGTGGATTGGGGCACAATATTGCTGCTTCAGTTTTTGCAGTGGACCCGGAAATGCGTACCCAATTACGTGTGTGCAAGTACGCAATTGTACGTAACAGCGTGACCGCGTCGCCGGCTGTTCGAAGTACTCATCGTCGTCCGAGACAGTGCGACGCGACCGGACACATGGTTCTGTTCGAATCGTGTCGCACAGCTATGGAAGTATAAACGGGACCTAACAAGGGAAGGGTCTGAAGCGTATGTCTGAACGGGAGGAGCGGGTCATATAGGGAGAATCGCCACCCCTCAATTAGTATCACAATGTGTTTATTTTTGGCCAACTTGTAACGCGGTCGGTGGATCCCGCAAATTGACCTAGACGGCATGGATACCCTTTTCCCTCAACTTTGCTTGTCACCAGGAAATCAGAGGTGTGCAGGAGGTTTTCTAAAACCTAAACCAACAATGTCTGAAGATGCTCGAGTGGTGGTGCACCTGCTCCCGCTGCAGTGTGGCCCACCTTTAGACAAGGAACCTTCGAGGGAAGAAATCAAGCTGGCCGAACGGACGGCCAGCATACTAAAGGACTTCGAAGCACAACAACTTGAAGTTGACGAAGAGGTTGTGGTTAAAAGTTGCAGGAAAGGTGTTCTTCACAGTTTAGAGCTATAAGATGCGGAGAAAATGTCCAAAAGTATGTAGACGTCAGAATCCGCCAAACCTCAACCAATCAGTTTAAATGCAAAAAATGCAGCAGCGCATAGGAACCGAACTCCTGACCTCCCTCGCACGAGTCAACCCTCTACCCAGCTGCGCTCCGAGCCACTGGCAGCAGAAGCATCGCGGCGTACAAGAGCCCCAAACTCGTAATGCGCCGTATTCCATTGTGACTTCAAGGATCCCGTACTCCTTGGCAAAAAATAAACACATTTTTGTACTAATTGAGGGCTGGGGATTCTCCCTATATGACTAGCTCTCCCTGTTCAGACATACGCTTCTAACCCTTCCCTTGTAAGAGAAAGTCAACACCAAACTCTAGGTGACTAATTAATATACAGTCCCATGCTAGTCTTTCTTAAGACCCCGAAGGAAGTGAAGAATAACTCGATGACTTGTGTACTTACAAGTCTACTATACAATACCTGAGCTTCATCCAAGAGATCCGGGCTGCACACCCCTAAGACGTCGTCGCCAGATACGCTGAAGAAGCTTTGTTGAACGGTGGCTTCTGAGAGTCCCAGTTCCGAGAATACATGCAAGGGCCCATCAAAAGCCTGCACAGCAGTGGCCAGCAGCATAGGCACCAGAACAAGCATCATATTCGAGTCTAGATGGGTAGTACAGTGTTCATGTAAAACAGAAGAAAGAAGGATCGTAATGCGACTTCAAAGAAGGAACACGTACTTTAAGCATCTGAAAGCAGCAGAACTAGGTTGTCCTTACAAGTGAAGTCCTTCCGAAAACTGCTTACCCCAACTTTACGTATGGATTCTGATTAGTGCCATTTCTCTAGGTGCTTTATTCTTCGCTGTATTTTACATTTGCTAACGATTACTAGATTTTTCTCCATCTCGAAGCACCAGATTTTAGGTTCTTGAGCCGAACACTTTAAATGCTTTATCAGCCTCCCTTTCTAGGTCTAACTGGTAAAAAGCGAAATGTATTTGAAATTCCTTCGTGTTGCTAGCCTCAGACAAGAGTTCATAACTCTATTGTCTCTATTGCCGAAGGAAATGCCTTCAAGGGAAAAATAATGGAAGTTCCCTAGTAACATGAGTAACAAAGCGCAAGAAACGAGAACAAGTGTGCGAAGGAGCTGCACATAGTGTACAGTTCTACGTACACTCAACTGAAGCTCGTGGAAGTTCTGGAATTCTTGTATTCTCCGAAAAATTCGCCAAAAAATTAGGTGTTGAATGACTGAAATTACAGTAGAAGCTGCTAAGAGTATTAAATCAATTGAAGCAGAGCGTGTGAAGCAGAGCACGCGAAGGTGGCTTAAACTGATAAAAGTTTACAACCGCCCACTGAACGATCGCTCTGACGGCTATTGCTTCTGTGACGTGTCATGGAAAACAGATGTTTATTGATTAGTCGATAAACTATACAGAAGCTGCGAAATTCAACAAGTGATTCCCGGACAATCGTAGGCGAATCCGAGACGCTCCTTCTCGCACTGCACCCAGCCGGTCTGAAACAGTGGACACTTGGGAAACGATACAGAAACTCACCAAGATTTTGTTATCAAATTGTTAAATTGTTAAATATGTAGTCAATCAATAATAACATATTGGTTAACTAGTTATGTTGTTTGTTGTTGTGTTAGGCAATCATGTACCACATAATAAATTGCTAAAGCTAGCGATCGACGCCGTGCAAAAATTTGCCATAAAGTAAAGAAAATAGCAGATCGTCGACGGAAGGAAATAACAGCAAAGGGAGGGCAATCAATATCGATCGATACTATCGACTGTAGGCCATAACAGCTGGGAAGGGTAAACAGTACCATCGATGCCATCGCTTTTCTCTCAGATTTATCCGATCAGGGTGGGAGTTAAGTGATAATGATCGTCGACGCACGACTTTCACACCAGGAGGGGATCAATATTGATTGATACTGTCGATTTTCTCTCAGTTTTGAAACATCAGTATGGGAGACACGGGAGTGTTGTGGCCGATGGTTGCTTCACAGGAGGTGGAAAGCCCTAGACGGGAGGCAAATATCGATCAATGCTATCTCTTTTCCCAAAACTGTTTAGTATTTCATTGATTGAAAAAGCTGCTATATATTCAAACGAAAAATCATCTACTATTTAAAGAAACTATATTGCGGTTTACCGTAAAAATGTGCATTCTGTTTGACAAAAGTTTCTAACTTGTACTTGAAGAGTTTTGGCGAAGAATTGAGCATTGATGCAGGAAGCTCGTTCCAAATTTTCACAACGCGAGCCAAAAAAGATTCTTGAATTTTTTTTTGAGTGCCGTTTTGCTATTGAATTCTGAAATTGTGCCCTCTGATATTCCATCTGAATGAGAAAAAGTGAAGAGTTCATTTTTATCAGTGCCCGAGTGAGCACTATCAGTTCTAAAAACAACATCTTGATCTATGTAGAGATTTCGTCTTGATAGTATAAACGAGATTGTACCAGTCGGGGTTATCTTTCAGGGTAAGAAACCCCGAATGGACCATTCCTAATCAACACTATCTTGTTTTGTATACTTTCTATTTCTGTAAAATAATTTTATGAGATTAAATATTTTTAACCACCTTAATAGGACCATGTAAAAGCTTGAGATTTTTAAGAAAAATTAAAATAAAAGCTGAAAAAGCATAGTATACCGTAGGATTTCTAAAAACAAGAGGAGAGGAGGTAAAAAGATAGAGAGCTACATCTAAAAAACGCACCTCAGCTCCGCAGTTCTCTGTGAAGAACGTTTTCACGCATTGCACGAATGTTTCACTGGCTCTAAACAGCACTAAGTAGATCCGTACTGGGAAAGAGGTTCCACCGTTTTCGATCTCCAGTTTCAAACGGTCGAAGGTCGACTCACTCGCAGAACCTCAGCGGATTGTTCTGCACGATTTGCTGGAATTTGTAGAAGCACGCCTGGTAGACGGTTCCACTCACGTTCTCGGCGTTGACGATACACGGAAGATTGAACTGAAACACTGAACAGGACCGATGGAGCGCTATGGGAAGAATACGGTCAGGGCAAGCAATGCCAATGTGCAGCACAACAGTTCCGAACCCTCGAAGCCAGTACTGCAGATGAACTCTAGGTGCTTGTAAGTGTGCACGTATGTAACGGCATCGTTGAACTCGGTCGCTTCACGATTCAGGAGGTAGAAGCGGTTCACGCAGAACGGATACGTGGCGCCCAGTGTCTGCGCGTAGACCTGACGGGCCCTGGAAAACGCTGGATTCAATATGAGAGAAGGATTCTTAGTTGTGATCAAAACTCTTGCGCCAGGCGGGACTCGAACTCGACAGTGTTGGAGAATATCGACTGCTCATTAGGAACACCTGCAACTTTAGGGTATTGAGGATCCTACTTGAAATATGGAAAGAGGGAGAGGGAGCGAGAGCAAAGAGGTTGCGCTTTAGGTCAAGTAGCGGAGCGCGGGGTGGGAGTTAGGAGAAAGGGCTGTCTAAGCAAAGCAAAACAGCTGTTAGCCTCTGCGTACCATTTGTCCGGGACCGTTAAAAGGACCAGTTGTCCGAAACCTTTTTGAATTCGATTTTAAGGACCTGCGCGCGCCAAGAAGCGCAGGAAAGGCGGCTAAGAAGTGTTTTGGGGTTCAGTTCGTCTGGAGGTGCTCGCCGTGCGTCCACGTCCGTCTTTTGCAGCCGCCCCACCGCTCAGAGTGACATCATCTCCTCCCGAACAGCGTCGCTCTTCGTGAGAACCACCGAGCCCTCATCCGCGGTTGCCCTACTGCTCCCGCTCTGTTTCCGCCGTCATCCCGCTGCCCCCCTTTTTCGTGTATTTGTTCACTGTCTCCTTTTTCCTAATCCGATTCTGTGTTCTTGTTATGTCATAAATTGTTCGTTTGAAACGTGTGGTTCTTGAATGTCAACCGTTATATCGGTGACACCTAAGTTCGATTTGAACCGTTGCGATCCACAGAAAAACTTCCATGTTTTATTACTCAAACCCACTATTCCTGCTTAAAATAAGGGTCAGTGGAGAACCAAAACGGTTCTAAAGAACAGGACTCAGTCTTTTATAACTAGCTATCTGTATTATAGCTGAACTAATTTTAATGAAACCGATATATTCTGCCTCCTGCGCAATTTTAATACATTGCTCTCTAACTGTATCACGTTCTAAGGGAAGTTTCCGCCACTCTGACGTTCCGCCCAATTCTTGAAAAGTTTTCTCCCTTAACGGAAACCGAAGTTCTCCCAATAACGCATATTCAGGCTGACTATGGCCTACATTTACCGTCGTATTCCGTTGCGACTATGGCAGAGAATCTCGTTCTCCACTGCAAGCAAGGTCGACTGCTTCTGCCTCACGAGTTCAAAAAGCAAAGCAGTGCAAGAGTCGCGGTGGAGAATTGATGTGGAACGATGGGTCTTACCACTGTCTGTTTCGAGACAGCGAAAGTATGATTCCGGAAGTTCAAGAACGGTGGCTTTTCCTTGGAGGACCAACCACGGCCTGGAAGGCCAGTTACAGTGAGTAAGGCCTCTGTTATACTCCCGCGGGAGCGTCCGCGGAAGGGCGGGAATCGCGCCGAGACTCCTCACCTGGCCAATCGCCGCGCCTCGCCACGCCCGCCTCCGTCGTGCACCATTGGTCCGCGGTCGTTCCGCGGATGCTCCCGCGGGAGTATAACAGAGGCCTAAGGCCCCTGTTATACTCCCGCGGGAGCTTCCGCGGGAGTATAACATAGGCCTAAGGGTGCACCGCGGACGGCGGGCGTGGCGGGGCGCGGCGATTGGCCAGGTGAGGGATCTTGGCACGATTCCCGCCCTTCCGCGGACGCTCCCGCGGGAGTATAACTCAGGCCTAAGGGGCGCCTTCTGAAGCTTCGCAGTGAATAAGGCGCGCCTTCATGAAGCTGGTTGAGGAGGACCCCTACGTTGCACCTGTAACTCGAGTGCATTCATACCACCATAGCTCAACACCTGCGTGGCCTTCGGAAGACATGCAGCTACGGGCATGGATACCGCATCAACTTAGCGGCCGCCACCTACATGTGCGCCAGGATGTGTGCATGAACTTTTTGACTTCAGAGCGGAATTTTTCTTGACTCGAGAACCTGGTCACTGGCGACGAAAAGCGGTGGTCTACGTTTACCACATGCGAAAGCGTCAGTGGCTCGGTCCCGGCGAAGCAGGAATTCCCACTCCAAGGCCGGAACTTCACCCAAAAGAAGTTCATGCTCAGTGTCTGGTGGAATTGCGAGGGAGTCATTCACTGGGAACTGCCACCTGCAATCACCACTGTCACTACTGTCGTCTACTGCAGGCTGTTGGATTGCGTTGAGGCAGCTCTTCATGGGAAGCAAGACAAGATCTCCTTCCTTCTCGACAATGTCTCCACGTCGCAAGGGAGACTCAGAAAAAACTCCAGTGTTTTGGATGGCATGTTCTGACCCACCCACCGTATTCACCGGAACTTGCTCCAACGGACTACCATCTGTTTCTCTCGCTGTCGAAGCATTTGCGGGAGAAACAATTTGGCGACAGAGCTTGCAGCTTGGAAAGCTTCTCGCTGAGTTTTTTTTTCGTCAAAAACCCAGAATTCTATGGAAGCGGAATCTACAAATTACCTAACAAATGGCAATACGTTTTAGATAATAATGGTGCATGCGTTCCTAAGCTATTATATGTGCTGCCTGTATGAAAAATAAATTTGAAAAAATGCACAAGTGGCGAATACTTTTATATTCAAATTTAACTGTTCCTTAACAGGAGATTATTTTCTCGCTTCTTTATAATACTAGAATATATTATTAGATAAAACCTCTTCAAAGTTGTTTATGATGAAATATAATAAACAACAAAAATAAAAATTAAAATTAAAATAATTAAAATTTTAAAAATAAAAAAATTCACAAACAAACGCGTAGCGCGGTTCAGCCAGTTAGTCACCGGCCAGCCACTTGCAGGAGGTCTGACTTCCTCTGGGAGTTCTTGAGATCGACATCGTATTTGCCCTTCTTGTAGAATTCCGAAGCGACCACATCCATCCCTATCGAGATCTTTCCAGTGTACCCAGCAAGATCATTGGCAGTCTTAGGCAGATCAAGGGTTTCCTTGTTGTCTTGGATGTTGAGGCGAAGCATCCCTCATCAAGACCGTATCTCTTCCTAATTTCACCCTTAAGGCACTGGTATGTAAGTCTCGGATCCCATGCGCATAGCCGCCTGGAAGCTTGCTGCGCCAAGTGGGAGGATCCTGAATTTCTGCATAGCAAGCTTGCTTCCTGCATTAAAAAATTCGACTGATTTTGGATATAGTTATACACCTGATTCTATATAATTCCATTCAAATGACCTTCCTTCAGAGGAACCTTGTTGACTATGACGATTCCCCGGTGGCTCATCAGTGAAGAAAGGAAGGTTTCAACAGAGCAGGTTTTGTTGTGAAGCTGATTATTAGTATGGAATAAATGTTTCTTGTCCCCAAAGTCTTAAGAAATGAAAATGAAATCACTTCCACGAAATCTAAACACTGGTGATTCTAATGCTTTCGCAATGAGCACATAATGCGCAGTAATTATTCAAATAGATCCGACCCCGGAGGGATGGAAGGCTTGGTTGGTGTGTGCGGAAAATCTGAACCAAGAACCTGGTATGGGGTGCGCGCGATAGCCGGCACCTCCTCCGGCTGCGGTACACGCGCCTCAGTGATTGATAAATAATAAATAGTATTAAATTTTATGGAAGAATGGATCCCTCAAATGCCGTCCGGCTCACCTGCACACCCCAACAAAGCTGTCGACACTCTTCTCGATGAGGACCTGCACTTGTTCAGTTAAGGCGGTGGCATTCTTCCAGTTCAGCAATGGGTCCAGTCCGAGAAATGTGTTGAAATTTGTCTGAAAGAAGATAAGTAGTTTAAGGTCACTTTCCTGTAATCATCGCAGAGCAACCTACCTGAGCGTTGTCGAAGATGACATCCAGACAGCCTTCATAATCAGCCTTCGACGGTGGCACTACCTTCGCTGCGACAAGGTGTTTTGGCAGAATCCGAACTGACGAAAACAGCTCGTGCCCGGCCAAAACTACCGTAGTATTGATTAGAACTAGAAGAAGTGGCCTCATCTGGAAATATTCACATTTAAAGGTGCCCGCGGTGAACGGAGCTGTCCTCACGAATCTAGATTAGTTCATAGAGGTAACAGAATCGTCTGCTTTTCTATCGGGAAAGACCTAGTCAGAAGTAGCGAAGTAATATAGACAGGATGGAGGAGCTTATCATATTTGGAGCTAGTCGTCAATCTGGCCTACGTATCACTCGCAGCCACTCAGAGCACAGATCGAACAGACGCCAGCAAATCTGCGCATCGATCGTACACAGTTCTCTAGGTGTGCAGTACCGTGATGACATCGAGGATGCACCTACTTTGTTCTTCAACGCCTAGCCTTCTACGTTCTTTAGCTGCGGCCAAATACGCATTCAATTCGCCTTCGCGACATCTTGTAAAAGTAGAATGCGCCCAAAAGAGAAAGAAAAAGAGAGAAAAGAAAGAAAATAAAGAAAAATAGATAAAGAAAAACAAAGAATTATACAACCCTTAAAGAAATATACAATAATCTTCGCATCAAATTGTACACTTTTCACGTCAAATTACCTTCAGGGCGTGCCCTAGAAGATTATCGTTTTCTATTCTTCGCCGTGTTGTTTTTTCATATTCAGTTCTGACTTGGTCAGGTTTTCTTATTAGTTGTTTGTTTTGCAGCAAGGATTTTCATGGGGCGCGTGTAGCGCAGTTGGAGGAGGCGTCGGCTGTCGCCTGCACCCGATACCAAGTTCCTGGTTCGGATTTCCCGCCCAGGCCAACCAAGCCTTCCATCCCTCCGGGGTTGGCGAATTGGTACCAGACTTGTCTGGGAAGGATAAAGCGCTGACTTGTACATCGGCTGGCCACCGCAAGTCATTGTATGGCCAAATACGCATTGATATCGCGTCTACGGCCTCCCCGTAGAAGTAGAATGCGTGGCGCATCCCAAAGGTGATTGGATAACGCCGTCCTTTATCTTGTATCTATTATGGATTTCCATGTATAAAACAAATAAATAAACAGGACACTTTTTAAGTCTAATTGACTCTCTCCTAGACAAATTTGATGCTTCGGGAATCAGTGTGAGCGTCTCCCAAATCGAAACGAGCGTCTGACAGGTTAAGCTACATATTCTTCAAGATGGTTAGAACAAAAATTCAATTTAATTTAAATAATTTTTGTTTAAGGAAAACCTTATATTATAAAATTCTTTGAAATTTTTGTGTTCAGCTGCTTGCATGAGCGTAATAATTTTATAAAATTTATATTTTTTCAAGAAAAAGACGATAAATTAAATTTTGCTATAAAGCGCAACAAGGTAGCAGTCATTCAGTGCACTGAAAAAAGAATTCGCGTCATGAACTTGAAAAGCTCAACGCGATTTTTATTCGATTGATAGTGTTGAAGGTGCTTATATGAAGCATCAAAGTGAGTATAAGCGTATTCTTTACAAACTTTTTTCTTGCATCGTTTACAGGTATGAAACTATGTACATGCAAACAGAAATCAGTCAAACGGAAATCGAAACGTCTGATGGGGTCAAACGGAAATCGAAACGAAACGAAACGATCGAAACGTCTGATGGGGTCAAACGGAAATCGAAACGTCTAAATTTATAAAAAAAAATAATGTACTCAGTTACTGGGCAGGTGAATCAAAACGGGAATGCTTCACACGATTGAAGTTGATCGACTGGGTGCTGTCTGGCTCCGCTTAAATTTGCTCATAAAACCGCTACGGCTATTAGCAGCATATCTTCCGGTGCGACGACGACTTTATTACAGACTTGATAAGGAGTTTCCAGCATAGCCGACACTCCCTTCAACCTATCGCTGCCTTCAAGGAGATAATTTGTCTGAACAACTACACAATGACCTCAGTTTCAACTGAATCTGTCGAAATTTGAATGAGCTGTTGCAGGGTGCACTGTAAATGCAGGGTACTACAAAATTACCCGTGCACTGAGAATTCGATGACGTTTTGAAATCAAACCTCGCAGATCAATTCTGACTATCAAAATTATCTACTACAAACAAGACAATTCAAAGCATGCTAAAAGTGTTCGAAATGATCGCCTTCATCTTCCACACAGTCCTTCAGACGTTCGACAAACGCTTCGAATGTGGCACGCAGGTGCGGTTCATCAATTTCGTCCCAGGAACTCAAAAGCGCTTCTTTAAAAGAGTCCAAATTTGGGTGCCTGGTAGAGTAGGCTTTTTTCTCTAAGGCGGCCCACACAGAATAATCCAGCGGGTTAAGGTCCGGAGAACTGGAGGGCCATTCGTCGTGTGTGATGATGTCAGACAGCTGCTCCTCGGCGCACCATTCCTGGACCACCTTCGCTTGGTGTGCTGGAGCAGAATCTTGTTGAAAGCACCAGTAGGCTTCTCCGAAGTGAGAATCGGCCCACGGCTTGAGAGCTTTTTTCAGAGTATCCTTGTAAACCGCTGCGTTGATGATTTCACACCAGCTTCGACGACAACAACTGGAGTTTTTCCTGAAGATGTAACTCCTCCCCAACCATAATGGATTGAGGCTTTTTCGCCCTTCCCTGAAGTCGTCCTTTGGCGGTAGCATCAGCAAGCGAGTTCGCAGTTATCCTCTCATTTTGGGAGTTGAAGGTTGGATTCAACGTAAAAATCTTCTCATCGTTAAAGACGAAGTCTCGAGCGCGTGCCACCGTGAATCGTTGCAGCAACCTTTTGCATCTTCTCCATCTCCTCTTCTTCATAGTGCCCGTCAGGAGTTGGCATTCCTGCAGACTATAAGGAAACTTCTTATGCCCCTGACCAACCTCCCTATTCACCTTTCGCTATTCCTACGTCTTTTACCATCTGGCGTTTCTTCTCTCACGAGTTTTACATTTTTCCGGTTGGTATCTGTCATGAGACGCCCTCTTCCTTTTCCATTCTCTTCGGTCTTCAATTCCTTGTAGCGTTTTACCCTATCCTGAACCGTTCTTCGGGGCACGGAAGGGATCCTCACAATATCTCTCGTCTGCTTGTCGGCCTTATGAAGTTCGATAATAGCACTTCGTAGGTTGCACGGCCTAACCAATTTGTACTCAAGTACGCATGAGTTCCACAATGTTCAGTCAACATATACATATAAGCGAATGAACCGAGAAAATTTCTAAAAGTTTAAAAAAAATTAAAATGTTTAGGTGCACGGGTAATTTCGCCGCACTCTGTACATGCGGAAGCCTTCGCATTTTGACTTCATGCTCGGTTGTAGTCTCGTATTGCTTCCATCCAATTTTTGGGATGCTTTACAATTTATGGAGGTTGGCACGGAACGTTGTCAAAAAGTGATGGATAAGCCTACCACGCATTAGGCCGAAATAGAGATCTTCGAAAGCTTTTCTCGACACAAAGGACAAAGGACGGCGTTATTCAATCCTTTTTGGGATGCGCCGCTCATTCTACTTCTACGAGGTATCGTGGAGGCGATTTGAGTGCGTATTTGGCCACACAACGACTTGCGGTGGCCAGCCGATGAATAAGCTAGCGCTCTATCTTTCCCGGACAAGTCTGGTACCAATTCACCGACCCCGGAGGGATGGAAGGCTTGGTTGGCCTGGGCGGGAAGTCCGAACCAGGAACTTGGTATCGGGTGCACACGACAGTCGGCGCCTCCTCCGACTGCGCTACGCGAGCCCTTCTCGACACACTATTGACAATAACAAGAAGGTCTTTTAGGTTGTCCGGATACAGGTTTTGGATCTCGTACTTTAAAACGACATATCTTGGCTCAAACACAACTTTACATCGCCGTAAAAGCCGTTCTAGTCCACACATCTTTGCTAACAAGATGTTTGCTTATTTATCCCTGTCGTACGGAAGACCGGAGTTCTGGAGCGGATGAATTCGTCGAAGGCAGTTTCCACCTGGGCTCGGTTATTGAAGCATTTCTTGCTCAGATACTCATCCCAATACTTGAAGAAGTGACGGTCGAAAGGTCCGGTGAATATGGTGGGTGTGGTAGAATTTCGTAGCCGAACTCGTTCAACTTCTGCAGCGTCGGATGCGCAACATGTGGTGGCGCGTTGCCGTGGAGAAAGACTGGCCCTATTCTATGGACCACAGCCAGGAGCATAAGTCGGAATTTTTCGTGCATTTCGTCGATCTGTTAGACGTACCTCACTGCCGTTATTGTTACGCCCGAACTCAGGAAACTGTGGTGAATTGATCCAGAAGCTGACCACCGTCGCGATCCAGCCACTCAACCGATCGTCGCCCGTTGCAGTTAAAAAACTAGCACATATGCAGGCTCAAATAGACAGCCTTGGTTTGTTGTAAGCAATGATGGCCTAAAATTGTCTCCTGTGATCATGAGAAAGCTTAATAACAACAAACTAGTACGTGCAAAAGTACTGGGAGCACTCGGACCGGAACTGAAAAACCCGCCGGCGTGCTCCTACGAGGCGTCACTCCTACCGACTGCGCCACCGAGGCACATCTTGAGGGTGTCGCAGAGGTTGACGAGTGTTGCGTACACGTCTCCCACCTCTTTTTCGGGTTCAGCAAAAACTAAATGTGGTTCTGTACTCCGCTCACAGGGTCTTACATCCTGTCAAAATAGCATCGCAAAAGCTCACCATGAGCTGGAACCTTTCCTTGTCAGTTGACGGTGGAAATCACTGTCAGACAAAGCCAGGTCCATGAACGATTTCGTGCGCGTACACACCGCTCTGCTCCCTCAAATCCTACGACACAGTGAGTCAAGAAATATTCTAGGGCCTTATCGAACTCTTAGCTGTCGCGGCCGCGATACGCAACTCTCAAAAGGGACAGGCAGGGCCAGGAGAGTTTAGGCAGTTGTCCAATGTCAAAAGAGCGTTGAAGTGCTAAGCACTCCACGTAACGCAAAAAGTTGAGGGGGCACCCGGATTTGAACCGGGGACCTCTCGATCTGCAGTCGAATGCTCTACCACTGAGCTATACCCCCACTGGTTCAACCGCGCTATCTCTTGTTGACATTGATCGTTCTCGACGCGAAGCCTAATCAAATAGCGGCAACAGCAGCGGGCACGGATTGGGAGAATCGGCTGCGGGAAATGGACTGCCGATTGACGACTATTCGGGGGTGAAGAGAGAAAGAGATGCTGGGAAGCTTCGGAGCGACAGTGATGGAGAGCGTCGTTCAGGCTCTGCGGTCAAATGGATTTGCTTAAAGTAGGTCTATAACTAACTGCATAAAAGAATACAGTAGCCGTTCATAACTAAACCGGGATGGTTCAGTAATTTCCGGACCGAATCCGTAGTTTCAGCAGCTGGTTGTCTCCTGCACCTAGTCAAGGTCCTTTGCTGGGAATCCGCCCAGGCCAAGGGATCGGCGACATCGTACCTTCTACCAACTGTAGCATGATTCGTCAACGACTTACGGCATTTTAACAGAGAAAATTACACCCGAAATCCCTGACAGCGCTGCTTACCAAGCGATATGATGAGCGACAAGCTGCGTTATCTGAGTTTTCCGCTGTGAATTCTCTGTTAAAGTGATGTAAATAGTTGACGGATTCGACCCCTGGAATCGATCCGTTGGCTTGGACGGAAATAATTGCACTACCTGTTTCATAAAAACGAGCAATGTGAACAGAGACGTTTATTATAATAATAGAGAGAGTAGAGGCATCTTAAATGTTAACGTTGTCTAGTTAGATGAGTGTGAGGTTTCACCTTACTGCACTTGTAAATCATTTTTAAGAGGTTTCGACTGGTTCGTGAAAACAACTCTTCAGAAGGGAAGCTAAGCCTTCTCTAGTGTCGTCGGAGCCGATGAACTTCTTTGTGTCCCTTGCACTTGCAACGCCTCGGTGTCGGGTGGTCGTATGGGTGGCGGGTCGGATTTGTCGGGTGTGTGCTGCAAGCTGTACGACTGCGGCGTGTACTGGAATGCAGTAGAATAAGCGGTAAGCGAAAACAAAACAAAAAACGAGACCGAAAGGTAGGAAATTGTCCTCTGTCCTAATCGGTGGGGCATACAGTGATTTGCGTTTCCAATCCTTTACTTAACGAGAGCTTCAGCAAAAGCAGTTGTTCCATGATATGAGGGCTTTGCATTAAGTTTTGATGTCCGCAACTGACACTTTACGGTTGCCCCTCCCGACTAGGACAGATCCGGGAATTGCCCGATGAAGGGGTAAGGAACGCACCAGGTCCTCTCTGGAATAGGCGGCGTGGTACTCCGGCAGACCAAAAATGCGTGAGACGACGCCTTCGAATAGGATGACAAAGCAGAAGTAGAGGAATAGGCCGGCACCTGTCTGAATGTAAAGGGGTAAAAGGATCAGGCTCGGCGTTAATCAATACCTTTGCGAGATACGCCACACATTCTATTCCTAATGAACATCATGTAAGTAAATTGAATGTGTATTTGGCCACAGAATGATCTGAGGTGGCTACTCCAGCCAGTGCGTTGTCGAACCCATACAAGTCTGCGACCAGTCCACGACTAAAACCCTTTCGACACCAAGTCCTCTTTCGCGAATTGACTAGCACGATCCTGACGAGCACACCCCCGAATGATTACCGTATCCTTTAGGCGTCAGAAAATCGCGTTCGTGCAATTACACACATTCGCTACCAGTGCTTTCGTGCCGAACACGTCGGCCAACGTGCCTAGGAGTTCAGTAGCCGTGCCGAACACATCGGCCAACGTGCCTAGTAGTTCACTAGCTGTGCCAGTGTGGAAACTGCTTTCGTCTCTCAGGGGAGTCCGCGGCTGGATTTTGCCCTCTTCGAGCGCAGAACTAAGCTAGGGAAGAGACTCCAGGGTGTGTGCCATACAAGCTGCTTGTGGAAACTGCTTTCGTCGCCGAATGGGAGTCCGCGGTTGGGTTTTGCGCTCTTCAAGTGACGAGGCGCATACGGCTGAAACAATGCGCAAAAGAGTAGACGTCGAAACCTCCCAGATAGTCGGCTGAAATGTAGGAACGCATGGGAACCGAACCCCGACATCCCTCCCGTGAAGTAAGCCCGCTATCCACTGCACCACGACCCACTTGCCGGCATTGCCATCGCGGGCGCACAAGACACCGATCGAACGGGGCAACGTGGACGCCAACAGACAATTATAAACGGCGGATATCAGGACCGGCTCACCGTAACCGCAGTGCAGGTCCCGCCAAGACTTTTGCTGTCTGCGCCCTCCTAGCTTAGAGAATGCGCGTCGGCGTCCACGTTGCGACGTCCGATCGATGCCTTGGGTGCTCGCGATGGCACCATGGGCAAGTGGATCGTGGTGCAGTAGGTAGAGCGTTTGCTTCATGCGATGGATGTCGGGAGCTCGCTTACCGTGCGTCGCGGCGTTCTTGCATTTCAGCTGAGTATCTGAAACCTGGGAGGTTTCGACGTCTACAAGACGTTGCGCGTTTTTTGTGCATTGTTTCAGCCGTATGCACTTCGTCGCTCGAAGAGCGCAGAACCCAATCGCGAACTTCCCCTGAGCGAGGAAAGCAGTCTCCATACGAGCAGCTTGTATGGCACCATGGAGTTCCTTCCCTAGCCTTGTTCTGCGATTGCACAAAGGACGTCTCACCCGACGCCTAAGGTTGCGGTGAGCCGGTCCTGATATCCGCCGTTTATAATCCTGTGACGCCAACGCGCGATCTCTAAGCAGGAGGGCGCAGACAACCGGTACACGGTAACCATTCGGGGGTGCATTCGTCGGAATCGTTTCTCACGCGAATTGTCCCGCATACCTGCTCGACGTGTTTCACACATTATTGCTGGCCCCTCCCGATAAAGAAAGATCCGCTTCCTGCCAAGATCCTAAAGCTATGCTGAGATGATGTAGTCGATGACGAACACTCACGCAGATGGCTCCTAACGGCAGGCTCATCGAAACGACTGCTCCATGGAAGGCCTTGTTGCAGTATTGAGAAACACCTAAGAAGAGCAGGCTGATCTGATTCTGAGGATTTGGTTATCAGCTAACCATATCAGTAGTCATTTCAGCGCAATCCGCGTTAGGAGAGTGGTTTTGAAAAGCCCATCTCGGCGCAATTCAGGCAGGAGTGGTATTCATCAGATCGGATTTTCGGATAATTTAGATAACTGATTTCGATCGAAAATCCGATGTCCTATCCGATATGAGATCCAAAGACAAGTCAGTCATTTTGACTATAAGAATAACACTATTCTTATGGTCAAAATGACTGATGAATCACCCCAAGATGCGGGGCTTTTCAAAGATGCCATTATTCGCTTAACCCTTTCAGCTAGGTTTGGAAAAATGAGGGATTCGTATTGCCCGACGTCGCATCCAATGTCTAGCCAAGATCGGCGTTACTCAATTCCTTTTGGGATGCGCCACGCATTCTACTTCTACGGGACATCGTGGAAGCAATTTGAATGAGTATTTGGTCTATACCAGGGAGGTGGGAATCTTCTTTTTTCGTGTTCCGAATTCCGGTCTCCGGCCGTTTTTAGCTCCTCCGTTCGGTTCCGCTCTCTTTTGGGCCGGAAGACGGAACGGAAATGGTGACTCATCGCTCATTAATTGTTCGTCACTGCCCTCATTCACCTCTTAAACATAAACGAAAGGCTGAGGAAATAAATTAACCATGTGTCAGCTTATTTGTGATTGTAATGCTTTCAAACCTGTAGTGCATCCCTAGGTCTAACGTCAAACAAATTGGATTCTTTTTCTTTTCTTGAAATACTACCGATCAGTATAAGGCCACAGGTCTCGTGAGTGCTTGAATCAAGAATCCAGTTCCTCATCTGGAGGATGCTTATCTTTTTCCCTAATAATCTTAGATGTGGCCTGAAGCATCAATTCTAGACCAGAGTTCTATATTAGGGAGGGCCAAAAGTAATGAGACAAATTCAACAAATTTCTTTATCTCTTTATAACTCAATTACAACTCAACGATGCTGAGGAATGTATTTGCCATTAAGGGCGATGACCTTGCTGCCATCGCTCAGCCAACTTCCTGATCCCATCCTTTCAGAACTGCTTGGGCCTGGTGTTGATCAACTGCTCGACATGGTTGTCAAGGACTGCTTGGGTTCTTGTGTCCCTTCCCACCAGGAAATCCTGTAGGCTCAAGAAGTAGTGGTAGTCGCATGGAGAGATGTCCGGCGAATACAGTGGGTGAGGCATGTGAACGTAGTCCTTCTGAGCAAGCTTATCCGTGGTTACTTGTTCCCGATGGGGTGCGGCTTTGTCGAAGAGGAGGACCTTCTTGAAGCGCTGCGACTGAATAAGTTCGAGTCGCAGGTCCATCTCTTCTATTTCGTTCGCCATGGCCTTGGAGTCCATCGTCGTGCTTTTGGTAAACACCTTCCAGTATACCGGTCCATGGGCGCAGACCCAAAAACTCTGAAGGTGCTTCTCGCGATGAACATCTCGCCGAACGAAGGTCGGTAACAGGTCACCAGGCCTCACCCAGACTCGCTGGGGCAGGGTTAAGGTAGAGGACGTACTTCTCATCTTGCGTGAATATTGAACCCAGGCTGCTCGGGGTTGGGAATTGGGCGAGATTTGAGCGACACAGGTCGACTCGTCAGACTGGGGTTTTGGCAAGCTTCTGGAAAGGGCGGAAGTGGTAACTTCTCAGGTGGCCTTCAGTAGATAGCACACAAACCTACAAATACGATAAGCACGAAACCGGACTCTAGTCACGACATATAGACATATATGGGCACGGCATGGAGAGTCTCATTACTGTTGGTCCACCCTAATAAGCATTCTTAGGCTGCTAACATTGCTTTCCATAGGGTGCATTGGATATATCCTAGTCGAAGGAGAGCATGCGGTGTCTTGCCTCTACGTTCCTCCTTTGAGTTTGTTCCGGAGCTTCACCCGCTGCTAAATGATACCATGGTACTCATACGAACTCAGAGAGTGGGTGTCGTGTCGTGGGGTGCTGAACGCTACTGTAACCCCGCTGCTCCCTCCCAATTAGGATAGATTCGGAACAATCATTAAGACCGGCTAAGTGTTATGAGAAGCGAAATCTCTGCCAGCTTACTCGTCAGCGGGCTTCATCGTGTTAAAATACTTTTTTCCTATTTACAGAAAGAATTCAGATTTCAGTAAGACCGGGCATCAACTTCGATTTGTTCCATAGTAATGTTTGAAAAGTCATCTTATTTACGATCGAATACAAGGATATTACATGTTGCTGGAAAACAGTCGCATACTGCCTTGCCCGCTTCTTAAATTCGCTAACGGCAACTTAGTTATTACTACCATTATGGATATATATATATATATTTGAGAAAAATTTAACGAAGTAATGGGCTTTGAGTTACTTCCGCTTTCGTGTTTTGTATTCCGGTTTTTGAGCTCTTCCGTTGCGCATTCGGTGTTCCGCTTCTCTCGAAAAAATTTCCGCAAATCCCTGGTCTATAAATGACTTGAGGAGGCCAATCATGTTATCCCTTATAGACAAGTCTAATACCAGACGCCGACCCGGAAGGACAGAAGGTTTGCTTGGCCAGAGCAACAGATCCGAACGCTTGTTGCAAATGCTTGCTTACTCCCCGTTCCACCTCGTTCAAATAGCTCATATATGCCTAATCTAGCTAACAACCAAAACTTTGTGCCATACGACGCATAGCTATGACTTGTTTAACTCCTTATCACTATGGATCTCACTTGGTCATTGTTACAAGATGATTTCCAAAACCCTAAAAAAGGAGAACCTTAATAAATAGGCGAGTGAACAGAACACAAGTGTATAAAATGTGACATAACAGCGTTTTAATAGGATTCATAGCAGATCCAGTATCTAGTTGATGAAATACTCTCACGTATTTCGTCATTCCTCGGCCGTCCCTTCACCCAGAGTAGAAAACAGCTGATAATTTCTCCGTGATCTGAAACGCTTCCTCTGTGCCTGTCTATGAAACATTTTCAGTGCGGCTAGGAAGTTTCCCGTACATTTCTCGAGGTGCATTGCAGGAAGGGGCACCCGTTCCCGACGGGAAATTTCTGCTGGGAGGGGAGCGCGGGAAGTCCGCCCCGCCGGGGCGAGGTATGCATACGGCCCCGGGTGATAGCAAGAGACCTAGGAGTCTCACGTTCAGTTGCTGCTGGTTATCTCAAGCAACTGGGCATGGTGAGAAAACTCGACGATGGGTGCCCCACAAGCTCACCGAAGCGCAGTAGCTGAGCCGTATAGAGGTCGCGAGCTCCCTGATCAGAAGAAATTCTACGGAGCCTTTCTTCCATCGACTTGTCACCTGCGACGAGAAATGGATCCTATACAATGATAAGAGCGTTCTGCTCAGTGGGTAAATGTCCTCGAAAACCTTTCCGAAGCCGGATTTGCACTGAAAAAGACCACGGTTACGGTCTGATGGACTGCAGCTGGAATAGTCCACTTTTCCCTTCTTCTTCCAGGCCAAACGATAGGAACAGGGCTGGCAACTGGTAGAAATGTATGAAAATTGAAGAAAAAGCAGCGTTCACTGGTGAATCGATACGGCGTGCTACTTCTGCATGACAGCACACGAACGCATGTTTCGCGGATGGTCCTCCAGAAGTTAAACGAACTGCGGATCGAAAATCTTCCTCACCCGCCACATTGATCTCCGGATTTCATCCCTCTTGCTTTTATAAAGAACGTTGTTTACTATATAGCCTTTCTATTGGAAAGTATATATAACCTTAGTTGTACCAGAGCGGAAGTTCCTGAAAGATGGAAGTGTGCGTTCGTGATCCTATCTCTAAAAAGGCTCCACTTAACGATCCTAGGAACTATCGGCCTGTTAGCATCACCTCAATTTTCGCGAGAGCTTTCGAAAAGATCCTTAAGAAGCACGTCCTAGCTCATCTCGAAAACAATAAAATTGTCTCTGAAAATCAGTTTGGCTTTCTCAAAGGAAGATCTGTGGAAATTGTTGTCCTTAGTTTAATAAATGACTGGTCTAGGAGTTTCGAGGATAAAAAACATACGGATGCAGTATATTTTGATTTTTCAAAAGCGTTTGACAGAGTTCCGATAGATAAATTGTTACTGAAAATGGAAGCGATAGACCTTCATCCTGTGGTGAAAATTGGACTCGGCAATTTTTACCTCGGAGAACCTACCAAGATTGAAGGCCAGTACTCCAAGACCTTTCCTGCATTAAGCGGAGTTCCTCGGGGAGGAGTCCTCTCCCCAATCTTGTTTTTGTTGTACACATATGAACTTCCAGACTGTCTCACTAATTTAAGGGTAACATGTAAAATGTATGCAGATGAGGTTAAGATCTACAAAAGTATTGACAATAATGCGGATTCAATGCCTCTCCAAGTAGCGATCGACTTCATTAGTCGCTGGGCAGAAATATGGCCAAATTGCCTCTCGCAATTAAGATAGCACATCTTCTGATGATCGGTCCTGAAAACCGTGCCCAAACTCCGGAATATCGAATTAACGGTCAGGTTTTAACTACGACTGATGAAGTTAGAGATCTCGGTTGTATAATAGGAAGCGACCTGTGGATTTGCAAGCATTACAGTCTTTTAGTAAGAAAAGCTAATTGTCGCATCTATAACCTTTTTAGGACTTTGAGATCCGAGATTCCTGATGTTTACATACGTGGTTGCAAAGCCTACGTAGGACCTAGACATCAGTCTTCAATTCAACAAAAAAGAAAGACATAACCTTTTGGAAAGCATCCAAAACAGTTTCATTAGAAAGCTTATGATTAGGTGCTTCTTACAAGATTGTAGTTCTATCCCAAACGGTACTCAACGGGCTTTGCTATTTGGTTTTTCTTCGCTGAAGAACAAAAGAAAAATCGATAATTTTGTTACGTTATGCCATTCTCAGTCGAAGTTCAACGTTTTCCAAAAAGAATTCAACGTCGCCTGAACCAAATTCAACGTTGTTCAAAGCAAATTCAACGTTCTTCAAAACAAATTCAACGTTCTTCTGGAATCTTCTCCGTATCATATAAACGGATCTCTCCACTCTTTCTTGTCATTGGGCGATATGCCAAGTTTGCAGACAACATGAGCAACGACCAACAAGACCTTCAACAGAGCTACACAGCGGATGCTGTAGAGTGTCTCGGAATCAGAAGGAGATCTTGGTCAAGCTGGTATTCGTCGACGAAAGAATCACACACGAAGGTGCTCAGATTGCTGGTGTCATGGAGAACACTGCACGAAGCATTATCAACTCGTACAAACGAGAAGGCGAGATAGTTGAGCGCACTCGCGGAGGTAATGGTTTGAGTTCACACCCAGTCAGTCACTCGTTATTTAAGCACTCAATTTTCAATGGGTAGCAACGCAAAAAAGCTATTGCTGAGACTTGCTTCTCATCGAAAACGTTGTCGAGCGACACCCATTTCTCAAGGATGAAAAAGTTCGACGTCTGTATCAGTTTCTACGATTTTCAACGCTCTAACACACATAAAAAGGCCTTGGCAGATCCACATCACACTTCAAAACGCCTGAAGGCTTGAAAAAGGACTTACTTTTACTTGCTCGCTCTGCTATTTTGAATAGTTATTGCTGTGTTGTTATTTGTATTCTGTATTGTTTATCGTATTGTTGCATCACTTGTAGTTTTATCGTTCAATTTGCTTATTTTGTACTTGCATCGCATTACTACTGGAGTACTGCTCAACTTGGTAGTTGTGTCTAATTTTTGTCGCATAGCCTTTTTTTGCAAGCAGAAATTTTTTGAAAGAAGTAAACATTGAAACGTACAACTTGCAAAGAAGATGTGTCGTCTGATTCGGAAGTCGTTGAATGTGTTTTGAGAAACGTTGAATTTGTTTTAAGCAACGCTGAATTCGTTTTGGACAACGTTGAATTTTAACTGAAAATGGTATCTTCAAAACTGTTGCAAACAAAGTTTTCATTGACGCAACTCAATTCCTTGAAGGGATGTTGACAAGATCCGTGAGAGGAAAGTTAAAACTTCGAGTCTCAGTTGCTAAATCGCGATTCAGATCAGATTTCTTAACCTATCACATTCTCAAGGAATTCAACCTGCTACTGGGCAAGTATAAAGACTTAAAGAGGCTCTCTACTCAAGTCTGTAGAATGTTTGTCAAAGATTGAATGCCAAACAATCAAGAAGTAATCCCTGTGGTTTGTTGTTTACTTGGCTTGTGTTCAAGTGGTCAAACTGTGATGTTTTGTTCGATGTTTTTTTACACTTTACATGCCAGGCAGTTGTCTGTGTCTGCTATGCCTTGAATAAATAAAATAAGAAGTAAATAAATATTCGCCAGAGCTAGCGCCAACAGATCTTCATTTTTTCAATCATCTAGATAGCTTTCAAAAGACAGAGTGTTTAAAAATAACGTGATGTGGAATCTATCTTCCTAGAACAGCAGCAATTCGGCGTTGCGTACGAGCATTGACCTTCAGGACGATGTGAGGGTTTTTGAAATTCCCCCTACCATCTTGAAAGCGCAGTTAGTACGAAATTGCATGTAAAAATCGTCTATGCACTACACCCTCTTGCGTCATCTGTCCGTTTGGAAATGCAAGAGACTGCACAACATTGGATGTAGTCTACCTTATAACATGTTGCGACTGCAGGGAAGAGTATGTTGGGGAGACTGGGATGCCCTTGTGCGTAAGAATAAAGGATCACATTCACGGGCTGCGTACATCTCGAATAGTGAGTACAAGGGTTTGCCATTTACTTTATCACATCCAGGGGCCGTTGACGGTGGACGACTCTCAGTTCTGAAGTCGTCCATTCTATTAGGTTGGCAATTTGGTAATTTCGTAGACTCTCAAGTGCCTTCAACAAAAGTGTTCATAAACAAATAACAACTAAAGGTTTTTAACCAAAGTTAGATCTGTTGGAACGCTGGACTGCTTCCCATTTATCAGCTACCTGGCCCATCCCACAGCTGTAGAATTCTTGTGCTTTTGAAGCCAAGAATCCTTCGAGGTGCATTTTGACGAGGTCCACATTAATGAATCGCCCTCCTACCAAGAACTGCTGCAGCGTACTATAAAGGTGCTAGTCACTTGGCGCACAGCCTGTGCTGTAAAGTGGGAGAGTTAGTCGCTCCCAGCTAAGGTCTTCGATTTTTTTGAAGCTCCCGATTCGTGACGTGTGATCTGGCGTTGTCTTGCTGATAGATAAAATAGGTAATTCCGCTCCTGAAAATCTGTCTGAACCGATACTAGCGGAGTTCAGCCTGCACGCGGCCAGATTGAGAAAAGTAGATTACAGCATTAGTGCTGGAACCGTTCTTGACGAGCTTCTAGAAGTAGATGCCTTCTTGACACCACCAGACGGAGGGAACGTAGCGAACCGGACGCCTCAAAAAATAGAAGACCTTGACTGGGAGCGTCAAACTCATCCACCTTACAGCCCAGACCTTGCACCGAGTGACTACCACAGTTTTAGTTCGGTGCAGCACTTCCTGCTTGGAGGACGATTTATTAATTCGGACCGGGTCAAAATGCACCTCCAAAGATTCTTGGCCTTAAAAGCGCAGTAATTCTATGGCCGTGGGATAGACCAGTTACCTGATATATGGGAAGCACTTCTGCGTTTCGAGGGATCTTAACTAGAGATTGTCATTAGTTATTTGTTAATAAATACTTTTGCTGAAGATTCTTGAGAGTCCACGAAATTAGTTGCCAGCCTAATATAAATTTGAGGTGCCGTTTTAGTTTCTTTTCGCTTTGTAAACTCACTTTGCAGTTCGAAATAGAGTTTGGGGGGATAATTTCTTGAATTCGATTCGATTCTTCCAGGCTCTGAAGAAGGCGACAACGCCGAAACGTCAGCCGTCAGGAATAAAGATATATAGCAATCTTGGCCGAAGCTAAATATCAACCTTCATCTTAACAGAACCATGCCAAGATTGATTGACAGTCGCACTTGGAATATGTTCCTAGAATTTATTCAGTCTAGATCGTCAGATTTTTACGAAAATGGCACACCTAAGATGTTACGTTGAGAGAGTTGCGTTGATTCTAATGGTGGCTTGTTTTGAATAAAACTATGCAATTTGAGCAGAGTTATGGCTCTTCAAAAATAACGTGGAAAAACTGCCAGAACTTCCTTACAACCTAATGTAAAGGAGCGATCCAGAGAGAGAGCTATCGTCGAGTCTCTTAAATTGCCTTGATGATTTTGGTTAGATGCTTTTCTTCGAAACTTTTTGAAATTCGATTCCAGAAAAATGTGAAAAATGACGACCTTATACTACTTCTGCCCTTTTAAATTTGGATCTTGATCTGACCACCTCTAGTGCATCCAATTAGTATAAGTATAAGAACTAAGTTGGACTAAAGAAATGGCCATCAGTTTGCAGTCAGCTCAGCGACGTCTAGAGCGCGCTATATTCGGTATTCGCCTGGCTGACAAAATAAAAGCGAAAGTGATAAGTAGAAGATCTGGCTTGAAGGACTGGATAATCGCACTGAGGCGTAAATAGATATACGCCCATAAATTGTCACTGAGCACGTGCACCTCCTGGGCTCGAGAAGTACGGGGGGACCGAGGACACGATGGCTCGACGATATTGCACGATAACGAGGTCGAAAGGCAAAAGATGTGATCGACTGGGAATGGATGATGAACGATGCAACAAAGAAATCTGCTGACCTCTTCACAAGAAAGACTCGCGTATCTTTATGTCGTTGCAATGTACGAGTATAACTATATAAATAATAATAAATAAGAACTGAGTATTTAAAATTTGAATAGAGAAGGACAGCGACTCTTTGTTGCCTAAGAACGTTGTTGAGCCGTGCACTCGTCTAAGTCGTCGTGCTGCTCTCTCGATCGAAGACCTCCCTGATCTTACACCACACATTTCATTAGCATTTTCTCAGAAAATGCCCAATAGTCTAGGAATGGAGCGGCTATCAGAAAAAGCAGAAGAGACTTACTTTCACACTGTGCAGAAGGTCGCTGTCCAAAACGCCGCGATTCCAAGCAGACGATTCAGAAACCGCTGCACTTCTCACTGTGATTATGCAACCAGAACGTCATAATCGCACAAGAAATGCGGCCGTCTCAGCGGCAGCATACTGTAGCTGTACCGTAGCGTAGTCGCGTTCCCAGTGACTCTAACCACCGACCAAAATCAAGCCGTATCGCCGATTTTGGCTATGGTTAGAAGCACTGAGAAGGCATTGGAAGGCATCATTACAGCACATACAGACACACACGGTTCCGAGACCGAAAACCATTGCGGCTCAATTCAACCGCTCGTGTTGAATGTGCAGCGCGAATGGTTCTCGGCTATGCTGTGTCTCTTGGGCCAGGTTCAGTGAGTCGCAGCTCGTCCATTCAGACGTTCTATATCCCGGTACAGCCACCGTGTACTGGAGATACGAACCCCCGAACGGCATCCTGCTCAGGGAGGGTTGTTCTCCAGGAAGAACCAAAAACCTTCACTGCGAGGACACTCCTCTTCACAACGAGGTACTGAAGGGTAGTGTCATCCCAGAGAAGGTACTGTAGGTAGGGATACGGTAGCGAGGAGCAGGCAGAAGCAACGGAAGGCCGTCGACACCTCTAGACGGCAACCAAACCCAACCCCAGCCGGGGTTTTAGCGCCGTGTGGAGGTGGCGAAGAGCCGCGTTTCGATCGATGCAACAGATTGAATGGGTCTGGGTGGTACGGTAGGGAATACTGTACAAGATTATGTCTTATAGAAACTAAATAGTGTAGCACGAAGACTAGGCCGACTATGTATTAGAAGAAACAGAAGAGGGGCGGTGACTCTGCTTGATTCCAGGCAGCTACAGGGAATATAGCTTTATTAGTTAATCATTACCTTTATTTATTGATTTTTTGACGCTGGTTGTTGTTGGTGTGGCCTGTATGGGAAACTGGAACGCTCCAACCGATCACAGCCGATCGAGTACTCGTCCAGCCAATCAGGGCATCGACCCTCTTGGTGGTGAGCCCGTTCGTGGCTGCCTGATTACTCTGTGTCTTCCCTCCCCTACCCATGTAGGCCACATTAACGACTAGTAGCAGTCTTTTAGTGATTATGCTAGAACCAAAAACTGTTGAATGCTGGTGACAAACAATCACACAGCCTTCGCCTCTGGGAAGGAAGAAGGGTCTCAAAACCCATCTAAGGCGTTTGATCTTTAGGTGCCATCGTACTAAAAGATGAAGTTGTTGACTGGTATTTAAGGTGAATTTATTGACCTTAATCGTGCCAAATAACTCACATATAGAAGGCGTTTATCTTGATTGCTTGATCGCTTCTACTACCAAAACAGAAACAAAAATCCACACTACGGCCCCAATTGTTTCAAATTTTTCAAGAAAAGTCAGCGGTTTCCTTACTTCACAAAGCATTTGCAGCTCCTACCTCACGCTACTGGGCTTTCGAAGACAGAGTATCAGAAGCAACAACAGGGTTGCTGCACTCCCAATGGACCAGCAGTACAGTCGCCTGACGCCGAATGAGTGTAGTCGGTGTGACTGCGGACCGGAGACATTTATAAGAGCGATGAGCCACGGGCAGGACCGCCCTTGAACGTGCCATACGGTGTGAGTGCTCGTACAGAAGCGGATATCAGTGTGAGGGATCGTCGCATCATCGTCCACGAAATGTCATCCGTGCTCAGCGCCATGAACTTCACAGCGGACAAAGTACGCGGTGGAGCTAGAAAAACCCCTCCGATGAAGCGCTGACGACGTGATAGCGCTGAAAGCAGCCGGGTGGTCCGAGGCAAGATACGGTCGGTATGAGCGCACGACTTCTGGTTGGTATACTACAGGGTTGTAGGGCTACAGAAGACGGAGCTTCCACTCAGAAACATGTACATAATCTGGACACCATTGCTCGATCTCATCCGTTGAGTTCACAAAGGTGTGGTGGCAAAGTCACATCCCAAAACTACACAGCTGTGGTGAACAGAATTATTATAAAAGATATTTACCTCTATTCAGCAGAGCAGGGCGCGTGTAGCACAGTCGGATAAGGCGCCGGCTGTCGCGTGTACCTGATACCAGGTTCCTGGTTCGGATTTCCCGCCCAGGCCAACCAAACCTTCCATCCCTCCGAGGTCGGCGAATAGGTAGCAGACTTGTCTAGGAAGGATAGAGCGCTGACTTGTTCATCGGCTGGCCACCGCAAGTCATTGTATGGCCAAATACGCATTCAACTCGCCTCCACAACATCCCGTAGAAGTAGAATGCGTGGATTTGAGCCGCGAGCCACATTTTTTTCTGAAAATTTAAGTGATATTATTTTGTGATTTGTTTACATTATGCTACATGAAAAGTTTTGTGTAAGTTCTTCGCATTTTAAACTATGGTTAAAGCTCATCCGAAGCGTGCCGCCATCATCGGTCTGCACCGGGAAGGTCGGTAAGGTCATGAGTTGAAGAAAATTGCTCATCTTCTGTCTGTTTTCCAGCGATTGATCCAAAACACGGTTGAGCGGTTCGAGGAGCCCGAAAGTATATCGGACAGGGAAGGACGAGATGGAAAGGTTTCTACTGCAACGTCTGACACCATGAAAAGTTTCGTAAGAAAAATTCCTCGCCGCTCAATGAGGAATGTGACGAAAGAGGAAGGCATAAGCGCTACCTCTGTGAGAAACATTGTCAGAGGGAGGCTAGGACTTCGCCCTTACCGACAAGAGAGGGAACATTTCCTATCGCCCTAAATGAAGAACGTGCGGATGAAGAGATGCAGGAGACTTTTGACGCGCTTCGTAGATGACACGCACCGGAGCATCGGTTCCAGTAACGAGAAACTTTTGCAATAAGACCTATTGCGAATCCACAAAACAATTGGATCGTCGCAGCAGATAAGAAGCAGACCATTCCTAGGGGAAAAGTCATCGAAAAGACTGCACATCCAAGCGCTGTTTTGGCTTGCTGTGCGATAACCTCAGATGTGAAGACGCCACTGGTGTTCGTCGATGCTTATATGAGGATCAGTAAGTAAATATATATAAAATCAGTCCTGGAGAAAGTTTTGAAGCCACGGTCCATTTCTCACTTTAGAGACAAGCCATGGTGCTTTCAGCGAGACACGGCTCCTGCAGACAAGTCGAGTGTCGTCCAGCAATGGTGTTTGCAAATTTCATAGCCCATAAAGAATGGCCATCAAATTCACCAGATCTGAGTCCACTTGACTTTTCGGTCTCGTCAGTTTTAGAGCACAAGATCTCAGCTACAAGATACAACAACTTGGGTTCGCTCAAAACTGCACTTAGGAAAGCTTATAATGATCTCGATGAGGACTATCTGCATGCCATCTGCGACGCCTTCGTAACTCGTCTCATACGTGCAAGAAGAGGGCACTTCGAATGAAGCCTGTAACTTTCGAAGGATGCAATGCGTGGCGCATCCTAAAAGATTGTTTGAGTGTTTAATTTTTATTTTTATCCTTGTTTTAGCTATAGACACAGACCGGAGCATCGTTGAGGTACTTTCACTAAGTGAAGGATTCCCTATTCCGAGTATGTGATTCTATTAAATGATGATTTCGGAAGAAAAGAGTCTTTAATCATCAAATACTTGCTCTATGTTTTTGCTGAAAACAGGCTTAGATTATTTAACGGTCATGAAATCCTAGAATTCTGCACTTGATGATTTCATTTGGTAGGTTTTATCAACAATTTGATTCTTTTGAGCGCGTAGAAGCGCAGCTGGAGGAGGCGCCGGCTATCCTGATGATGAGTACCACGGTTCGAGTTCCATGGTGTGAGCTCCCAGCCAAGGCGAACCTCTATCCTTTTGGAGTCGCTCGGAACTGCTGCAATACCTGTCTGGTCAGGATAAGCCACTGACTTGTTTATCGGCTGGCAAGTCACTGTATGGGTCAAGTAAAAGAAAGAAAGGATAAAGGACGGCGTTACTCAAACCCTTTTGGGATGCGCCACGCATTCTACTTTTACGGGATGTCGTGGAGGTGACTTGAATGCCTATTTGGCCGTACAGTGACTTGCTGTGGCCAGCCGATGAACAAGTCAGCGCTCTATCCTTCCCAGACAGGTATGATACCGATTTCTTGGATCACGGAGGGATGGAACGCTTGGATGGCCTAGGTTGGAAATCCGAACCAAAAACCTGGTATCGGGTGCACACGGCAGTCGGCACCACCTCTTCCTACTGCGCTACGCACACCCTATGGGTGAAATGCGCATTCAAATTGCCTCGGACATCACGCAGAAGTAGAGTGTGTGGCTCATCCCGTAAAACGAGTGGTTAGCGGCGTCTCTTGTCTTTGTCCTATATCGATGTTTTCACCATCTCGGTAGTTAAAGGTGTTGTCCTTAAAGACTTGTTGAGATCGTGAATTGCCTTAGAAAGATCTGCAGAGCCAATTTTGCACAGCTATTCGCCTTCACCTTCTGCAGTGTCTGTCTGGAGTCCAGTATCATCGTATCCCGATATGTTTTGATGTGTCATGAATCAGTTGTCGGTTGGCAGGTGTCTGTCTTTTGAAACTATGTGCAAACGCTGTAGGTGTTCATATTTCAGAAAGTGATTTCTACCTTCGTCTAAAGTCAAATTCATTTTACAGACGGTGGCATAGTAGAAGAACGATTCCCGTCTGTTTGAGAAAAGTCGTCTCTCATTAATTTTATTGAGAGCTCGATGCCGAAGCCACGAAGGTATCATTTCGTAAGTCGCTTTTTTTCTCAGTTTTTAACTGAAGATATGGATTATTCTAAAGGCAGCGGAACAAATCTGTTCCTCGCTTTATTCTTGTCGTACAGCAGTTCACTATAGTTGTGCTTTTAGGACATTTTATGAATGAACGAATAAATTCGATGTCGAAAATTTTTGAGCGAATGAGCTGACAAATTTATTCGATCCTCAATTTTTTCGAATGATCGAAAATAGAACAAGCCTCATATTTAGTTTTTTTTAAATATTTGAATGGTCGAGCAATTCGTTCGAATCAGTTTCTGTCTTGAAGGTCTGAAAGTTTATTCGATATTCAACTAAAATCCTTCGATATTCGAATGATACTCGGATATGGTTTCCTTTCGATGTTCGAATTAGAACATATATTATATTCTTTTTCTTAAAACCATTGATATTCGAATTCGGAGGATATTCAAAAAATCAGAAGTATAGAATACTCGAATATTGAAATTAATTATTCGAATAAATTAGCTGGGGTTCTTGGAATTCTAGTCTTGGTCATACGACCTGATTTGAACTCCTTCATGAAAACATCCAAAGAAAACGCGTTCACTACGTCAGATAAAAACGCTCAAAGTTTTAACGGAATTTTTATATGATATCCAAACATTCGAGACGCTGTCGCATAGGCCGAGTCGTCGAAAATTAGATGGGCCGGCCACGTAATGCCTTTCGCAGACACCCGCTGGACAAGAGCCGTCACCTCCTGGATTCCGCGGAATGTCAACAAAACACCAGGACGCCCACCAAAGCGTTGGTCCGACTTCTTCGTGAAAGCCCTGAACGACCGCTATGACGCTCTTCGTGTCCCTCGAGCGAGGAGGATCCATTGGAGCACTCTGGCACGCGACAGGGGCGAATGGAGATGCTGCTGGCGTCCGCTGGAGCAAGTCGATGATGAACGGGACGACAGGTGATGCAAAGATTGGAAGTGTGATAGCGCAATCGGTGCCGCTGTTGCGTACGCTCTGATTCAAGATTCCTGCTTCGGATTTCCTGCCCAAGTCAACAAAGCTTTCCATCGCTCAGAGGTTGCTGAATTGGTGCCAGATTTGGCTGGTGGGTATGAAAATTTTTAAAGTTTCATGTGGGTATAAAAATTTTTGAAGTTTTATTTATTTATTTATTTATTTATTTAAGGCATATACAACAGTCTAGCATACAGCAGTGTTACAATACAGTACGGTAGAACACTTAATCATAAACGAGTCGACAGAAACAACAGCATTAAATTACATCTGCTTTTCTCTAACTCGTTATAAACGAAAAAAAAGCATGCGCAGAGAGCCTCGTCACGTCTTCATACTTTCCAAGTAGCAAGTTAAACTCCTTCAAAAACCCATAGGTTAGGAAGTCACCGTGACATGGAGTTTGAGCTTTCTTCTCATGCATCTTGTCAGTATTCCATCAGAGACAAATAATTTACTAGCGGGAATTCTATACAACACAATGAAATCTGCAAGTTTCCTTCCATTAGGGTGGGCCTCTTCATGCCGTGCCCATATATGTCTTGACTAGAGTCAGAATTGTGCTTCTCGTATTTGTGTGTTTGTTTGCTACCTACTGAAGACCATTTGAGAAGTGTCCACTTTCGCCCTTTCCAAAAGCATGCCAAAACCTCAGTCTGTCCCATGCCGAAACCCCAGTCCGACGAAACGACCTGTGTCGCGCAAATCTCGCCCAATTCCCAACCCCGAGCAGCCTGAAGTTAATAGTCCGGCAGGATGAGAAGTACGCCTTCTACCTTAACCCCGCCAAGCAGCGAGTCTGGGTGAGGCCTGGTGACGTGCTTCTGACCTTCGTTCAGCGGGATGTTCACGGCCAGAAGCACCTTCTGAACTTTTGAGTCTGCGCACATGGACCGGTATAGCGGAAGCTGTTTTCCAAAAGCACGACAATGGACTCCAAGGCCATGGTGAACGAAATAGAAGAGATGGGCCGGCGACTCGCTCCTATTCATTCGCAGCGCTTCAAGAAGGTTCTCCTCTTCGACAACGCCGCACCCCATCGGGAACAAGTAACCACGGATAAGCTTGGCCAGCTGGGCTACGTTCACATGCCTCACCCACCGTATTCGCTGGACATCTCTCCATGCGACTACCACTACTGCTTGAGCCTACAGGACTTCCTAGTCGGAAGGGACACAAGAACGCAAGCCGACCTTGACAACAACCATAACGAGCAGTGGATCAGCACCAAGCCCAGCAGTTCTGGAAGGATGGGGTCAGGAAGTTGGCTGATCGATGGCAGCAAGGTCATGACCTTAATGGCAAATACATTTCTCAGCGCCGTTGAGTTGTAATTGAGTTATAAAGAAATAAAAAAATTTGCTGCATTTGTCTCATTTGTTTTGACCCACCCTAATATTTTCCAACGGAGAGAGGGAAAAGTTCAGTGCCTTTTGAGGTCCGCGTGCGATTGTTCTGCAATCACTCGAAAAACACCTCATCATAAGCTTCCAGGTGAAGCTGTTTTGGACACTTTCTAGGAGGTCGACGTCTCTTTTCTTAGTTGGGTTGAATATGGTTGTACCAGTATCCACAATAGGGCACATATATAGGTTTTGAAGGCACGGATGCAAGCCTCCAAGAATCAAGTTCACTCGTTATGGCGTAACCAAGATCACGGACTTCATAGACCTTTTTCAAAACCCGACGATTAACTTTACAATTCGGCAAGTGAGCCTGAGTTTTCGGTCCAGCCATCAGAAAGTATGTCTTCTCAATTGCAAGTGGCGATTCAGATTTCTTAGTACAACAGCTAATAAAATCAATTGCTGACTGGAGTGACTGAAAATCTATCACGTCATTAATTTTTATGAATTTTTACATCATCAGCATACATATTATCCGTGGTCAACTGGTTGAATGGTTTTGCGCTTACCTTCGAGATTGGAAACTGCAAGTGAGAATAGGAAACCACATTTCTACACCAAAAATGTGTTTCTCTGGAGTGTCTCAGGGAGGGACTTTATTCCCTATTCTACTTTATATCCTAAAAATGCATATATTAATTCATTGTTCTCTTCAGTCGTTTATCGTGATCAGTTCCAGCATTTTCCCTCCTGCACAGTCGCCGTTTCGCTACAAAATTTACGTTGTAAGTGAACGCTCGGAATGTATGTTTTTCAGTTTTATATTAGCTTTTTTCTAGTTCTTTGTCATTTCTGAGTCTTGAATGTCTACTGTTGAGTTTGTTTGAGTTATGAGTTTTGCTCACTGTTCGATGATGTAATAGCGCGGATTCGGCGCATAAATAAATAGATAAATAAATATAACCCGTGACATCAAGATTTCTGATGCAGCTTGAAAATTCTGGTAAATGTTTCACACCTCTCGAATTTGTAGCTTCGTCATGAATGTCTCAAACGGCTAGAAATCTGGTTACATCGCATGATTTCAGGCTTACTTCATGTCAAGAAAGTTGGTGAGTTGTAGGTGATAGGTGAAGGGCAAGACCTGGAGTTGATTGAATGCGACCTTGGCGACTTCTTGTAGGTGTGAAATGCGTGGCGCATGCCAAGCATGGAATGGATAACACCGTTACTTGCATTTTCCTTTCGTGTTCTTCGTTTGTGAAATGTGTTCCTCGTTTTCATCGTAGGTGTATATTCCTCATGCCGGATTTACCTGGAAATTTATCGCAGTTTCGTTGTGACCGTATTGTCTTAGTCGTCGATTCTACAAACAAATTTTATACTCCAATGAAGGCAGAAAGCCGGGGCAATACAGATCACTGACGAGAGGTGCGTGTTCAGGCTCTCGATCGTAGAGCGATCGCCTTCAGAGCGACTTTTTCAGTTCGTTTCACTAAATACCATCAGATGAGTCACGACACACGGTCACCGATGAGCGGCAGATTTCGTCGGCAGATATCCGATGCGATGACGAGGCACGATGTGAGCAAAGCCGACGAAAAAGAGGCCGGAAAAAGCTCGGCGAAACAGAGTCTATCGGCAGAAGGACCGTAGTTTCACTAGCATCGTGCGAAAGCTCGAGGACTTGGTAGGCTCTTTTTGTTGAAAATCTTTAGTGAAACACGACTACATATGAAGATTGAAGATTCATTCAGTCAACCAGCATTGCGCCGCGCACTCTGCTTTTCCATGGCGTTTCTTAACCAATTCTAAGCTAATCTGGGTAGCTGGTCCTCGCCCTAAGCGGGATCGCTTAAGAAGCATCCGGAAATCACTCTCGCAAGTACCTCCACTATCAAATTCTCAAGCTAAGAAGAGCTATAGACTTGGAGAGGATCCGATCGCATATTTGCCATACTAATTTCAACGCTGAACATTTCAGTTCAACGAACTTTAATAGTAGAGTAGGAATACCCTGAAGGAACACTATGTCAGATTTTCATTTTTCAAGACATAAAATATTCTGTGAGGAGTCTACGTCAGGCTATTTTGGGAGAGTGGGGCGAAGACGGCCAGGCCCACGCCTTTGAATCGCCTTCAGTTGGCGGGAGCTTTTCTCGAAGTTACTCTAAGTTTGGTTTTATGCGTATTGGATGTGTTAAATTCTGTGCGACAAAATCATTTCAAGGCTCTCGCTCAAGTCTATGGCTCAGTCATCGTAAAGACAAAGGGAAAGGTAAAGGTAATCTGTGCACTGATAGAACACGCCATGCATTCTGCTATTACGCGATTTCGTGGATGCTACTCGAAGACACACAGGGTGTCTCAAAAAATGCATACACTGTTTGAAAAGTGAGAGTTTTGCCCACAGCAAAGGCACTAAAAAAGTTAAAAGCTCATACAAAGCCTAAGAAAATAGAAATTTTCTGACATGTGGATGGTTTCGAACGCGCTATGCATTCGTCTGAATTCTTTCATTTTACACTCGATTGATTAGGTTTCGCTTGAATACTTGTGATAGTTTTTCACAAAGTGACCAGCTTGATTGATTTGTGTTTCCTTTAGGGTTTGAATTTAAGAAAACACTATGGCTTTTGAAAAATAGAGGGTTTCCTTTAAAAAATGCAGGTACGTACTATTTGAAAGGTTTTAACATTGGTGCTAGTGAAGCTGTCAAGACTCTTGTAAAAGAAAAGGGTAACGAGATGTCTGTGTGCGTGCAAATAGTCAAGATTGCGCCATGCTTCCGTTTGAAAACCTGCCTTTCAGGCTCGATTGATTGTGCATGGGCTGAATGCTTGTTACAATCTTGTTACTACATGACCACATTGATCTGTGCTGTGCTTTTTTAACGTTTAGAATTGTGGGGTTAATCTGGCCAAGTGTCAACAAGATTGTGAAAAAGCATTCAGCCCATGCACAATCAGTCGAGTCTGAAACTGCGAACATTCAGACGGAGGCATGGCGCAATCTTCACTATTTACACGTCACAGAAACCTCGTTGCACACTGTGCTGTCTTTATAAGCTTTACTAGCACCAATGTTAGAGCCTTTCAAACATTATCTGCATTCTTTAGTATGCTCTGCATTTTTTACAAGCATGATATGCTTTTAAGTTTTAAACGTTGGAAAAGCACAAATCGATCAATACGGCTATTTTATGAAAAACTATTAGGTTGTCCCATAAGTCCCCGCCGTTTTTTTCAACGATTCATTGCAGATTTCGCCGGCGTTCTCTTGCATAGCGCTGCACAGCTTTCGAAAGAGAACGATTTTCTCTATCAGGGCTTGTATTGCGTTTTTTTTTTCATCATGAAATTTGTCAATTTTTAGGTCGTTGAAGTGAAAAGTGAAAAAGTGAAAAAGTAGCCATTTGCGCACCTGTTCTCTCCGCTTAGGTTTGTAATTTTTTGCGCAGTTTTTTATAGCATTTGGAAGACAATGTTTTGTACTACAAGAATATGTGTTGGATCTATTTTCTCACTTGCCCTTTATTGATTTTTAGGCCATCAAATTGGGAATTCCAACTTTTCCGTCCGAATTTTTCCCAAAACTCCGGTTCTGTGGTTGGACTTTTTTGCTTGGTGTTATATGTTGTTTGGAAGAGAATTTCTTGCTCAGTAAGAATTTATGTCGCGTTTATTGGCTCACGCTGATTTCTGTCGAATATTAATAACTGAACAAGTAGAAGGAGTTGTTGGTGAAGACGATTTTTCTCTTTTTGGCATTTTGTTGATATTCAATAGAAATCAATAAACGCTATACGAATTTTTACTGAGCAAGACATCCTCTTCCAAACGACATATAACACCAAGCAAAAAAGTCCAACCACAGAACCGGAGTTTTGGTAAAAATTCGGACGGAAAAGTCGGAATTCCCAATTTGATGGCCTAAAAATCAATAAAGGGCAAGTGGGAAAATAGTACCAACACATATTCTTGTAGTACAGAACATTGTCTTCCAAATGCTATGAAAAACTGCGCAAAAAATTACAAACCTAAGCGGAGAGAACAGGTGCGCAAATGGCTACTTTTTCACTTTTTCACTTTCCACTTCAACGACCTAAAAATTGACAAAATTCATGATGAAAAAAGAAATGCAATACATGTTCTGATAGAGTATAGCGCTATGCAAGTAATCGCCTGCGAAATCTGCAGTGAATCGTTGAAAAAAACGGTGGGGACTTATGTAACAACCTAATGTAACAATCATTCAAGCGAAACATAATCAATGAAGTGTAAAACACAAAATCTCAGACGAGTACATGGCGTATTCCACACCGCTTATTTGTCATAAATTTCTCTAATTTTTTCTTATGCTTTCATATGGGTCTTCAACTTTTTTAGTCCTTTACTGTGAGCGAAATATCACCTTTCAAACTGTGTATTCGTTTTTTTGAGACACCCTGTATTTGGCCTAAACAATGCCTTGAGCTGGACAAGTCCCTGGTGTGTCCTTTCCAGACAAGTCCATGTAGTACGACGCGGAACGGATGGAAGGCATTGTTGGCGTCGTCGCAACCCTCGTCGAGGAGCGTGGAGCGTTTGGTATCCAGGTGACGGCCGGCGCCATCTTCGACCACTTCCTCAATACGTGCCATTTGCACTTCCAATCAGACACTTTTCGGATCAAATTAGATGTTTTTCACGTGAATCTTCTAAACAAACATGACGCATCTAAAGTCAAATGAACGTCTTCAGATGAACGTCTTCCAAATCGAAATACGAGCTTCCTACATGTTAAGCCTATTCAAGACCTTCGTTGTTTTTGCATTAGTACACTGTATACCTCTCTTTAAGAATTCTCAGTTCAACTGCCTGAACGGGTTGACAATTTATTTAAAAAATATTGTTTGAGAAAAAATGAGCAATAATATTTTGTTTCAAAGCCCAACGAGGGAGCAATCATTTAGCTAATAAACTACGAGATGGCGCCATGCTCTCGAAAAGTTTATAGCAAATTTTATTCAATTAATAGTGTAAGTTCTGCCTACATAAAGCGCCAAAATGAAGATATTTGCATTTTTTTCAGTTGTCCTTGTTGCCTCGTTTCGCCTCGTGTCGAGCTCCATGCAAACAGAAATTTTGCAATGTGTCGAATGAAAGTGGCGACGTCATGGACGAGGACGTGACATGCAACCTCTTCTTCCTTGACACCAGAAATGACCACTTTTCTGCTCTGTAATCAAACTTTATACCATTATTTTTCAAACAAATTGTGAGAATTTCATGAAATTTAAAACAATGTTCACTTATTGAATCGGTGCATTAATACTTCAAGCAAAGTCATACTAAAATTTTCTTTGCCTCAAGGCCAGCATTAGGGGATGTAAACGCGCCAGCCAATCAGGTCGCGACGAATGGGCGTGTCATTCGAAAAATACTGTGCAGTCGGTAATCTGATTGGCTGACGCGTCATCACCCCCAATGCTGTCTACATTCGCGACGGACTCCCAGCAACTCTTTAAACTAAAGCCCGCCTCCCAATCTTTTCGTTCTTTTATGGATTGCTTTTACTCCAACGTTCGATCCTTGCCAAAAAATTCAAAGTATATCGAACATATTCTTGGAAAGCATTTCGATGTCTACATTTTTGCTGAAACATGGCTTAAGCAAAAGCACTCAATCTCCTCCCTGCTTGGTGAAATCAGTCGAGAATTCCAGACAGTACGATGCGATAGGTTAAGGCGGAAAGGAGGAGGAGTGGCAATACTGATAAGAAATACACTTTCTTATGATAAGATCTTTTCAGAAAGTTTAGTCAAAGGGTATGAGATTCTTGCGATAGATGTATTCAGTTCAACAGAACAAATTAGGCTAATAGCAGTTTATAGGGCCCCGTCTTGTTCATCGGCTATGACGAATCAACTAATCGATACGCTGAGCGATCTTGTGTCTTGTAATAAGGCGGTGACTATTGTGGGAGACTTCAACATGCCAGAGATTACTTGGAGTCCAAACGGCCTCTGCGGTGATACGTCTTATGAGCCGTTTCGCGAATTTTTAAATTCACATGAGCTTCTGCAGTATGTAAAAGATCCAACCAGAGGCATGAGCACTCTCGATTTGCTTATCTGCAACAGTGAACAACTAATAAGTGACGTTACCATTGCTCCACCGGTTGGTAATAGTGACCATGTCAGCATATCGTTCAGGCTAACGATCTCCATTCATGACCCCGTAATCATTTACAAGAGGCTTTTTTCTAAAGCAGATTATGACAAAATATGTGAATACCTTGCCTCAGTTATGTGGAGAGAATCACTCGATACGGTTCACAGCGTTAATGATAAATATGAGATGTTCCTGGCCATCCTCCATCATGTCATAGAAATATTTATACCTTGGGGAAAAGTTGTAGCGGGTAAAGCTTGTTTGCCTCAATACTTGCAAAACATGTATGATCATCGCTCCTGTCTATTTAACAAAGCTCGCCAGTCTGGATCGGCCCATGACTGGAACGAGTATAAAGAGTTCTCGCTCAACTTTTCAAAGAAACTGGAAAAATACAACTGCAATATCGAAAAACGAGTCATAAATGCTGGTCAGAAACACTGCTTTTATAGATTGTTGAATCTCAAACTTAAACCTAAGGCTCAAATTAGCGTGTTGGTAAAAGATGATCAAAAAGCGGTAGAGGATACTGACAAAGCTGACCTCTTAGCCGAGGAATTTTACTCAGTATACTCAAAAGACGATGGAAAGTTGCCATGTTTTAAACCAGACATTTCAAGCTACATGCAGACTTTTCCCTGGGTTTAAGAAAAATATATTTTTGATGAGATTATTCATGGCAAGAATTCTTGCTTAGTGACACCTGACTACCTTCCAGTCTATTTTATTCGGAAGGTTGCTCATGTTATTGCCAAACCTTTGGCCTACATTAGCAATCAATCCTTAATGTACAGCGAGGTGCCCGTTCGTTGGAAGCATTCGTTTATCACTCCGATTCAAAAAAAAGAGCCTGCAAGCGATCCAAATAACTACAGGCCGGTTAGTATTACGTCACTTTTCTGCAGAGTTTTCGAAAAAATTATTAAGAGGTCCATCGTTGAGCACCTGGAGAAAAACAAAATTATTCCCGAATCTCAACACGGCTTCGTATTAGGGAAATCAGTGGAAACAAATTTAATTGAATGCCTTAATGACTGGACAAACCTGCTAGATGATAAAAAGTGTTGCGATATTATTTACTTTGATTTCTCTAAAGCATTTGATCGGATCAGTCTTAAGAAATTAACCCACAAAATTAAATCATTGGGCTTTCACCCCGTCCTTGAAAAGTGGCTCTGTGAGTTCGTCACTGATAGAACGTTTCAGGTCAAAATCAAAAATGTTCTATCTTCACCCAGGAAAGTTATTAGCGGAGTCCCTCAAGGGGCGGTCCTCTCGCCTATTTTGTTCAACATTTATACATCTGATCTCCCACTGCTATTTAAGGATACTAGGATCCATTGTATCCAATTCGCTGATGACCTCAAGATTTACTGTGAGTTTCGGGACGATGATCCTCTTCACTTGCAAAATGGAATCGACAGTGTCTCCAGCTGGTCTAAAACGTGGCAGTTGCCGTTAAGTCTAGAAAAAACAAATTATCTACGAATTGGTCGGCTTCTACATCTCCTGCATATACTCTAGACGGAGTTACAATTGCTAAGTCTAAAACGGTCACAGATCTCGGGTTCAAATATGACAATAAGCTGGACTTCTCTGATCACCTCAAAATGATATGTAGTAAAGCACATGGTGTAACTTATCGAATATTTAAAGGGCTATCCACCACGAATAAAGAGGTACTACTTAAGGCCTACAAAACGTTTGTAAGACCCATCGTAGAAAGTGGAAGCATAGTGTTCTCACCGCATAAGAAGAAGGATATCCAGTACATCGAAAAAGTACAAAACAGCTATACTAGAAAAATAATCACCAGATATAACGGATTCTTCCATCCCCAGGTTCCTAAAGATTCTATTCGAAACAGATTTTTAAATGTTCACTCTTTGTTCTCTAGAAGAAATATGGCCGACGTCTGTCATGTCTACAAACTTCTCTCTGGCAAAATAAAAATCAAACTCGCAAAGTTTTACAAGCTGCGGCCTTCTAAAACAAGAGAAAACCCACTGAAAATCTGGTATCCGAAGCCTAAAAACGGCATTAGAGCTCACTCCTTCACGGCAAGGGCAGGCTCCGCATATCTAGCGTTAAGGAGTACTATAAATCCAACTCAAAACAATTATCAATTGTTTAAAAGACTTGCTGGGAGAGCCCTCCTCAAATACTGATGTCGTGTTTTTGTTTTTGTTTTGTTCTGCTTGCATGTTACGGTACTTTTCTTTTTTTTCTTCCTTTTTTCTGTTTTAGTTGAACAATTGTACCAGTTTTACACCGCTTTGATTTCTGTCGCTATCTACCTGTTCGATTGGGTGGCAACCGTGTTTGTTTGTTGTATCTCACGTCCATCTTAAATGGTCGTAATAAACTATTACTATTACTATTACATTCGCGACGGAGACCGAACTTTCTCTTTCACTTTTCTAGAAAACTTATAATTCACGAATCCCAAAAAAGTGAATACAGTATTGTGAGTTTAATTTTACCACGCTTGCGCTAAAAGTCTTTAAAAAAAGGATAAAGAACGGCGTTATTCAATCTTCTTTGGGATGCGCCACGCATTCTACTTCTACGAGATGTCGTGGAGGCGATTTGAATGCGTATTTGGCCATACAATGACTTGAGGTAGCCAACCGATGTACAAGTCAGTGCTTTATCCTTCCCATACAAGTCTGGTACCAATTCACCGACCCTGGAGGGATGGAAGGCTTGGTTGGCCTGGGGGAAATCCGAACTAGAAACCTGGTATCGGGTGCAGACGACAGCCGGCGCCTCCTCCGACTGCGCTCCACGCGCCCATAAAAGTCTTACGCTTTTGATAAACTCTCGATGCTTTATTTCAAGACACGATCTTAATGAAGAGAAATAATTTGGGTGAGGGACGTTCTGCCTGAAAGCGGCGCGGGCAAAGGCGCGGGACAGTGCCTGCGGAGACAATTAGCGTCGACTCGCGCAGTGACACCCGCCGCGTCGCACTCAGCCAGACAGCCCTCGCCGCAGAAGCGATGCTGACCCAGCCAACTACAGGAGCCTGTAAGTCGACCAGATTCGGTGGGATTACAATCGATAGAGGGATAGGAGACTCAGACGGCTTGAATTGGCAGTCCATAATATGGGACTGATCTGAACCCTACCATCTTCTATATCAGAATTTCAAGCTCTATCGAATGAGCCAGGAAAGAATCTTGTCTCAATAACCCTTAAAACATTTTTTTCAGGAGCAGTAACCTTTTGGTAAATATCAGTTTTTATTTACATCAGAATTAACTACGAGGCACTGCTTCCAGGCTACTGATGTGAACTATATCTTCTCCTGCATTATATCCTGTCTAGATAACCCTTAAGGCGACTTTTTGAGCGTTGTTTATTTTCGTTAAATAACAGTTTTTGTTTATATCAGAATTAATTTCACGTTGCATTGCACGTTTCAATACCACTGAGGTAAACCCTACCATCTCCTGTACTAGAATTTCGAGCTCTATCGAATGATCCAGAAAAGAATACTGCCTCAATAACCCCTAAGGCGATTTTTTCAGGCGCTGTTTATTTTTCGCTAAATATCGGTTTTTATTCACATATATCAGAACTAAATGCGAGACAGCTTCCAGGCTAAAATTGCACGAGGATTCCAACTAGATAGACGAGGGATCTTTTAACATAAGTTCAAAGCATTAGTTTCAAAATTACATTTCTTTATCATTTCGTAACTGATTTTTCTATGGAACTTTAGAATGCACACACCATACATACATGTCGAGACTAAGACTGGACAGGTGGTTCATGAAACCTAATGTTCACCGAGAATAAATTTCATCACACAATACTTCAAATTGCTCGTCCAGTCGTTTGTGACTTCTATCAGTTTTTTGACCTCGCGTTCCACAGGCAATGTACCTGCATAGCCAATGTTTCCTCCATCAATTAACGAGTTAGAAAACACTGATGAAATGCTTTGAAAAAACTGGAGTGCGTCGGTGTTCTTAGGAGGTCCACCGACTATCAAACTGAACTCTTTGGGCAATTTCAGACTGTGAACATGCTCTACGCACTGAACGATCATAATGTCGTTTTCAAAAAGGTTGAGCACTTGAAGGTATTTCGTCTATCTAACAATATTCCTTGCGCAATTTCAGCCTGGAAGCATGCCTCGCAATTAATTCTGATTCAAATAAAAACTGATGTTTAAGGAAAATAAACAACACTTAAAAGCCGCCTTAAGGGTTTTTTAGACAGGATAATTTCTAACTCATTTGATAGAGATCAAAGTTCTAGTACAGAAGATGGTAGAGTTCACATGAGTAGCCTGGAAGCATGCCTCGTAGTTAATTCTGATATAAATAAAAACTGTATAGATATTTACCGAAAGGTAACTGCGCCTGAAAAAAATGTTGTAAGGGTTATTGAGACAAGATTCTTTCCTGGCTCATTCGATAGAGCTTGAAATTCTGATATAGAAGATGGTAGGGTTCAGATTAGTCCCATATTCTGGACTGCCAATGCAAGACGTCTGAGCCTCCGATCCCTGTATCGATTGTAATCACACAAAATCTGGTCGACCTACAGGCTCCTGTAGTTGGCAGGGTCAGCATCGCCTCCGCGGCGAGAGCTGTCTGGCTGAGTGCAAAGCGGCGGGTGTCACTGTGCGAGTCGACGCTAATTGGCTCCGCAGGCACTGTTCCGCGTCTTTGCCCGCGCCGCTTTCAGGCAGAACGTCCCCTTCCCAAATAATTTGACGTTCAAAAATTGTGTTGCATCTGTGTTAACCTTAAAAGCAATGAATAATAATAAATTATCCTACTACACAGGGTGTCTCAAAAAATGTATACACTGTTTGAATGGTGACAATTTTGCTCACAGTGAAGGTAATGAAGACGTTAAACACTTATATGAAGGCTTAAAAATAAGAAATTTTTTGACATACGAGCGGAATGCGCCATTTCTGCACTTTGCACTCGATTGATTATGTTTCGCTTGAATACTTGTCACAATTTCTTCATAAAGTAGCCGTATTGACTGATTTGCGTTTTTTTCGAAATTTAAAACTTAAAAACGCACTATGGCTCGCGAAAAATGCGTCGTATCCTAAAAAATAGAGGTTCTGTTTAAAAGATTTTAACGTTGCTGCTAGTGAATTTCTTAGAAATGTTTAAGCTCATATAAAAACACAAGGTAAGGAGATTTTTGTGGCGTGCAAATAGTCAAGATTGCGCGCCATGTTCTCGTATGAAACCTTGTATTTTGGATTCGATTGATTGTGCTTGTGCTGAATACTTGTTACAATCTTGTTACCACCTGGCCAGATTAACCTGTGCTGCGCTTCTTTCAATGTTTAAGCCTTGATGTTACGTGCGGTCAAACAGCGCCGGTGGTTAAGGCGAACATCGCTGCCCGGAAAGCAGAAGATGCGGGTTCGAGTCCCGCCTGGCGCAAGAGTTTTGATCGCAACAAAACATCCTGTAACAACATATAGCCTCCCTACCAGCCGCTCCAGGCTTAAGCAAATGTGTTAGAAACCTTGGTCATCGGAAGAAAGAAACAAGTTTATTGACTGCACAATTTAAATGTGAGCAGGAGCCGATTGTACAACGCGGATTCTGTGAACAGTTGAAGCAACATTCAAGCTAAATGGAGAGGTTAATCGGCATAATTACAGCGGAACAAAATTACAGACGGCAGAAAACGTTTAAAAAAAGCACAGCACAGGTTAATCTTGCCAAGTAGTAACAAGATTATAACAAGCATTCAGTCCATGCACAATCAATCGAGTCTGAAATGCAAGGTTTTAGGCGGGGACATGGCGCAATCTTGCCTGTTATGTTACAGATATTTCGTTATCTTTGCTTTCATATGAATTTTAAACTTCTTCAAAAGCTTTACTAGTAGCAATGTTAGAAACTTTCGAATAGAAACTGCATTATTAGGACACCCTACATTTTTCGCAAGCTATTATATATGTTTTTTGAGTTTTAAGCCTTTAAAAAGCCAAATCAATCGATACGACTTCTTTGTGGAGTTTTTTCAAAGCACCGAGTATCTAAAGGAGTAGTGTGTGTACCTATAAGTGCAATAAATAAATAAATAAATGCAAAATAGGCAGCTTCAGGAAACCACTTAAAATTAGGGAGCCTGGCTAGCACCAGGAAGGAAATCTTCCGAAACGCCTTCTCGGAGGCGCTTTTTATCATCATACTCTATAATAACGCGCTATCATACTATCGATCGGCGCCGCCGCAGAACTTATAAAATAGGGAGGAAATTCGGGGAGAAAAATAGGTGAAAATGGGGGGAAAATTACGACACGAAAATAGCGAAAAATACCTCGACGTCTTCTACCTGCCTGGAAACTTCGGCCCTGGGGCAATCAAGGTTGCTGAATACGAATCTGAAATTTGTTTTTGAAGCATCGATCGCCACCAATCGATATTGGCCAAATTACGGGTCGCGAAAATAGCGGAAAATACCCAGACTTTCTCTACCTGCCCGAACACTTCAGCCCTGTGGTATTCGCGGTCACTGAACACGAATCTGAAATTCCTTTGTAAAACATCGATCGCCATAAATCGATATTGATAATACTATCGATTTTTTGTGGATGTCGTCCAGGCGGCCCGAAACTTTACCCCTGGGGTAGTCGAGGCTCTCAACGCGAATCTGAAGTTCGTTTTTGAAGTATCGATCGCTATCAATCGATATTGATCAAATTACGGCTCGCGAAAATAGCGCAATATACCCAGACTTCTTCTACCTTCCTGAAGGCTTCAGCTCTGGGGTAATCGAGGTCGCTGAACACGAATTTAAAACCCGTTTTTGGAGCATCGATGGACATCAATCGATATTGATCAAATTATCATCACACTATATAATAACGCGCTAAGCGACTAGTCATACCATCGATCGGCGCCGTCGCAGAAATTAGGGAGACCAGTACCAGTAATGGGAGACCGTTTCACTAGGGGACGACCAGTAGTGGGAAAGCAATAGATCGCTCTATCATACTTTATACTGTACGCACTGCGAGCCTTTTGTACTCCTAGGTAGGAAGAAAGCTGTACAAGTATGTTGAGCAGCTATGTAACTTGATGTGATTGCCCTTAGCTTAGTGATACTGCAACATCGCGCGAAGCGCGCAAGTACGAGGCACGCCGATAGGCGCGACGGAGCACTTGTAATATTATTCTTCAACTAGCGACTTGACGTGAGCTGCTCTAATTGTCTCCAGAATAAAAATCCTTGATTGCTCTCCAAAGAAATGTTTCCCCTACTGTTTGGGTAGGGCTATTTCCTCGTTAAGCGGCTTCAAGCTAACGTGGACGGGTCCTTGCCCTCCACGCCAGTCCATTGGAATCAACACGCTGCAAAAAATGCGACAACATCCGACGAAACCGGTCATGCAAAGACCACACTGATCACTGCGTTGTGCGGAACACACCAGCCCACGCGGCGGATTAGGTGTTCGATGGCCCATCCATGTGTATCGATGGCAGGGCAGATATCACCACTTGCAGAGAGAGCTCTTCTTTCTGTTCCTTTCGACTTTTGTTCAGTGGAGGTGGCCAGTGAGCACGAAGCGGGATAAGATCTCATCGACGTCCTCATTCGTCTTCTTCTAGGTAGATCTAGATTTTCGTCCGATAACTTCTCCTATCGGCTGTCCTTTAAGTGTTTATTTGGAATTGCGTCGTCCTTGCTAGAACAGGCCTTGGTTCGCTCGAACAATGCTTCCGTTCCTGTATTTCATTCACTTTCACTTCCTCCTTTTGGGTTCGCTCTACAGCCTGATTTGACGTAATTTTTATTTATTATTTATTTCATACGGATGCCACACAGACAGAACAGTTTTACCATCTTCCCAAAAAGGTAAAACGAGATACTCACGGCAAGAAGGACAAAAAAACAAATGTTTGCGAGATAGAATGATGCAACCATTGTAACATTTAACGTAGCTATCAATGTGCCTTTCAAGTAGTGAGATAGTGTTTCCTAGAGGAATTTTTTTTTAATTTCAAAAAGTTCAAACCAGCTCTTTCGGTAAAAAAAAGAAACTTGTAGTCGAGGCCTTAATTAATCATTCGTTTCTTTCCTGTGAGGTAACAGTTTTTTGAACATTTTATTCCGAATTTTGCTGGAAAATTCTTGCACAATGTTATGCACTATTCTAAAAAACACAATTTGCTTTACAATACCGTGTGCTGTTTTTTCGTTAATTTTGATTTTCGTTACATTTTAGGATATTGAAATGGAGTGTACAAAAGGCATAAATTGTTTTTGCCAACATCTCCTACTCTTTGCTTAATTTTTTTGAAAATGTTCTATGTCCTTTGAAAGAAAGTGCTTTGCTCTACCAGAAAATATGTTATCTTTTTCCCCACTTTGAATTTTGTCAATTTTTAGCAGGATGTTAAAAGAGAAGGAGCTGTTAGTAAAGGTCATTTTCTTCTTTTTAAACACCCATAACAAAAATAGATAAAGTTTGCATAAACAAAAAAAACGCATTCAAAGCGCCAACAATTTTTTTTTTGAAAAAAATTAACAGTGTTCGAAAAACTTTGCCAAAGGGAAGGAGCTGTTTGTGAAAATAATTTATGTGATTTAGACGCCTAACTTTTAATGCCCTAAAATCAAGGGAAATTGAGACGAATAACTAAAACAGCATATGTAATATTTTTGTAGAGCAAATTATTTTAACGTGGTAAAAAAAACTCAGAGAAGGTGCACTCAGCTAGCTGTCTTCCTTTTTTTACTCTGCAATTTACCAATCTAAAAATCGAGAAAAAATCAAGATGGAAAAGTGAAACATACCCTCTGATAGAACAAATTATTCTCTTTTAAAATAAAAAAGAACGGCATGGACCTACAGTGTAATTTTCAATCCAATACTAAAAAATCGTTATATCATTGCACCTGACCCGTACTACCATTTTTGACCTAAAGTTAAAAAATCTGACGTTTAATTTTCGACGAATGTGACAAAGACTAGGTCAAAAATGGTAATTTTTCAAACCAAATTTTTTTAAAGTTTCGAAGAGTAGTAATTCTAATTGCTTTTTTAGCCGACAAGACGTATACCATATACTACTATAGTCATGCTCTCAGAAAATTTTTTATTATTTAATCGTTTTTGAATGGTGGAAATTTTCGAGCAGTCGAACTCGAATGTGTTCGAAAAACATAATATTTGGTTGGAAAAAAAGTCTCTTCACACTTCGAAATTTTTTTTACCCTTCCCCTTGTAAACGCACTAGCCAACGTTGATTGCTGATTTCGTAATCCTATCACACTTGTCTACCGTTCGCACGCGGACACAGGTTAAGACTCTTCTTGTAATTCGTTATCCATCCAATCTTCCGAACTGAATGCCAGATCTACCTCATGGCCGTTTTCAGCACGGCATTCTTCAAGAATTCATTAAAGAATCCACAGCACGTCAGGCAGCAGACCAAATTAACCACATATATGGCTTGGGATCTACTACTCATCGCGCCTGTTATGAGTGGTTCGGAAAGTCTTTAAAGGGAAATTATTCACTGAGGGCAAAGCATGGTCAGGAAGGCCAACTGGATTGGACGACAGTGAACTACACCATCTTCTTCGTACCGATAGTTGGCAGACGACACGTCAGCTGGCAGAGAAGCTCGAAGTGTCTCATAGGATAGTGGGGATCCATCTGAAGAATCTTGGCTTTCATGGAAATTTGGAGCTTGGATTCCACATGCCCTGTCAGACACTCAGAAAGGTCGACGGCTCTCCATCGCTGCTTCTCTTCTGTCCAGATAAGGAAGAAAATCGTTTCTTCCACGGATTGTGACAGGCGAAGAGTCCTGGGTTCTGTGTGCCAACTTCCGAGGAAAAGGCAATGGGTACAAAAGGGAGAGAGCCCTAAGTCTGATCTCAAGCCCAATGTTCACGAACGGAAGATTCTCTTGAGTGTTTGGTGGACATCAGAGGAGTGATTTATCGGCAAACTCTCAGAAGTGGAGAGACACTTACTGCTGTCACATACTGCGGCCAACTCCACAAAGTCGTCGCAACTCTCCAAGAAAACAGGCCGGAGACGTCAAAGGTGATGATCCTGCATGACGATGCAAAGCCACATGTTGCAAGACTCACAAGAAAAACAATAAAGGAGCTAGGCTGGGAGGTAATGCCACATCCACCGTATAGCCCTGACCTCGCCCCTACCCACTACCATTTCTTCCGTGCTCTCAAGCAAGAAATTGGAGAGAAATATTTTGGAACGGATGAAGACGTCAAAAATTGGATTCAGCAATGGTTCGACTCCAGAACTGCAGTCTTTTAAGCGAGAGGAATTGGAAAATTACCCAGTCTTTGGAGAAGTGTAGTGGAACAAAATGGAGTTTATCTCAGTTGATTTGACCTTGTAGTTGTGAAGTAATAAATCTTTGAAAAAAATGAAAAGACTTTTTTTCCAACCTAATATTTTCTGAACGTTCGAATTCGAGTACGTCCCAAAATGCGATTTTTTGAATATTGCTATTTTTTCGAACATTTGTACTCGAATTCAACTTCGAAATAAAAAGAAAACCTTCAAAAGAATATTCATTCAACATTCAGGAGCACTCATTTGCCGTTTCTCGAATACTTGAATAATTGTGACTTTCTGTATATTTTCGAATAATCCAAAAATTTTCGAGTGGCGCAAATTTTTAAATGAACGAACTTGAATACAATCAAAACGCAACGTTTTTATGAAAATTTGAATTCGAATCCATTCGGTAAACTTAATTTTTCAAATGCTGGAACTCGAGTATTTGAATTCGAATGAAGTTCGATTGAATATTTCGTGTAATAGGTCATTCGGACATAACTATGGAGCTACCAGTAGTTGGGTGCGATTGAGATCGTCATCCAGAATGCTTCGGGTGACACTTTCTTCGTGAAATCTCTGCCTTCAACGTCAACATGTTGCACTCAATAGGATAAAGGATCAAGGATAGAGGACGACGTTATTCAATCCTCTTTGGGATGCGCCACGCACTCTGCTTCTACGGGATATCGTGGAGGCGATTTGAATGCGTATTTGGCCTCCACAATGGTTTCCGGAGGACAGTCGATGGCAACGTCAGTTTTTCCCACTCCCCACACAACTATGCCACTCTGGATAAATGAAGCTCTGCTCGATCAAGGCGGGGAACTCGAACCAAGGACATGGAAGCGGATTCGCAAACAGCTGACGCCTCATATGACTGCTCTACACGCCACCTATTGCCCTATGTAAGCGACGATTTTCTGACAGCGACCTAAAGACCGTCACTCTTATTCAAGTTCTTCATGTTCCGGTCTGCTTGATCTGATCTGTGAGGGGTATTTAAGTCAGGAGGATCAGGGCTAATCTCAGCCACCCAGCTCTACATCCGGCTGCGGAGAACGATGTCTTCCACGATAAGAATCTGTGAAGTTAGTGGTTCTATTGCAACTTCAACGTCCAGTACTGCGTTGTCTATCCTTATCGAAAGCGTGTCATTGAATAATGTGCTGTTTGAATGCGTTGCATTTTCGATTCCGATTTTTCCAGGCTGCGGAAAAGGCGAGGTCGAGGAGACGTCGAAAGGCATTAGCCTTCGTGATCGACAGCTCACTAAGACCGCATAGACTCTACCGGACAGTTCTGCGTAATTCAGCTGCTGTAACAGCGCTGTGCAGACGAATGCACTCTCCCTTCCTTCGGATTGTTGGCGCAGCGCGGCAGACCATGCAAAAGGTGGTGGAATTGGAAGAGGAACATCATCGGAAGAAGGGAATATCTGAGCGACTTTACGCCTACTTTTCCGATTTGCAGACCATCACGCGGCATCGTAATCTGTTGACGCTGGGTGTCACAGCGTTCGTTGTGTGCATCCTCTTCTATGCGTACTGTGACAAGCGAGTGGAAGCTGAGAGGAATTCGTCGATTCCGACTGGTCCGAAAAAACATAGACAGGCCTCAGGCATTGACGAGTAGGTTGACGAACTACAATTTCTTACCGTATTATTACCACAATAAGGGCAACATGCTGCTAAATCAAACAAGGTCCTAAATCTCTTACACTCGCTTACCAAATAACGGTATCAAACAACAATACTTTAATAAAGAACATAGTTGGACACATTTCACGCACATTTATCTCATTGCGTAATTTAATTTCCTCTAAAATCCTACCGTAGACACAAAGGGGTACATTTCACGAAGAGAGACCGCAGTGGTGCGGAAACGTGCACGGGGCGGGCCGTTGCTTCGACCGCAATCGTGGCAGCCAATCATGTGCCCTGTCCAGCTGGGCAGCTGAGCAGGTGCCCTGATTGGCTGTCGTGGATACCGTAGGAACAACAGCACAGTCTCCCACGTCTTCGATGCGTTTTCGCGACAGGAGCCATAAATGTAAAAGGTAAATATAAAAATCGCATAGGTTGTAAGATAGGTAGTAAAAGTAGAAATAAAAGTAAAAATATATGCATTATAAGTGGTATATAATGAGAAGTGGGGCAAGTGTAGCGCAGTCGGAGGAGGCGCCGGCTGTCGCGTGCATCCGATTTCTGGTCCCTGGTTCGGATTTCCCGCCCAGGGCAACCAAGCCCTCCATCCCTCCGGGGTCGGTGAATTGGTACCAGACTTGTCTGGGAAGGATAGAGCGCCGACTTTTCATCGGCTGGCCAAGTCATTGTATTGTATGGTTAAATATGCATTCAAATCGCCTCCACGATATCCCGTAGAAGTAGAATGCGTGTCGCATCCCAAAAGGGATTGAATAACGCCGTCCTTTATCCTTTATCCTTTATCCTTTGTATAATGGGTAGTAAGTAAAAAATTCTTTTCAATAATTCACTTAGATACAAGTTCTAGGGAATTCAAAAAGTAAAAGATGAAGGATACCAGATTATACCACACACCACATCATTTGGAACAAGCCTGTAACTAAATTTCGACAAAAAAAAACTTAAAAGAGATTACAAATCTTTCCTAGTCAGAGGGGAGAGGCATACGGTGTTTGACCTCTCTATCACTCCCTTGAATTTCTCTCACAGCTTAATCCTTCAGTCTCTGCCAAATGATACCACTATGGCACTCATGCCAACAACTCAGTGATTGTGGTGGTGTGTCGTCGATGCTGCGTAAAACTGCCATTCTAGCGCTGCCCCCTCCGACTAAGATAGATCCAAGAATGATATGCTTCAATCTCTCATTCTTTTGTACTTCTCTTTAATGATTTTTTGCTTTCAAATATTTATTCCCTACTAACGACTATTCCTGATGACTAAGACTTGTGTCCCTTTAAAAACATACTGATTTAAACGTGCATTAATTTTGGAATGGCCTTTTATATTATACTGATAGTGACAAACGTATTAGCTATGGATTTTTTGAAAATTGTACCGAAACATATTGATTTTATTGTTCACGTATTAATTGAACTTTTAGACTTAATCTGCCACAACCAGTTTCCGATAAATGGATTGTGGTCACATCCATTAACTATCCATCCAGAGATGTGAAGGTGAGCGTTCTGTAAGATATTTTTTATATTATTTATTTATATGCCTTTATCAATATTTTACAATATGCAGCATCTCATTAGATCGATCCATTCGCGTTTCGTTTTCGTTCTTGCTTCTTCTTGCCAATTGCATGTTCCAAAGGCTTTCTGGAATACATCCCGCCATCTAGATTTAGGTCGTCCCACTGTTCGTTTGGAAGGCGGACACCACTCCACAATCTGACGAGACCACTTATTATCAACAGTATTAGAGATCTTCCAGCAATATGTCCATTTTCTTACCATGGGACAGTCAACCACATCTTTGATTTTAGTAATTCATCGCAGCCACACGTTAATGTAAGATATATGTAGATGAATCCAGAGGAATGATAGCCTTAATTAATCCTACCATGGATGCGTGACGCGCTCAACTCCTATGTATACCATGGTTGCGCTGTGATAGTCTGTGCGGGCTGGGAAAGGAATTCTGCTGAAATAGCTGCCGTCTGTGCGCATGGTGCATCTCTGAGGCTTGATTAGAACCATCCTTGGTGAGATGCCCGTTATTTTGCATTCTCTTAGGCCTATGGTATAGTACCGCGGAAGTCCCGGGCAGGAAAGTGCACCGCTGAAGGCGGTCGGCGACACTGAATAATAATCGCATTGGAGCACGCTTATCATACCGTGAACTAGGAACGTTCCAAGTTCACGGAATCGGTCGCTTTCGAATTGGAGCACGTTTAATTTGCAGCATGGTTGCGCTATGATAGCCTGTGCGGGCTGGGAAAGGAATTCTGCTGAATTAGCTGCCGTCTGTGCGCATGGTTCATCTCTGAGAGCTTTATAAGAACCATCCTTGGCGAGATGCCCGTTATTTTGCATTCTCTTAGGCCTATGGTATAGTCCCGCGGGAGTGCCCGCCGGACGTCCGCGGACGGAAAGTGCACCGCCGAAGGCGGTCGGCGACACTGAATGATAATCGCATTGGGGCACGCTTATCATACCGTGAACTAGGAACGTTCCAAGTTCACGGAATCGGTCGCTTTCGAATTGGAGCACGTTTAATTTTGATAACGCCGACCGACAGCCTCTCGCGGTGCATTGTACTGCGGGAGGTTGTCGGTCGGTGGGGTCGTCCCGCGGACGGGAAGTATACCAGCCCGTCCACCGACCGCCGCTGACGATCCGGCGAAAATGGGTGTTTCGGACCGCGGCTATTGGGCGCGCGTTGGGTCCCCACTAGATTACTTCCGTTCCACGGATAATTCCGCGGGACTATACCATAGGCCTTAGTTGGCAACTTTTTGAGCAAATGCCTTTTAGAGGCTAGCATCGTTGAAGGACTGGAACCTTGTGGTGGTAGGTGACCGGAAGACACCGTCCGACTGGCACCTGGAATCGGTTCACTTCCTGAGTCTAGAAGTACAGCGACAGCTAGGTAAGTTTTCAATTTTACGTATCGATATTAAGCTGAAACTTTTCCAGATGCTTATAAGCCGCATAGAGAGAAGATCTGGAGAAAACGAATGTAGGGAAAGCAAGGGAAAAAGGAACAACAGCCGTTTTTCAATTGGATGAAAAATCCTAGTCTTTAGCTCATCATAAGCCATCACCAGGGCGTACCCCATCTGGCTAAGGGAGCTACCCGAATCCATCCAATTGGGTAAGCTCCTATCTTGCCGCTTACCCACAAAAATAAGGGCAGGATAGGTGTTTTGTGTTCGGTACCTTCGAACCTTTCCAACCGCTTATTTTTGACAAACTCCTTCGTGAACTCAGAACAAGCAGAGCTCAAATTAAATACAGAGTCCTCATGTACTTAAGAAAATTATAACAACTTCTCGTTTAGGATTCAGAATATCGAAGATGATGCCGGAAAATTCATACACGAGGAAGAATATCGGATACTTGTACGCAATACAACGAGGGGCGAAGTGGATCTATGACACCGACGATGACAACAAGCCGTATGGTGCGCTCTTCTCTCCAGTTCATAGTTATCGTTGGCAAAAACGCCATACTGGTTCAATTTGCGAGCTGAAACTTAAACTCAGGAAAAGCGAACCTTTAAGTTAAGTTTATGGGTACTAGGTTATTCAATCTTCAATGGGAGACGAATAGTGGATTATACAGACTAGTGGGATGTCTATAGGTCAGAGGTTCCAGTAGTTGTTATGACATGAAAATCAATGTTGAAAATTGAAGACAAGATCCAGGTTCCTACTGCTCAAATTAGAGAAAGCACATATGACCCCTTCCATTTTTAAGGAAAAGGTCTGGAGCAGTTCGACTTCAACGACACAATCAGTGCTCTGTGCTTCAGCAGGAATGTTTCATCACCGTCAAACATCTCGTAAGGTTTCACAGTATGATAACTATGATCCTCTAGGTTGAGTATGTTAAATTAATCACAAGATATGCTGTCATGCAGCATTTTTAGATAAAATTCAACGTTTTTCAAAGCAAATTCAACGACTTTCGAGTCAAATTTCACGTTTTCTGTGCAAATTGAACATTTCAGTGTTTACTTCTCCTCAAAAAATTCCAGCATGCCAAAAACGCTATCCAACAAAATTATGAACTATTTCGCATCCTCTACTATCTGAACTATTAGAAAATTAGAACTATTTTTTAAGGAAGAAATTAAGAACTGAAGGCTATCCAACATGAAAAGAAAGAAAATTAGATTAGAGCTTCTAGTAGAATTATTTTTAAGGAAGAAAATTAGAACTGAAGGTTATTCAACAGAAAAAGACTATCCAACGAAAATTAAAGCTAAAACCAATTACCCAAGTTACCCAGGTTTGAATACCCAAGCTTGAGATAATGGTTGAAACTTCGAAACCGAAGAACTATGATGAAGGTGGCTATGACAAGGTGATCTCAAAGCATCCTGATATGGAGGTAGCTCAACTTCGCTTTCTGGTCAATCACCCCGATCTCGATAAGGATGTGAAACAGCAGAAGCTGGAACAGTTGCAAAAGGCCATCAAGGAGCTCGACTCTCTCTTATAGCAAGTTACTACATGTTACCGATGTTCTTAATCTAGTTTGTAGTTTACCTTCTTCTTAGGCCACAACATGCTTCTATTAACAATGTTCTAACACATTTGCTTAAGCCTGGAGCGGCTGGTAGAGAGGCTGTACGTTGTTACAGGATATTTTATTGCGATCAAAACTCTTGCGCCAGGCGGGACTCGAACCCGCATCTTCTGCTTTCCGGGCAGCGATGTTCGCCTTACTCCACGGGGTGCGGTAAAACAGCGCCGGTAGTGTAAGGCGAACATCGCTGCCCGGGAAGCAGAAGATGCGGGATCGAGTCCCGCCTGGCGCAAAAGTTTTGATCGCAACAAAACATCCTGTAACAACGTTCTATTACGTTCTTTTCTGCTTCGACAACCTTAAAATAGTTCTGTTTGCGTTTTTTTCCGCGTGGTTATTCATATTTACTTACTTACTTTGATACTTTCATGGTTCCTTCGTCAGCTAGAGGTCTTCTCAGCGGGGACCGTAACTTTTCCAGACCGCTCGATCTCTGGCAGCTTGCATCCAGTGAGGCAGACTCCGCTCTCTGAAAGATCTTGAGAATGAGTCTGCCCATCGCGTTGTCGGTCGTCCCAGTGGTCTCTTATGGTCTCTCGGGAGCCATTCTGTGACACGGAGACTCCATCTGTCGTCCTTTCGTCGAAGCAGGTGTCCGGCCCAGCGATATTTGGACTTCTTCATGTACTGCAGCGGGTCTGCTAATTGCGACTTCTCCCGTAGCTCCGAGCTTCGTAGGCCTTCTTGCCATTGCTGACGAAGGCTTGTCCTTAGAAGACATCTCTCCAGTGCACGATGTGTAGTTTGCATCGCTCTGGCGACTGTCTTGTTGTCGGGCCAAGTTTCCGTCGCGTAACACATCGCGGGCAGTACAGAGGCGTTGAATATCGAAGCCCTGAGGCCGGGATCGTTGACCTGATCGGCGACTTCGCGAATCGAACTGAAGGCTGCCCATGCTGCGCGTCTCCTGCGGGCGATTTCAGGAGCGAGGTCGTTATCCATGTTCAGCTCTCTTCCCAGATAGACGTAGGAGTCGACCTGTTGCAGAGCGACTCCATTTAACCTGAAGAGTCCCGTGTCACACCACTGGTTGACCATAAACTGCGTTTTGGACATATTCATGTCCAATCCGATCTTCATACCTGCCACATTGAGCTCGTTCAGCATCTCCTCGACTTCTGCCGTGCTGGTAGAGATGAGAACAATATCGTCGGAGAAGCGAAGGTTGCTGATCCGTTTACCGTCGACAAGGTAGCCTTTATCGTCCCAGTTCAAGTCTTTCATGGCATCCTGGAGTGCCGCTGTGAATAGCTTGGGAGAAATCGTGTCTCCCTGCCGTACCCCTTTCCCGATAGGAATTTTAAGCTTTCGATCGAACAGCTGGATGGTAGTCGATGTGTTCGAGAAGCATTCGTCGAGAAGTCGGATGTAGGGCGATGGTATACCAGCGTGCACAAGGGCGTTCAGAATGGCGTTGATCTCCACAGTGTCGAACGCTTTCCGATAATCCACGAAGACAAGGACAAGTGGGAGGTATTCGCGGCTCCTTTCGATGAGTTGTGAGACAGTCTGAATATGGTCCACGCATGACAAGTCCTTGCGAAACCCTACCTGCTCCACTTGCTAATACTCATCTAAGCAACGCATGGTTTTTCATGCGCAATATAAATAAGTAAATAAATTAATTTTATTTTTTTTCATAAATTTTATTTGATAACAATTTAAATTCTAATAATGTTTTGCTTAGATATTGACTTGGATGCTGTTGATGCATGTTTAAAGCGCCTTTTTTCAGGAATAATCTATTCAATCCGTACCGATTTTTTGGTCACCGCGTGATGTGGCCAAGAGGTTTTCCACTGGAGCACTTGCGGGTGAATGCTGAACTACTCGTCTTAATCAGTCCGTCTCTCGCTTTGATCATAAGCATGAGCATCAACATCAACAAAAATTTTCTTTTTTTTCTTAGCGTACATCACATTCTACTTCTACGGAGAAGCGAAGTGGCTCATGCTTGTTGACGATGCATCAATTCTTTTAAATTGTAATATTAAAACAGAAATACGCATTCAGGACCACACAAATGGTGAGTCTCGTCTACGGCTCTGCCACTCCATTCGGACGCCGGCTGTCCAACAAGGACTCGTACATAAGGATCCTGATGTGGATGCGATTTACAGGTACTAAACAAAGAATTGAATCTGGAAGTGCTCTCGTAGCGTCCAGAGCTGTTAGAAAAAAGATGCTTTGAAGGGTAATATGATCACCTTATCACCTATGTTACCTATCGTTTCGTTGAAGTGCCAGCAACGTCTTCATTCTCCTCGCACCCGAAGGGTGTCACATTCTTAGATCAATGATTTCACGGAGAAGATCGACCGAGGTGTCGATGGACGACCTGGCGTTCTCTTGGCATCCCGCGGAATCCAGTCGATGAGGGCTGTCGTCCAACGGATGCCTGCGAAACGCATTACGTGGCCGACCCACCTAATTTTCGACAACTTGGCCCACGCGACAGCATCCGTGATCTTCGGACGTCGGCGAAGCTGGGAACTCCGGAGGCCTTCTCCCAATTGCTCTCAATTTCGGCAATTTGGCTCATGCGACAACGATGTTGCATGGACCAACTCATTAAAAATGTCAAAGACAAACGGTACAAAGAGCGAGCGACAGTGAAAACTCTTTTGGCAACTAAAGAAAAAATACATCTTTAAAAACGAACAAAGCTCGGAACTCAGGAGGTTGGCTCTCACGTCAGTCGTGTCACGCCGAGTCGTGTCACGTCGTCTCCTCGAGTCCTCACTGCCTATCGTGGGCTGATTCAAGTTTTATTTGGGCTCTATCTTCGTCTTGTCTACATACAACTCTACACTTTTGACATATTCTCATTGATGGTGAAGTAGTAGTGCTACTTTCAGAGAACGGTTGTAGTATAATAGTTCGATGTGCGTCATCCATCGTGTCACGCAGGATTTGTGGCGTGCAGTTGATGGCAGCTTCACAGATTCATTGGTAGCAGTAAATAGGAGCAGTGCAGTAGAGGAGAATAGGTAGAGGAGAATAAGTGACAATACATACTAACTTCCATGTTCGACTGTCATGGAATCTTGGCATGATATTGATCAGTATGAACAACCCAAACGATGCAGCTGGCGAACCAAGGACCGCAAAGGACAACGTACGGGGCCAGCTCCTACATCACCGCTACGCGCTCCTCCTTTCTGTTGATTGTTGGGTTCCTGGCGAATCCACAGCGCTTCTAGTGTTTGCGCGCCGAGATCTCGAACTTGCTTACCAATATCGTCACCAACACATCAACCCCCGCGCCATTGTGACATCGCAGTCTGTGTTCACACAGCGGACCGGAGATATCGCACCTACGAAGCATGCCCAAATTCTCTTTAACGCACTCCCCAACGGGTCTACCCGTCTCGCCGATATACTCGCCGTTGCGACCTACATAAGGTATACCACACCTCAGACCACGCAGTCTCCCTCCCGAATGGGCAAATAATACACTGGCGAGTCTTACAGCTGGAATCGTATAGTCGATTTCTACTGAGGCGTGCCTTGGGATTGGACGGCGGAACCTCGATCATGCGGACCATGCTATGAAGACCAGCTTTGGGAGGTTGCAGTACCGAATGCGATTGAGTTTCGCACTTCGGTAGTGGAATTATGCGAGACAAAAGGTACCTTAAAAGGAATTTATTGTCGCTCCAATGTCTCGCTGCTGTTGTCGGTGTTCGATGACTTTGGTCAGGTTCTGTTTGGGGTACCCGTTAGACACCGTGATTCGAGATGCTATTTGCAACGATACCGATTTGAAATCGCTGTCTGAAGACACTGTCCGACGTTCGGAACATGTTGTTAACCGTGACCCTCATCGTTTGAGAGGGATGAGCAGACCTATAGTGCACGATGACGTTCTTACCACTAAAAAAATAACTTTAGCCGGCTATATATACGCTTTTTGGATGTGGTGCTCGAGAGCAAGTTGGCATAGATAGTATCGAATCTCGAGATGCATGAGAGGAGACGCACTTTGGATAATAATTCACAGGCTTGCCTGGAAAGAGGCAAGATAGAAGAGCCCCATGCAGAAAAGGACTGGGAAGCCAGGATTCAAAATTATTATCAGCACTGCGACTTCAAATTACTGTTGAGGCAAGGCTTCAGAGAAATGAGGTAGTGACAAAGTTACTATAACGGTGAAGTAGAGCTGCTTTCAGAGATTTAGGCTTCTCTACGCGGACAAGAAAACCGGCCTAAACGAACGTTTCAACGAGTTCGTTCCGCCGATAGCTCTCAGTCCTGGTAATGTCCTTCACCATTTCTTTACACTGCTATAGTCACTCGATATTTTGCAACTTGTTATTGTGTTTAGGTACGTACTCACCATGGAATTCACAGAACACTCTCTTCCACAAGAATGCCTTCTTCACGCTTTTCCTTCCCGTATCTGTGGCGTTTCGGTCAGTTTTCCAACTTTTTGTGGAGAATTTGGTTTAAACAAACAGCGTCAATACTCATAGGTATTGATAATGTAATAGAAGAGTCAGCATAAGGTAAATTCTCATTGTCACTATGACTTATATGGAAATTTTTTCAGCAATTGTTGAGAAGAGAGTTGATAGGAAGGTAATGTCCTCCATTTGTGATGCAGATTCCATCCTCATGAACAGGCCAACCCTTAAGCAGATCTGATGTGACAAGCTGTTTAGTCGTTCTCCTCATCTTCTGTTTAATATTGCTTACCGCAAACTCATGGTTGTCTTGATGCAAACTGTCAATTTCAATTCCTGCTTCGAGGAAAAGAATATCCTCTATTTATTTATTTATTTAACTGTGTCTCAGGGACGTGGTGAAATAAATAAATAAACAGTCGACAGTGTAAAACAAAGAACCAGAAAGAAATAAGCTATGTGACTTAATTACTAGTCTAGAAAGAAAAAAGTGAACAAGTTTACAGCAAACAGGTAGTTACGGCGACGCTTGGAAACGAAACAGAAATCACAAAAACCAATCACAAATACGAGGACCAATCTACACGGGTTGAGAAGACAGGTGCAACTAGACATAACCGAACGTAAGCAGGGCTGGAAGCAGGCTACAACACATACATTCTTGCCGGTAGTCTAAATTAGCCAAAACTAGTAATTAATTCTCCATTGAACTATATTTAACGACCATTGTTGGCAACATGTGTGCACTTACTTTATCCTTACCAACAGGTAAGCAATGACAAGCAGGTGTCCGCACATGACCTCCCATCAAGGTATCGTCGGGTGCGTGTCAGTTTTCCCTTCCACAACACGCGCGATTTTCGACTTTGACTCTGATTTTTGACTGCCGCGTGGGACAGTACGTAGCCTTCCCGCGCTCCGAGTGTTATTGTCATTTATCATTGTCATTACCATTATTTGTTAGATCTGAATGAAACAGTAACCAATGAATTTCCTCATGGACCATCTTGACCGTAGATATTAATGGACTCAGTGATTAATATTGTGCTATTAAATGTTTGATAACTTCGCATGAACTCGCTTACGGCTACACCAGGAAAGGAATAATTTTACTGCACCGCTTTCGTGCCTTGCTGTAGTAAAGTCGGCAAATGCTGTAGTTTTATTTATTTATATCCTTTCGTCTTACTACATACGCTTACCTCCTTACTCGCTTTTTTTAAAGAACTTTTTATTATTTTCTTTCGTCCTTTCCGTATTCGGTTTTTATACTATATTTGTCCTTCTGTTGCTCGCTGAGACGAATAAATAAATAAATAAATAAGTAAATAAATAAGAAGTACAATAAGAGGTAAGAAACTGCAGCCGATCAGTAATGCTTGACTAAGCAGCCGCACGTGTCTGGCTTGCAGAGTGACGGACATTTGGCGGTCGTACTTCTCCCAGAAGCTGCTTCACATGATAGGCGAGAGAGTGGCCTTCTACCCTGTGAATGCAATTCAGAATCGAAACGCACACAACTACCTCTCCGACTTTGAACAAGAGACGTGAGTTGAAACCTCTCAAGCTCTCCATGCTAGACTAACAATGACAGTTCTTACAGGCAAATGTACGAGTCATCGGGTAAACTTGTTGAGTTCCTTAATTCATGGTCCTGCAGTTCAACTTCTACTACCAACTGCACGATTGAACTTGCAGAAAGTTTCAGGTTAGTAAGGATTCTCTCCGCTCTATCATACATTTACCTATGTAGCATTTGTAAGCTATTTTGTTTGCAACAGTTAATCAAACAGAACCTTTTAGTGATCGCTTCTGGAAACTGGAGGATGGTCTTCTGGTGAGACTGTGGGTCGATGATCTCCTCTCCATCGGGTGTGTAGTTGTTGTTCTGCTTTTTTGTTTGACACTAATACTCGAAGGAATTTAAAGAAGACTGCATGGCTTGTAGAACCTTCAGAAAAATTAGCCACAACACAATATATTTAGATAAGCAGTGATCTACTGGCCACGAAAAGCTCATGCTATTGAATTTCCTGCTTTAGTGATAATAGTGTTTAAATAATAATAACGAAGCAGGAAAATTCTCTGTTAGACCATTTATACTTCCGACGGTAAGCGGCTCTTTCAGGAACGGAGCTAAGAGTTCCATCGTGTGATTGCGCACTTGCGTAAGTAAACTCACTTATGTATGTAGCTGCAAACGGATTTTATTGTTGGATAGTGGTAGTATCAGAGTATGAGACGCTGAAAAAGAGTATAGGTATGGTGAAGAAAAATCAATTGCGCTGAACGTTATCGTGTACTATCGAACGAAAATAACAAGGGACGATAAACAGTTGGATTGCAACCAATATAGTCCGAAGGAGCCTATGCTGAAGTACTGAAATTCGTTGAACAGTTACATGAGGTTAAGTACGCATGAGCACGTTACAGGCCCATGCACACTTCTGCGACACCGCGGCGCGGCAAGTGGGGCGACGGCTACCTCTGCGAAATCCGGCGGTCGCGGCGCGGTTGTGTTAGGGCATCGTTATAGGCAACGGGACCGACGTCCTCGTGAATGCCGCGCCGCCAAGAATGATTTGAACCATTCCAGCCTGCGGCACTTATCGCGGCGTAGCCTGCGATAGCCGACAGTCGCAAGAGTGTGCATGCCCCCCCCCCCCTCCCCTGCGGCGCGTGTCGCAGTGTCGCGCCTCGCCGTCGCGGGTCTATGCTTCATCATGGCCGCGCCGCGCTATCACAGGGCTCGTGCCGCAGAATGAATGGGCGCGGCACGTTGACCAGCGGCTGAGCGGCATTCAGAGGGCGGAGCGGCTGTCGCGCTTTGAAATTGAGGCGTCGCACATTAGCGGAAGTATGAAAACTCGTGGAGGCTTTCGCAAACTTGCAGCACGGCGACGGCCCTATCTCTATCCAAGGGCAGGAAAACAGAACTTGCCTCCGAGAGGTGCCGTGCCGCTCCAGCACACTTCTACGGCACGATTTTGGACGGCAGCGGCAACAGTGATTCACTTAATTACTTCCGCCCTCATTTTCTGCCGAAGCCTTCTGTCTTCTAGCCGGTCACGGCAGGGATCTGTAATTTAAACGCACCCGTCCTTTAAGCTCCGCGATCGATGCTGAGCAGCGCGTCGATTCAGTCGCTCGAAGTCATCGAAGCGCGTTATTTCCTGAAGTGAATAGCAGCACTAGGCCCAGTCTGCCGCTTGCCGCTTTCAACATTGTAGTGTGCATGAACAGCGCGACAGAATTGGTGAGAAGCGTCGAGCCACGCACCCACTTTAAGAGTTTTTGCTGCCCATTTCCCGCCATATCGCAAAAGTGTGCGGAGGCCGTAAAGGTTGAAGATGAGACTCGTTCTGTTGGGCAACTAGATATCCAAAATATACCCGTGGCAACAGTCGTCTTTACTTAGTATCAAGTAATGCAATCGAACAATATGGCGATAGACATGCTTAGCGCTGGATTTATAAGCGCACCTTAAGCACAAATAAAGACAGTGCTTTGTAGATACGAGTTTCCGCCAATGATAGAGAAACCGAACGATCACGACTGTGATGATGAGAATGTACAGCAACCCGCTGGCAGCACCGTTCATCTCGAACTACAACTCGATGTGCCTGAGGATCACAAAGACCCGGTGAGTGAACGATAGATTAGAAAATACGCTTGAATCTTTTAACTCGTTTCTAAAGCGCTTCCATTCTAGGCAATTGAAAGAGCCGAGCAAAAGCTGTCCTATTTTGAAGATCTTTATGATTGGTGCCATGAGGAGAACAAATCAGGTCGACTTTTTCGGTTGCTGTCGGTTTTTTGCTACATCAACTTTATCACCATTGCAGCAGAATACTTCAAGTCTGTTCCGGCTCGTTATCTGGCTGTTACGCACAGTAACAGGTCAGCTCTAGTAGAGACACTGGAAAAGGTTTGTTCATATTTCAAACAGAGATCACGGGATTGTTATGAAAGGAAATAGAGGCTGAACTGCTTAAAGAATTTTCATGAGTTGAAAATGAATTCCTTCAATGATTAAACCGGGGATATGATACACTATAAGAAAACAAGAGAAAGAAGAAAACCTGGGAGCCTAGGGAAAATGCTGAGTTGTTTATATACTTTTCGAGAATTTCTGTCTGATTCTTGCTCACCTCACCCTATTTAAAACACTGTTTTCAGAAAGAAAAATTCAGAAGCAATCTAGGCTTTGTTGCGTAACTTTGAGGAGAGCGAAATTTAAAAATAGGTAGCGAACGTTGCTACTGGAAGAGTGTCACTTTGTATAATAGTTTGAATGGTCACGGGAAGCCGACAGCGAATGAGCTCATAGCACAGCAACAATTGTAGCTCAAGTACCAGCCTGGACAGAAGTTAGTGAAGGATCGGGTGGAGGGCAATGTAATCAGCAATCTGCATAAAGGTAAACGCTTCGACCAAACACCAGTGTTCTCGCAAGGAGTTCTTGACGACACTGAAGCACACCTTACGACTAACGTCGCGGCGTAGGATCAGCTGGGCAGATCTGGGCTCAACCTTTCGGACGATCAGGTGTTCATCGCCCTGCCGCAAGCTTTCTGCCGAATGAGTGCGGAGATCGGTTACCTGGACCACGTTACCATTATGTGCGCGGATATGCGGATTGGTCCACACTCGTGTCGAAGCTCCTGGCCATCTCGTTCGATAATTATAGTATGGCCTGATCAGATGCCGTAGAGCAGGCTTATGCTCCGGGTGCTGACTGGACTCTCCAATCTGGCGGGACACTGTTGTTCTTCGCAAGCCCCTATGAGGACAAGAACGAAGTGGAGTGGCGACGCATGGGAGAGGTCTGCTAGGAATTCATATTCGAAAATTCGAACACTACAGTTACGTGCTTCACGCCTCACCCTACACGCACCGACAACGTGCCTTGAAACGGAGCCTCGATTCAAGCACTTTTCTTTTGTTGTATTTTGTCGACAGGCAGGTGCTTCTTCTCCAGGAGAAGCTCTTCCTTACTGTGAACGACATCATCAACTGCCGGAGTTCCACAACGTGTCGTCAGAGGAAAAGGAGAGGAGAAGGCAGGAAAAGATCCTGAAAGCGAAGTGTCGCTGCGACGAGAGGAAGCCGAACTTCTTCGTGATCCAGGACCCGGACCGATAGCGCCACAAGAAGACGATAACGTTTAATGAGGCCAGAGCCGTAGACAGGAGAGGACTACACCACGATCGCGACGATTCGAGAGCGCCCACCGACGTCCGTCAACGGCGTCCAATAAGCACACCGGCAAGGACTGCTGCCAAAGGTCAACAACGTTCGACGACACCAGAGCCGCAGACAGGAGACGATCACACAACGACCGCAACCGAAAGGACCAAGCCGTGAGGAGAGAGCCACATCGTCGGGACGAACCTCCTCCAACTGTATGCATGTTAATGGCTGATCTTGTTCAGTCACGTGTAAAAGGTGTTGTACTAATCATGGATTCATCAACGACTTACAACAATTTAACAGAAAAATTACAGCCGAAATTTCTGATAGCGCAGCTTATATCACTCACCATATCGCTTGGTAAGACTCGGTTATATCAGAGATTTCGGTTGTAGTTTTTTTTCTATAAAATTGCTGTAAATCGTTGATGATTCCGCCCCTGGTGCCTGTTGTATGTTGTATTTCGTTGGTCTTCCAGCGCTACCGTAACCCGTCGGCTATATAAGGCGAGTCCCCGGTAGCAAGCCACTCACACGATGTCTGTCTTGGCTGCGAGCGGTCGGAAATAAACCTCTTTCCAAGCGAACGCTATTCTCTCAGTTTCGTCAACATCTTACAGCAATTTAAGTTTAAGAAAATGGAGCAGAAATTCCTATCAGCGCGGCTTATCAAGCGGTACGGTGAAACATTTCGCCGCACTATCAAGGATTTGGGCTGTATTTTCTCTTTAAAGTGGCTATAAGTCGTTGACGAATCTGGTCGCAGGTTAACGACGTTGACTGAATAAAGTTGTACTAAAATTTTTCTTCAATAAAGAACTTACCGATCTCACCGAACTTTTCCAATCCAAATCCTTTTAGATCTTGAAACAAACGATCATTTTGCTTTTTTATAAAAAAAAACTTTACTTTGACTTTGGAGTACATCTGCGGAAAAAGTGTTTGATTCGAAAGTGCCCAGGTTGAAGTGAAGTAGGTACATCCTGCTATTGCAAGCTTTATCATTTTATGAAAATTATTGTGGTCTTAGAAGCCTGTTGTTTTAAATAACTACGCGATCCTTTGGCCCTAATTTATAGCTCCACCACCGCACGGCGCGGCACCATAGTCAGGATAAATATCGATCGAGCGGCGCGAAAAATCGATATCTACGGCGGTCGTTGTGCCGCGCCGCGTGGTGGCGGAAGAATAAACTAGTGCTTAGTAGAGTATAGTGGATCAAAATATTTTGATCTGATTTATGAACTGCTGGCACATATTCAAGTCGCGACCAGTGAAAGCTCTGTGTTGAAATCTACAAGTGTTCTTTAAATTGTCATTGTAATGCCGAATTTTCCAGGTTCTTATTGTTGTTGTTGGTGCAGACCAAAAAGAGGAGCTTGGAGTGCTACAGCGGATTTACCAGCCATATTTCGCTGTAACTCTATTTTGCGGCACTTTGGATTTCCAGGCGATTGGGACGAGCGGTGAGTTCCTATGGATGTTTTGTAAAGAAGTTGGCTGTGTATGTTCACTTCAGGCACTCTCGTCGGCGTCAAGAGCCCCTTCAATTATATCAGGATTCCTGAGCAACGAGTGGATGACGGTTACCTTATGACACAATGTCTTCTTAGCGTCAGCGAGATGAGGCTTCAAAACGTGAAAGGTTGGAATATGCGACTTCTTGCCGCTTCTAATTTGAAGACTGTTAGAAAATGCTGCCTACCTTTGAGCAAATAGACAATTTTAGATATAACTCAGTCACGTATTTCAGGCAGAATTAACACTCTAGTTCCTTCAGAAATAGAGGAGTCTTGCTACAATAGAACTGGGCTGCAAGCTTCGTTTTTCTTTCCACAATGAACAGAAAAATTGGAGTATCTGGGCTAGGATACGGTTCTTCAAACACCCTAACCTCTTAAGCTACTCTTGTGATTGTAACTTATTTCGTATGATTAAGGCATTCTTAGGAAGACAAAATCACCCAGATTGAAGATGTTGGGAAGGCGGCCAGCTATTCTTTGACTTCCAGTCTCCCCAGTTCTGAGAAAAGGAAATCGTTGACTTAAAGAAGAAACGTCAAATGGCTCAAGATCTTTCGACCAACCGACACAATGTTGTACGCAGGCGGTACTGTATGCAGGAGAGCCCTTCAAACCTGTCGCTCTTCAAGAAAATAGCTCCTTTATTGATCATTTTCGCGCCACAAATATGCTAATCGATTGGTATATCGATTACAAAAGATGCTAATAATAGCTTTCATTGACCATAGGAAGGATTTGGATTCATAGTGGGGATTTTTTGATGATAACGCATATACACTTCGAATTGTACACTTTTCATATCAAACTGGGCACCTTTCAAGCCAAATTGGACACTTTTCACGTCAAATTGGACTCTTCTAAGCTAGCTCAAGACTTTTAAAAATCAATTTATTTTTAATTTAAAAATTAATTTAGGAAGATTTAATTTTGCAAATGAATTCAAATTAAACGTCTTCCGAATCAAAACGAGCTTTTCACAGGTCAAATTTCGGAAACTCTAGGTCGTTTACAAGAATGTTTTCTTCTTCTTCTTCTTATTCTTCAGCGTTTGTCCCGCATCGTCGTGGGGTCCGCTCTTCTGGTGTCACGACGCCACCTTTCCCGATCCTGCGCTTGATCAGGGTGGACACCAGCTACTTTCATGTCCGTGTGTAACGTATCGGACCAACGCTGCTTCGGGCGTCCTCTAGGCCGCTTTCCAGATACTTCCAACTCAAGGCCAATCTTGCGGACGCTGTCTTCTTTCCCACGCAGAACGTGGCCGTACCATCGCAAGCGAGCTTCGCGCATCTTGTCCGCTATCGGCGCGACACCGAACTTCTGCCGAATAGCATCATTTCTGATGCAGTCCATGCGCGTGACTCCAGCCGTCCAGCGCAGCATCTTCGTCTCAATGACGCTGAGGCGCGTTTCAACTTCCTTAGTCGCAGGCCAACACTCAACACGTACATCGCTACCGGGCGCACGACGGCTCTGTAAATCTTCGACTTCAGGTGCTCTGGTATCCTCCTATCGCAGAGCACGCCAGTCAGCGAACGCCACTTGGACCAAGCTGCACTCACGCGTGAGTTCACTTCAACCATCAGACCGCCGTCAGACGCTATTGCTGATCCCAGGTATTTAAACACCGAAGTGCGTGCAAGTTCAGTACCGTTAATCTTAATGGAGCCGGACTCGTTCACGTCAGTCGTTAGGTACTCGGTCTTCTTGACGTTCAATTTGAGTCCGAACCTCGCCAGACGGTCGCACCAAGCTTGCACCTGCCGCTCGAGATCGTCTTTACCTTCGCAAGCGAGCATCACGTCATCAGCATAAAGCAGCGTCCATGGAACAGGCTGCTGAAGATCTCGCGTAATGGCATCCATGACGACAACAAAGAGGAGTGGAGAAAGCGCAGAACCCTGGTGCACCCCAACAGAGATGGGAAACTCCATTGAGGTTCCAGCTGCAGCTTGCACTCTACTCTTTGGGCAAGAGTAGAGCATCCGCACCCACTCTATAAGTTCTTCAGGTACGTTGTGTCGTCGCAAGGCGTACCATATAAGCTCACGCGGTACGCGGTCGAAGGCCTTCTCCAAGTCGAGAAAGGCTATATGCACCGGCTTCTGTCTCTCGCGATGCTTCTCCACCAGGAGGCGGGCGGCGTGTATAGCATCAATGGTCCCACAACCAGACACAAAACCGCACTGGTTGTCGGAGAGCTTGACGATTTCACGAATTCGTCTGTCGAGGATTCGCTCGAAGATCTTCATGCTGTGCGAAGGCAAGCGAATCGGACGATAATTGGAGCAGTCTGCAGGACTGCCCTTCTTCTTCCAAATCGGAATCGTCGTACTGTTGTGCCAACACTCCGGTACTTTCTTCTCCTTTACTACCTAGTTGAAGAACTCAGCCAACCACTCAGCAGGATACCAGAGCTTCGACTTCCAAACATCGGCTGCCAGATCATCCGGCCCTGTCGCCTGACCGGGCTTCATCTTCTTTAGAGCCGCTTCTGTTTCCTCCACGGTGATCTTGCGAACGGGACCGTAAACAGAAGCCACAGAAGGGATGGCCGGATGAGGAAATCCATAGTGGAAGTTTCCTCAAAATAACCACGCCATCGCTTCAGCGCCTTTTTGCGGTCTGTCAGAAGATGGCCGCTCTCATCATTGATGCCAACAAACTTTTCAATGTCCTCGGTTTGGCGATGGCGGGTCTTAGCAAGTCGGTACAAATACCGCTCACCATCGCGCGATTCGAGCTTTCGGTAGACATCACCATAATGAGTGGCTTTCGCAACAGCCACGGCTTTCTTTGCAGCCTTCTTCGCCTTCTGATACTCCTGCCAGTTGTCGGCTGTTCTGTCGCCGAGAAACACATGATACAGCGACTTCTTCTCTCGAACTTTCGCTTTCACATCGTCTGTCGACAGCCATGCCTGCTTGTCGACTTTGCGTCGTCCAGGCTTCGTAGTGCCGAGTTCCAACCTTGCAGCTTGGCGTATCGCGTCGGTTGCTTTCTTCCAAGTTTCATCGACAGTCGTAACTGTCGGTAACCGCACGCAAGAAATCACAGCTGCTTCCTTCTCTTTCATTCGCCACCACTTGATTCTTGCAGCACCGCATCGCTCGACCTGCTTCAGCCTCGGAAAGGCGATCTTCAAAGTACAGATCAGCGGACGATGCTGTGGGGCGACCGTTTCATACGGCACGATCTTCGCGTCTGTGACGAGATTTCGGTCACGATCCTTCACAAGCACAAAGTCTATCTGAGACTTGGAGCTCCCACTATAATATGAGATGAGGTGGGAGTCGCGTTTTCGGAAAACGGTGTTCACAATGGTGAGGCTATGCGATTCCGCATACTCAAGAATACGCTCACCATCGGGGTTACGAGACCCGTATCCGAAACCACCATGACAGCTGTACCCGTCCTTCGCAGCACCTACGTGCCCATTAAGGTCACCAGCGACTATGATGACATCTTTCGACGGTACCTCTGCTGTCTTCTCATCAAGCAGGTTCCAAAACTCATCCTTGGCTTGATCGGAGCAGCCAGTCTGCGGAGCATACGCAGAGAAGAAGTGATAGAGTCGCTCCTTAGCGGTGACAACGATCTTCATCAACCTATCCTTAAAGCGCTCGACACTTACAATCGAGTCACGAAATCGTTCGGAGACGATTATTCCTACACCGCTGGTGGTCCTGGGACTTCCACATAGAACGCCCTTGAAGCCTCGTCCTATGTTCCTTGACTTGCGGCAGGACCACCTCGTCTCCTGCACCGCACAGAAATCAACTCTTCTTCGCTCCAGTGCTCCAACCAACTCGCACGAGCGGCCCGTCAACGTACCCACATTCAGCGTAGCCACGCGGGTCCTGCTTACGTTACGGGACTTTCGGACTAGCTCAGTTGCCCCCCGATGCCGTCCTCGCATCAGGGACCCTCGCATACTTCTCACACTCGCCGGGCTCTGCGAGTGCGCGTCGGCTCCCGCGGACGCCGTGGCACTATCTCGAGAAACTTGACTTATCATACACCATGTGATGTGACATGGGTCTTCGTAGGCCGGCCTGTCACAAGGGCCTGTCGCCTGCATTCGAATGTCCGTGATTAGCTTAGCTCGCAGAGCGAGCAGTTTCCAGTGGCACCACGTGGAGGAACGGACATCGCCACCGTTTACAAGAATGTTTTGATCAAGGAAAATTTGGTATAATTTATTTATTATTTATTTATTACAATGCACATATTTGTGCGCCATAAATAATATATATGCAGATATAGATATGTAGATATATAGGCAGTATAGTCGTTATAATTGCGAGAACAGTCGAGCAATATGGATAGATAGTTCGTCGTTATAGTCCGCGAGAACAACACTGTTAATATAAATATCGGAGCCCATGAGCGTAATAGAGCAACGCCGGGAACGTCTAAAGAATTAGTATTAATTGTCTATAATAGGATGCTAGAGTTATGTAATAATAATAAGGTAGTCCATCTCGGGTATTGAGCTAGAACGGTATAATTATTGTAGCCTGTCTTCTTCTTTTAATGATTTCTTGTTTTCTTCGTGTAGCAGTATAAATAGAGAGCAAACGTCATGCTTCATATGTCGGGACAATCAAGATCTCTTCTTCCTGAACTTCATTGATCTTAGGTGCATATATTATACGTATTATACATATGATAAAAGTTGTCGCCACGTCAGATAGATTTGTCGGGATAGCCCGGAACCAGAAACCATCACACATCCTAAAAAATGTGACGTTTGTTCTATTTAGTTAAGGGTTTATTTGACAAAATTTCTAAAACTGCAACATCACTTGAACTAGTGTTAGTGATCAGAAGAAGTGAAAACAGACCATTTAGTTCACATCCACAATCCGAAGTATTTGTAAAACATTTAATTTGCGCAACTTATTTCTGAAGTCCTTAGAATTTCTACATGAAATCAAATGCTGTGGAAGTTGATTAAGCCATCTAGCAGTTCGCAAAAAGAATTAATTAAATGCAATGTTTCCGATAGGACGGTTAAATCTACGGTGCTGTATTGCTAGAACTGTTGCTCTTCCACGACTTGGCCTAAATATCCAGTATTTACTGGCCCTCAATTTAACTTCCATGCGAAAAATGCGAAAGGAAAATACTAAATCTTTAACAATCCTTCTGTATTTCAGGCTTTTTAGGCCGAGAAAGTGAAGCCGTTCTCTGTAGGATGGTAAAGTTCGCGGGTAATTTGGATCGGGAAATGCTCTATAGTAAACTATTCTGGTGAAAATTTTTTGAACTTTTTCTAATTGCTGCAGGTATTTCTTAACGAAAGGATTCCAAATAGTAGAGCCGTACTCTAAGTGTGGTAATACATACATTTTATACAATTTGACCAGAAAAGGGGGGTCGTTGCACTGTACATTCCTTAGAATTAGGAAAAGCGATGATAGTGCCTTTCTGGTAACGGTTTCTATATGCTTGCTGAACTTTAAGGAAGAGTCAACCATAACACCCAGATCTCTAACATATTCGTCCTGTCTTAGCACAAAGTTGTTGAAACTGTATCTGGGTATTGGAGGAGGACCTAAATGTAAATGAACTGTTTTACTGAGGTTAACAGGAATTTCCCACTTGTCAGACCATTCCATCATTTTCCGAACAGATTCTGAAATATAGTCGTTAGCCAACTTTTGGTCACAAGGCTGGTAGGCATAGTAAATTCTTATGTTATCCGCAAACATCTTAACCTCCAAATTTGGATGAACTTTTAGGGTTTTCGGTACATCAGCAGTATAGGCTAAAAACAATAGGGGAGATAGCACTCCACCCTGAGGGACTCCGCTAGTACACGAATGTCGATCAGAATAACTATTACCCACCTTTACTGTCATGTGCCGGTCCCGCAAGTATGATGATAACCATTTTAAGAGTTGAACTCTTATGCCAAAGTATTCAAGTTTTCGCAGCAGTTTAGTGTGCGGCACCTTATCAAACGCCTTGGAGAGATCGAAGAAAATGATTTCAACCGATCTGCCATCATTTATTGCAGTTAACCAATCATACAAAGAGTCCGAAAGCAGTGTTTCAGTTGATGCCGCTGACACGAAACCATGCTGTTCTTTTGGTATTACATCATGTCTCGAAAACCAATAACAAAGTTTATCTCTTATAATTTTTTCCAAGATTTTGCTTGCTGTCGAACATATGCTGATAGGTCTAAAGTCAGATAATGTCGACGCATCTGTGTTTTTGGGAATTGGGGTCACCAAAGAGTCTTTCCAAATGCCTGGAACTTGTCCCAGTGCCAACGATGTGTTGTAGATCATAGCTAGTGGGTATTGCAATGTGTGAGCACATCTACGAAAGATCATTTGAGGGATACCATCATATGTGGCCGATAGAGAGGGGTTGAGCTTCTTCATAACACACAGAATCTCTGAGGGGTCAATTGTTGAAATGTCGGCATAGGATTCAGACAGGTATGGCAGATGTAAAACACCGCATCTGTCACTCGACGGGTAATCACATGTAATAGAATTAAAAACACTGGCAAAATAATTACCAAGTGCCCTGGCTTTGTCCTGATTTGACCTGAGAATACCTCCATTCCCATCCTTTAGGACTGGAAGATCACAAGCGGCTTTAACCTTCATTCTGAGGTAATTGAAAAATGCCTTCTTACTTAACGCGTGCAATCGACGCCCTCGGTAAGCTATGTATCTTTTAATATGATGGTTTATGTCAGAGCATACTTTCTTATATAACGGGTGTGCTAATGGATTCCTTAGACTACAGAAAAGACGACTTTTATGAGCGAACAGGTTCCTAATATGAGTTGGGTACTGGTGTAGTTGTGCCTTTCTGTATCGAAATGGAACAAGTTCACCAAATAATTGATATAGTATCAGACAAAACCGATAGTAGATATCATTGATGTCCGTATAACCACTGAAAACCTGAAACCAATTAATACTTCCAAGATAATAGTTGAGTTTATCATAATCCACTCGGTTATATAGAGGTACAGGTAGATACAACGATTCGTCCTGAAGGCAGCTCAACTGGAAAAATATCATGTTATGATCAGAGTTACCAAAAGGAGGAGCTATTCCAACATTGTAGACTATTGGATCTGAACACAAGACTAAGTCGAGGATAGAATCGTGTCGTGTAGGATGCAAAACCATTTGTGTAAGCTTGCAGTCAGTAAATACTAATCTGAACCTTTCATCACTCTGTGATTCACCACGACATCTTATCCAGTCAATGTTAAGATTAAAATCACCCACTAGTACCACAGGTGTAGGAGCAGAACATAAATCATAAAGCACATCAATCAATTTATCGTCTTCTTCAACAGCAGATCTTGGAGGACGATACAGCAAAATCATTCTGATAGAAGCAGAACTGCCAGAACGGTCAGAAATGATATCCATACAAATTATGTCTGAAATAAGCTGCTCAGCAATAGCTATTGGATTAAAAATCAGCCCATTCTTTATCAGGCAACATACACCTCCACCTCTCTGTGAGCTTCGATCTGATCGTATAACATTATACGGATAGCCTCCCACTATTTCTGCATTCAATATTTTTGAATTTAACCAAGTTTCAATTATAAAAACAATATCAGGACTGTTACTACAAACAAAGGAGTGTAACAAAAGTAATTTATTAACAATGCTCCGAGAGTTAAACAAAAAGCAATTTAGCTTAGGCTGTGGACCGCGCAACTCTAGTGGTTTCCCACCGAGCGTCTAGCTGCAAGTTCGCTTACACGTCTAAGTTCCCCTCTATAAACTACCCACTCTTTTGAGCTTTTTCCTTCGTTTAACTCGCGTGCTCGCTGTCGAAGTCTGTAATCCTGCTCTCGCTCATCCCTCGTCATACTCTTGCGCACAAACACATTAGTATAACCAGACAGACGCAAACGACGAGTATTAGCTATAGCCTGTTGCCAGTGGAATCTAGAGGGCAAGACAACCTTAACAAGGCGAATTTTATCCTCTGAGTAAGACCCCAGGCGAGAAACAGATTCCGGTCGGCATTCGACCTGAAGGGTGTCGAGCACACGAGTTACCTTATCCTCTAGATCACTTTGCTTACTAGACGGCGACAACTCGGAAGGTGCTTCCGCAATGCCAGCCATAATTATACTTCTCTGCCTACGATTTTCTTCGATGCTATCAGATATAGCCTGTGGAATTTTTGCTTGCAGCGCTAATGCCATTCTCTCAATCACTGGATCAGTATTTCTTTCAATAATAGAAGCAATGATCTCATTAATTGAGAACTTGCTGTAATCGCAGGTTTCTCCCTCGTTACTTGCAGCCTGCGGCATTGAGCTCGCAATTTTTTGTGATGAGCGTGGGAGCGGTTGTGATTTCTTTACCGGCATTGTAGTAGACCCTGCAAAGGAAGTAAGTGAGATCGAATGAAGACACAACCGACCTAGAGGGCGGTGGGAATGAGAATGATGAAATTTTTTAGTTCATCTGCTGCCCGAATGTTATAAGAATTTTATAAAAGTTTTTTCGAAACAATATAAAATTAAACTTTATTTTAAGACGCAACAAGGCACCAATTATTTACTGGATTAAAAAATATTAGGTTGCGCCGTGCATTCGAGAGACTCATCGCGTTTTTAATTGATTGATAGTGTAAATGCTGCTTACATGAAGCATCCAAGTGGGAATACGTATTTCCTCAAAATCTTTTGTTTGCATCGCTTACAGGTGTGAAACTCCAGCGATCAGCAAATTTGCTGTCAGTCGAAGTAAATTCGCGACGTCTTTGAGAGTGCATGGCGCAGTCTTCTTTTGGCACCAAAAAATAGCCGCCTTCTTGCTCCTTAAAACAACCTTTAATTTGCTTAAAAAATAAAAATTACATAAATTTTTAAACAATGTGTTCACTGGTTAGGTGAATGAGTTAAAACTTCAAAGAAAGTCATGCTACAATTTTTCTTGAACGAAAAATTATTCCAAGTTTTGAAAGGGTATTTATTAGTTTAATGTAAAAGAAGCTCATTTCAAGTTGGAGGAGTTCGCTTTGATTTCAAAAGTCATAAGCTAGCTCAAGGGTATCTAAATTGCCGCAAACAGTGTCGTAGTTCGCCTGAAAATGGTACATAAATCGTGTAAATTTGTTGAAGGATATTACGTGGTGGCAACTACTTCCATTCCGAAGATCTGGGAGTCAGGAGAGGCATCGCAGGCTTACGGCTACATAGAGAATGCTGATTCTGCTGCGGACGGCTGGAGTGATGACCAGCATGGTGCGTCGTCCAGATTTCGTTTCCTCGTTAAAGTTCGTCTTTCCTTACTGAAGCTCGAAAATCATAAGTTTTTTAGGACAATTCGCTTCGAAATTGGCGATGCATCTTATCTCGAAGGAATACAAGGATGACGACACGGTACAGAAGACATGGCGTCGCTACGAGAAAGGAGTAAGTATTTTCTGAAATCGAAATAAAATTCGGTTCACTAAAAAAACAATTGAATTAATAATTAAACTTTAATAGATTTTGTGAAAAGGGAAAATTTGTAGATTTTATCAACCGTGAGATTAGATCTGAAGGTTGTAAGACACTTTAAATCTCCTGCCTCACCATTTGTGAACTCTGAGCGATTTTCGATGTTTATTTCACGTGTCGCATTCGTTCCCTCATAGTTTTCTGCTTCCCAATGTCTGTAGCAGAAGGGGGAACGTACAATTGGAGATTAGTTTGAGAGACACCTTCGAAAAAGCCGTTCACTCGGGGTCTTAAAAGCATCGCCCTCCTGAGGAGAACTGGCCATATTTTGAAGAAAATCTGCATTGGTTACAGGAACTCCCAATGTGGTCTACCAAATTGGGTAAAAAGGAGCATTCACGTGTCAAAAGAAAAATCTGAACTGCATTTTTTCAAATTACTACGGGGAAGTTCGAAATGGTAGCGTAATTGGAGGAGTATTCGACTGTCGCATGCATCGTATTCCACGTTCATGGTTCGGATCCCCACCCAGACCAACCAAGCCTTTCATTCTTCGGGGCTGTTGAAAAGGTACCGATCTTGTTTGGGAAAGGATAAAAGTATCTATCCTAGTCGGAAGGGACAGACCTAGGGCCGTAAGCATCCCACGACAGCTACACATTGCCTCAGATCACATGAGTACCATCGTATCACTTTGCAATAGCCCAAGCTCTTAGCAGTACTCAAGGTAGGAGATGGAGAGGCACAACACCGTATGCCTTCACGCGACTAGAATGTAGATCCAAGTAAAACAGTGACTTGCTCATCGGCAGGCTGCCACTGGTCGCTGCATCGGCCAAGTACTCATCAAAATTGTGTCGAGAACATGCTGAAAAAGTAGAAGGCATGGCGCATCCCGAAAACTGATTGGTTAACTCCTGCCCTTTGTGTTAGGAATGAATAGGAGCTACAGATGCATAGCCATCACAGAACCTGTTGTCGTTTGAAATTTCTAGTCTAGATAGGCACGCGAATGCGTCTAGACCACTTCAATTAGAGACGTATCACAGAAGCTGTAACGTAAATTGCACGTTAAAAATCTGAACTATTTTATTATTTACTAAATATTTGTTTTTTTTTCAATTAACAAATTATGGTTTAAGACGACGAGCGTCGATTTATTAAATCAAAAAGGATAAAAGACGGTGTTGGTCAACACCTTCGCACCACGCATTCTATTTCTGAGAGAGGTTGTGGAGGCAATTTGAATGTGTATTTGGCCTATTCAATGGGTTATGATACCAACTGATGGACAAGTGTGTGCTTTATTCCTCGCAGATATGTCCGGTAGTAATTCATCGACTCCGGAGGGATGGAAACTTGGTTGGCCTGGGCGGAAACCCGAGCCGAGAACCTGGAATTGAGTGCCCGCGACAACGAGCGCCTCCTTCCGACTGCGCTAACACGTGTCCGCTGATTTATTACTATTATCCTACCTATTCATGTTTATTTCAGCTGGGAATTGTTCACGATTATAACAATGCCTCTGTTCACCTGACGTCAAACACTGGCTACGTTAAGGAAAAACTGTAAGTCTTTTCACTGAATTTCTTTTTATGTAGCGTGAAAAAAGGCAAATCGAAGGAATATTCGTTTTTTAAGACATCTAAAAGTCCTGTTTCTTGGTGCGAAGTTGAATTTTGATAAGTCGACTACAAAAAGACAGCATTTGCTTTTTATTCACATAAAACATAGAAAGAGCGTGCTATTTACTGTACTTTTCAGTCTGTAAAAGTTTTTATACATTCACCACTACTACAATGTCAAACCAAACTGCCCCTATTCGACCGAATCTTAGCGATTTCTGAATCACTTTATTTGTATCTTGAAAGGTTTCAATTAGAAAAACAGGAGGAAAAATAGCAATACACTAAAATATTTGTAACAAATATAACGAGGGTCCACGGCAAAACAACGTAGAGAGCTATTGTGATCATCAAATTTTATGTTACTTTAATACAAAAAATCAAAAACACGCCTTGGAAAACGAGTGATTCAGGAAACACTGACATGCTTTGTGAAAAACAGTAAGGGTAAAATAAGAAAATGCATTTTTCCATTTTCAGGCTATATATTCCTAGCTTGTATATAAGCTACTTCACGCACTTGATGAATATCTTTCGCGAATCTCGGCTTGATGAGAAGTTTGCAATCGCAAAGTTTTTGCAAACGGTTCCATTGCGAAGGTGAGTTTTGAAAATTTGGTTCATGTCGCGAAGTGGGCAGCATGGGAGAAGAGAACGCACCGACCATTCATAACCAATCAAAGCATCGACCGAGGCCAAACCGATCAATCATGGTGTCGAAAACGCCATATTAGACACAGTCAAGACAGTCGCTCTTTTCAATTCGGTCTGATTATTTGGCGTGTCCCATACCCCATCGTTGCCTACAGTTGCGAATGTAGCTGAAAATTTATTTTTGAGCTCTACAAGCTTGGACCCGAAAGCTTCAAACAGTTATGCCATTGTAGGTCGGAAGGTGGACCAGCGCTTTCACTCCTGTTCAACTCAACGACGTTCCGCAATCAGTATGGTATCGAAAGGAGAACGTGAGTGTAACCTACTCGGATTATTGTTCCGGTTTGTATCGGTTGTTATAAGAGCTGTTGGTACATGTCGCAAAAACGCACGTGCGGTGCGGGAACGCGCCGTTGCCCAGCAGCGTCACCGTCATCGTATTCTTTATCAGCGAAAACCTTTACATGAACATCCCAAGCAGGATAACTGGTTCCGGATTCATCAGCCGTTTACCGCGCCCTAACGGTAAAAATACCGCCAAACCACCTCGTATGACATTCATTAGCATCAGGTTTGACGGTGTTTTCCCCGTTAGAGGGCGGTAAACGGTAACTGAATTTGGCCCCTGATCAGTGCAGGATACCTTGAGCTTTTATTGAAAAAATGGAACAAGTAGGCTAGAGCAAATTTATAGGTCTACTTCATGAAAACCAAATTCATTTCATTTCATTGAGACATGTGGTACAAGCACATGTAAAGCGATCATCGTGAGCAAGCTCACCATCGCACCGAGAAAGAGTATCGATAAAATCAACTAAACAACGAACAGAACAAAAGAATGAATCATCAAACAGCGAAAAATAGTAAACTTAGAAAGGAAGGAAACACAGCTCTGCGAAAAGCGATAAAAGAGGATTAACAAAAACCGCTACGGAAAGCAGAGGAAGAACAAGATTAAGTACCTGAGAGTTACTGGGAAAATTAGAGGTATTTCTCTAAAATCCTTTTAAAAGCCGCAACGCTTGCAGGTATAGCAAAGCGCTTACTTAGCTTGATTCACTCATCACAAAAACGGTAACAAACAAAACACCAGTTTGTTGTTCCATCGAAAATTCTATTTGCATACGACACTACACCATGTTTCAAGTACGGCATTCTTCAGATCAGAGACCGAGAATTAAGTGGTTCCATTTTTGAACACCTTGCATAAAAGAATGCCCGCAAATTCCTTTCGTTTGGGCACTACTCAAACTTCTGTAGTGGCCCAGGTGTTTTAAACACCTAAATCGGAAGGAACTTGCGGGCATTCTTTTACGAAGTTTGACACACATTCGCATAAAGTCAATCCGTAGTCGACTGTGATACGTGTATGGATGAACAATTTTGCTAAAAAATAAAGTTACGCGCGACATATCTTCTTAAACACGGCAGCAAGTGATCTCTGAGCAATTTCTGATCCTCGCTGTTCATTTCACACGAGGCGAACTTCATCGCAACAGGTCTTCATCCAGAAAGCGAAGCCCAAACTATGAGACTTCCACCACCAAAGTTAAAGAACACTCGTTCTTCTCTCCTAAAGTCTCTCCAGTAGAGCCCATATCTATTGGGCTTGTCAAGGTTCCACTTTTTTGGCAGAGAATATTAATGGTAATGTTAATGTTCATGGTTCATTTCGTTGGAAAAAGCAGACGTGAGATAGAAGTAAGTCAGTCCTAACAAACAAACAATAAACATCACAAAAATGGTACAATCAAACAAGAACTGGGTGTGGTCGATCTCCATGACTAGAGTCCGTCAAACTTGAGTAAGGTTCCGGATTCACACGACGTGTCAACGATATTGTGCAAAACACGAGCGACTTAAGAAGACATGTCACCGACGTCGTTCATCAGGTGCCTGAGTTCAGAAGAGGTGTCACCGATGTCGCGAAAGGCCTTCCAGATCCAGACGACGTGTCACCGATGTCGCGCAAAGCACGTTCGGGTTGAGAACACAACTGGTTGTCCAACTGGCGTCCGAGTTCGGAAGAGATGTCACCGATGTCGCGCGAGGGTTCCGGATTCACACGACACACGTGTTATCAGTGAAGGTGGGACCAGTAATGGGGGACCGGTGAAGGATGGGCTCCAGTAAGGGGAACCGGTAGAGCGATGAAACCAATGAAGGAGGGACCTGTGAAGGTGGACCAGCAATGGGGACCGTTGAAGGGGGGGGGGGAGGGGGGAGGGAGGGGAAGAAGGAAGCGGTCCAATGAGGAGGGATCGGTAGAAGGTTGACCACTGAAGGAGGACCAGGTGAAGGGAGGGGGGAGGGGTGCAGTGGAGGGGGGAGGACCAGAAAAGGGTTGATGAATAAAAAGGTGGGACCGATAATGGGGGTCGATGAAGAAATAGGGGACCAGTAAAGGGAGGTATAGTGAAGGTGGGAGCAGTAGTAGGACCGACGAGGGGGGGGGGGGCAGTGAAGGGTGAACCGGAAAAGGGCTGACAATAAAGGGGAGCCAGTGAAGAGAGACCATTAACGAGGGACCAGTGAGTGAGGGTGGTACCGGTGAAAGAGGGGGGGGGGGGGGCAAGTGAAAGGGGACCTGTAAAGGGTTGTCCAATAAAGGGGAGAACAGTGAAGGTGGAACCAGAAATGGGGAGCATGAAGGGGAGGTCCAGTGAAGGGGGATCGATAAGTGGGAAGTGGAGCAACAGTGAATTACCAGTCAAGACCGGACCAGTAAGGGAGTCAATAAAGGGAAGACCATTTAAGGCGGTTCAGTACAGGGTTCAGTAATAGAACCATTAAAGGGGGACCAGGACTAGTGAAGGGGATCAATGAAAGGGACCAGTATTTTCTCTCAGTGTCGTCCAACTTGGCGTCAGAAGACGTGCTACAGACGTCTGCCACGTGTGTCGGGGTGCGAAGGACTTGTCGTAGACGTCGTGACGCATGCGTCGAGAATCAGCAAATGTAATGTGTCACATAATGTGTCACATACGTTATCCAATGTGCATCCGGATCCAGAAGACTTGCCACAGATAAAACTACAGCATTCGTGAGATTGTATGCACAGCATTCGTGAGATTTTCAGATGACTTTTTAAAGGCTTCGTGTAACAACGGATGTGCGCGTACTTGATTCTCACTTCCGTTTTCTGCCGGCACATAGGTAAGGGGGTATCGGTGGAGTGGGTGGGGGCGGGGGGAGAATGAGTAAATGAATCGGAGTAATGTTATTCCCGTTGGATTGTGAATCGTATCGAGGGTCTACCAATACCAATTGATTTCATTTGTGTTTCCGCAGAATAAGCACTTCGAGTTAAGGCTCTCTATCTGTTCCTCGCCATGTACAGAACGAGTACTTGAGAATGAATCGCGTACGTGCGACAGAGGGTGGGTAGGTCCTGTAGAAGTAGTTTTGAAGATTCTGTCCTCCCGTATCCCGGTATACTATTCTATATAGCAAACCAGTTTTTTAACCTAATAAATGAGAGAAGACCTAAAAAGGGCGAGAAGACGGGCGGTGTGTCCTATTCTAGGGGTTTGTGGCGAAGCCTCCAACCAGACGGTTGGCGGCCAGTAGGCCGCTAAACGTCTGGTTTTCTATAACCACTTTGATGAAAACCATCACCGCAGTAGCAGTGGAAGTCGAATTAGAGGTTTTGTCGTAGATTTAGGAGTGCACTAAATGCAGAATGGCCATCGAACTCGTCCGCGATTGCCCACGCCCACGTCCCAGCAACATGAGGGAGTATCTTCTGACGCGCTGTCGGTTCTTTGGCAACTAATGGATAAATCGGGAGTGGACTGATATCTTTGCGCTGAAGGTTATTATTTACGATGTGATGCAAAAGCTTAATATTTTAATTTAGTTTCTGCGATCTCGTTGTGAGAAACATCAAAAAGGAGCTGCTGGACGTTGTTGTCGATAAAAGTCAATGCTGACCTCTGGGTTATTGTTTGGTTTGTTTTATATTCCCATCATTATGCGTTCTGAGGAGCATGGCGAAATGACGACGTCAGAAAGAGCCAAGCTCTCAGACCACCCCTGTTAGAAGAAAAAGATCTACACTTTGTCACCATTTCCTGTTATACGCATTGAATGATGCTTTTGATTTTGGCTTACAATGTGGTTACTAATGCAATGTAGATCGTTGTGCAGGAATAGATTAATAAAGCCAGTTAGGCGACTAATGTTTCATTTTCTCACACATACACACTTCGCGCAACTCGAAGATTTCACATGTTTTAAACTTCTCACAGGTGGGCCTTCTATGTCCTGCTTTTTTAAGATTCATCGACAGCTTACTGCCCTCTAACGGTGAAACTACCGCTAACTCCCCTGATATGACATTCATTAACATCAGGTTTGGCGGTGTTTCACCGTTAGAGGACGGTAAACAGTTGATGAATCTGGCCTCAGATGGGCGGGCCATTCAAAGAGCGTGTACGGTCGGTGCCCTGATTGGCTGATGTGTCGTCGGTCGGTGCCTTGCCTGGTTGGCTTGGCTGGCACGTGCGTAACTTCCAATGCAGCACACTTTCGAGTCGTGGATGCTCACATCGTTCTTATCTCCAACAGTGACTATAGAGACGTCTTCTGCGGCACGACCTTGGTGGTACGACTTCTGAATCCTAACATACGTGGCACAATGTTCGTGACACTTCACCCGAATCTCGATGCACATGGGACGACGTTGCCACGACGTCTACGAAACGTCACCAGGATACATTCATCGTACTACGTATCGAGATACGTGATACGATGAACGCAACACGTCTTTTGAATCCCGATGCGCGTGGTGGAGCCCTGGCACGTCGTCGCGACACGCTTTCTAAACTTTGGCAATGGGGCACGACGTTTATGACACACCTCCAGGACCCCGACGCACATGTCATGACGTCCGCGACACGTCTTCTGAAACCTGACGCACGCAAGGCGGCAAATGACAACTATTACATGACTTCTGAAACGCAACGTGCACGGCACGACGATGGTACGATGTCCATGACACTCCTTCTGAATCCCGACGCACGTTGTGCGACAACTGCGACACGTCTTCTGAATTCCTGCGCGAGTGACACGGTTGTGGGAATGCCGCCGAAAGACGAACAGACGAATAGACGGACAAACGCGCAAACACTGGCTCTTTCATATACCATTTTCCCGTGAAACTAGACGCTTTCCCAATAATATCGGGCGCTTTTCACGCAGCAGTCATTTAGTGCATTAAACTCTGATATTGCGCCATGCACTAGACGAGTCCTCTGCGATTTTTATTTGATTGATAGTGTAAATGCTGCTCAGAGTGTGTGTTCTTCGCAATTGCCTTTGTTGCGTCGCTTACAAGTGCGAAACTCCATGCGAGCATAAATTTTACTATCAGTCGAACAAAAATCGCGACCGCAGCGCCATGCATCAAAGTTCAGCGCAACTTTCATCTGATTGATAGAGTAAATTTCACTTGGGGGAAGTTCAGTTTGATTTCAAAAAAGATAGGACTGCCTAGATAATGTTGAAATTGGCGTAAAAATTATATATAGAACGATAAATAAATATATATACCGTTTTCACGTCGAGTTCTGCAGTTTTCAAATTATATTGGACATTTTTCGAATCAAGTTGGACCCTCTTCTAAGCTACAGTACTGCCGCTAAACATTCAACCAAAGGACGTTGGTGATACGACGCAAAAACGCGTTTTTTGCGCCGTATCACCATTCTGGGCGTGTGTAGCGCAGTCGGAGGAGGCGCGACTGTCGCGTGCACCCGATACCAGGTTCCTGGTTCGGATTTCCCGCCCAGGCCAACCAAGCCTTCCATCCCTCCGGGGTCGGTGAATTGGTACCAGACTTGTCTGGGAAGGATAGAGCGCTGACTTGTTCATCGGCTGGCCACCGCCAGTCATTGTATGGCCAAATACGCATTCATGTCGCCTCCACGACATCCCGTAGAAGTAGAATGCGCTGGCGCATCCCAGAAGGGATTGAGTAACGCCGTCCTTTATCCTTTATTATCCACCATTCTATCATATAGCAAGCGATTGTCATTTAGGAGTGGGCAGAAACATGAAAACCAGTACTAAAATTAGGGGGCCTTTTAAATACTTTGACCTGCCCCACTAGCGCCATCGAGTCTCCCTTAATTATATCCTACGGCACAATTAGCTTTTTCCAGTTTATTTTTAAAAGCTTTAAATTTAAAGCGCCAAGCATTCTACTTGTCTCCCTAGCTTCTCTGCGTTATGACGACCCATATAATACCAAATTTGCCCAGTAAAATATCCACTTCACGATCCCGGCTAACTTGGATGGGCAGTTTCTCCTGCTTGTAAGGGTAATTTCCGCATTACCGCTTCCACACATCTAAAAGTGATTGTACTCGTTGTCGCCGTTGATGTTTTCTTTGCAGATTGAGATATATGTCTCATAACGACTTCACCAGTGAGCAAACTTTTGGGTGCTCGAGCTCGTCGCAATGATGCGAACTAGCAGAATTAGACGTGAAAATTAATGGTAGGGCTTGACGAATCATCTCGATGGTGAGGTTGGTGATCCAGCAGTAGCTGAAGATGGGGGTCCAGTAAGGGGGACCGGTAAAGGGTTGACCAATAAAGGAGGGACCAGTGAAAGAGGGGACCAGTAAATGAGGACCAGTGAAGGGGGGACCAGTAATGGGGACCGTTGAGGGGGGAGGTCCAGTGAACATGGTACCGGTGAGGAAGGGACTAGTAATGGTGACCGGTGAATGAGCGGGGAAGAGGTCCAGTGAAGGGGGACCGGAAAAGGGTTGATGAATAAAGGGGGTCAGTGAGGGTGGGACCAATAGTGGGGATCGTTGAAGGATAGGATGACCAGCGAAGAGGGGACCAGTAAAGGGAGGTCCAGTGAAGGTGGAAGCAGTAGTAGGGACCGACGAAGGGGGAGGGGGACAGTGAAGAATGAACCGGAAAAGGGCTGACAATAAAGGAGAACCAGTGATAAGGGACCAGTTAAGGGGGGGGGGTCCAGTGAAGGTGATACACCCTATTCCGCTATACCATTCTGTATAGCAAAACCAGTTTTTAATCAATGAGAGAAGGTCTAAAGAGAAGAAGAAGACGTTCGGGGCCGGATTCATCAACGACTAACCCGCGGGTATAAGGGGTAGAGATACCCACAATGAAGCCTGCGTCTCTGACCCTTGCGTTATCTCTGCCTGACTCTTATCTTATCTCTACCCCTTATCACCCACGGGTTAATTGTTGATGAATCCGGCCTCGGGGTGTTCTATTCTCCGGGTTTGGGGCGAATACGTTTGGCGGCCGGCAGAACGTTGAACGTCTGGTATGTAATAGGTCGATTTCAGTAAGCCCTGTAAACCCGGTAACAAGATTATCGGTCTGGGGCCGGATTCACCAACGACTAACTCACGGGTATAGGGGGTAAAGATACCCATATCTCTGACTCTTGCCTTATCTCTACCTAACTCGTATCTTATCTCTACCTCTTATACCTCGCATACCCACGGGTTTAATTGTTGATGAATCCGGCCCCTGATTGAAAAAGCATTGCTTCTGAGGAGTGCACTCATAACGGGACATGCCCGGAGCAACAGGTTGTAGCAATCTTGGTCTTGCGATTTGTGATCCCATGATCGATGAAGATTTATTCAATCTATTGTAAGAGCTTTGTATCCTATGCTATTGCACTTCGTTTCGCAGATATAAAACATTTTGTAGTCGCAAGACACGTCGTTCCACTTCCAGTAATGCGGTCCAACTAGTGTCAGATACTAAAAATCCGTGAATATCAACTCTTCTTCAAAAAGAATTCAGCAAAGGTTACCTGCACGCAAGCCTCCTTCACGCTGCCACCGCCACCGTTGTTTGGCTCGCCCGGGCTCCAGAGTGTGTAATTGCACTCGAGACCGCTGGCCCATTTGAAATTGTTCGAGGTCGGACTCTCACGCTTCAATCCAATGTACGTGTAGTCTTCACGACCCCACGGAAAATGCACATAGTTGAACACTGAAATGTTCCACTTCAGTTGATGTAGCGGCAGTCGCCCAAGGAGAGCACACTGAGGATGATATGGTGGCACATCACGAAAGCCCATACGCCCGCCGTACTCACACACTACTTGCTACCGCAGTTTCATTTAACTCAATACCTGTTTGGTCGCAATATGGAAATGAGGGTTGCAGTAACCTTCACCGATCCACCGATGGAAAAAAGCAAGCAGAGATCGAAAACACCGGGAAAATATTGGAAAGGAACTCATCCAGGAGCTCTGGCCTGGGATTTAAAGGGCTTAGTCGTCCTATCGAACAAGGCTCTCATATCGCATCGGTACGGTAGTCCGCGACAACTCGTCCACTGCGATCGCATGCGAGCCACACACGCATCTGGGCGGGGAACGAGCGATCTACCCCTCGCCCCCTGTCCGGCCTACCCCTCCCTCCAACCCCTGGGCTTGCTGGAGAGTCCAGTGGCTGTCTTACGAAATAGTGGAAACGCAGACATTTGCAACGCCTCTGTTTAAAGGGTGGGGGAGGAACGCCAGTCCGCCAATCTGGCCTACTGTAAGTTTGCGCAGACGAGTTGTCGCGAACCTGCAGTACAACGCGCGAAACCATAAACTTCCATTGCAGTCGTGTCCGAGGAACTAACGGCACTCTTCAGGTTGCTGTGACCTTTCTTGCTCTTATGCTACTATTACCTTGGTGCATAGGTTCTCGGACATTTGGGGCATGAAATATTTATTATCACAACATACGAACAACAATATCAAATCATTTGAAGTAACCACCTTGTCTTTCACCAACGCCAACGTGCCGGTAAGTCATGATGCCTTTTCTCCAAAATGTGGCCGGTTGTGATTCGAAAAACGTGAGCAGTGCCTTCTTGACATCCTCTCGGCTCCTAAATTACTGGCCGTCCAAATTACGTTGAAGGCTTGAAAACAAATGATAGTCAGAAGGAGCGAGATCTGGTGAGTAAGGTGGATGTGGAAGAACGGTCCATCCGTAGTCCGCCAACTCAGCCGCCGTCGCTCTAGCAATATGCGGTCTAGCGATGTCGTGTTGAAAATACACCTTCACTTGCTCTCCTCGTGTGGTTTGAAGGTGGACCCTCAACTTCCTCAGTTGGTTGACGTAAGCCTCTGCCGTCACTGTTATCCCTTCGTCCAGCAGTCCCCAGTATTCTATGCCAAGAACGCTCCACCAATGCATAGCATCACCTTTTTCACGTGAAGTTGCGGAACGTCTTCTGCCTCTCCGGTTGCGTCAACCCACTGTGCACGCCGGTGATGATTAGAGTAGAGTATTCACTTCTCATCCCCGGTGACAAGGTTGTCCAGCCATCCGTGGGTACGTCTGAGGGTATGGAGAGACAGAGCGACATCGGCTCTGCGATCCATGTCATGTTGTGTCAAGTCGTGAGGTACCCAGCGACCCAATTTTTGCACATTGCCAATCGACTTCAATCCTCGAACGACTGTTGAGTGACTAACACCAAGAGTGCTTGATAGTTCGCGAGTGGTTTGGTATGGGTCCGCTTCCACTCTACTTCGGAGGTCATCCAAATCCAGTGTCATCGGGCGCCCTTCTCGTTCATTATCTTCAACGGAGGTCCACTGGTACACAGTACTTCGAGCAGGATCACTCTCGTTGTACACATCCTTCAGGCGACGATACGATTCGTTGGCACTGAGGCCAGATTGATGCAGGAATAACATGACGTGCCGAATATGCGTCTCAGTTGGGATGAATCGCTTAGCCATAATAGCTGACGTTGACAACGCAGAAGTAAATGTTAGGAACAGTTTTGTAGCTTTTTCCTTTCTCTATCGATCGATCATTTATGCGTTGATACATGTGAGAAATTTGGCGGGAAAATGCGCTTCAATTCAGGGGAGATCAAATGTCCGAGAACTTATGCACCAACCTAATATTTTATTTCTTTTAAACAGAATGGACACTGGGGAATTTGTATGGTGGAGCGACCAGGGAATTTGTGTGGTAGAGCGGACAGATATTACTCCAACGATGCGCGAAATACCAGGTCGTCGCATACGGTGCGGGAAGAAATTGGAGATTTCGAATGCTGCCGACCGGCACGGCTAGTGACGTTATACGCGCGCGGTAGCGGCGTCTTGCTGCTGTATGCCGTTTAGGCCTATGGCCTATGTTATACTTCGGCGACACGTCGCCAACGTCGGCGACGATATGCTGTAGGGGCTGCTACGCACTGCGTAGCACCCGAACATCACAGCGTCGCCGGCGACGTCGCCAAGAGCTCCGCAGGGGGTGTTATGCGCCGCCGACGTCGCCGACGCCAGCGTCGCCGACGTCGCCACAGACGCGTCACCGACGTCGCCGACGTCATCCAAGGGTAGCAGAAAATGCGCTCCGATGGAGTGTTATGATTGTGGGTTGGTTCTTCGTTCCCGGAACTGCCATCATCACCACTGTACTTAGAATTACGAAATCGAGAAGTGCAAAAGACACCGTCTTGCCAACACAAAAAGCACAATTCATTAGAACACTGAGTGTTTGGGAGCGAGTGGGACCCTAAACCATAGCTCCCCTTCAATTTGTCACTTTTCCTTTTTGTGTCCTTCTCAGCCGTTCTGTTCGCATTTTCTAGGCCTATTTGCTTCCGTGTAGAGCAAGTAATACTAAATAAAACTGTGTAGAAAATAAGTAGTGTTTCCTCGCTTTCTCAAATGGTAATGCAAACCTCTGCGGATAGATTTTTCGAGATAAAATTCTAACTAATTAAGAGTTAAATTTTCCTTTGAAATTTTTTTTCGAGAATTCCCCGTAAATTTAAGTTAAATACGGTTTAGCGAAAAAGGTCTTTGCTAAACCGTCGCTTTTTTGACGTATGATCGGAATAGACTGCGCCATGCACTCGTCTGTTATTTTGCATTTTACAATCTATTGATAGTGTTTCGCTTGAATACTTCCTATAATCTCTTTACAAAATGATCGTATTGATTGATTTGTGCTTCTTTTAAAGTTTAAAACCTAAAAACACACTATGCCTTGCGAAAAATACAGGGTGTCCTAAAAATACAGGTACTTTTGAATGGTTCTAACATTTTTCTTAGAACAGTTCTTTCCCTGAGCTTCATGTTTATATCTTCGTTATCATAGTAGTGAAACTAACATTGCTGCTAGTGAAACCTTTGAACACTTATCCATCCTTCTAAAAGTCAAATTTGGTTAGTAAGAGAAAATTCGACAGATCAACAATGGTTTAGCAGACTACCGTACATACAGAACAAAAATCATCATCAAGTCGTGAAGCATTAAGAAGAATTAAGAATTAAAATTTCTTTTGAAGATTAAGAAAAGCTCAAAATGTATGCAAATTCGAGGCAGATGTGATCACTTAGCCTTTCAAATTACCAAATGATGACATTGAAAACCCGCTGCCAAAAATGCGCTTCGATGCTCTCCTGTCAACGTCGTCCCCGACGCCGCCACAGAATTTGTTGACGACGTCGCCGACGTCGACCGCGCGTCTGTGGCGACGTCGGCGACCTCTGCGGCGACGTCGGCGACGTCGGTGGTGACGTCAGCGTCGGCGACGTCGGTGACGGGCTGTCGGTGACGGGTTGCAGCGTCGGCGACGCGTCGCCGAAGTATAGCATAGGCCTATGACCTATGGCCTATGTTATACTTCGGCGACGCGTCGCCGACGTCGCCGACGCTGTGTTGTGCGGGCTGCTACGCACTGCGTGGCTGCCAGCGCAACACAGCGTCGCCAGTGACGTCGCCGAGAGCTCGGCAGGCGGTGTTACACTCGCCGACGTCATGCAAAGGTGGCAGAAAATGAAAATGCGCTCCGATGGAGTATTTTGATTTTGGGTTGGTTCATCGTTCCCGGCACTGCCATCATCCCCACCAGACCTCGGATTACAAAAACGAGAAGCGCAAATACGCCCGTCTTGTGGACACCAGTAGTGCCATTTTTACTCTCAACGTTCTTTTGCGGTTAGTTTCACAACCATTGCCTAATGCTGTGCGAAGATCCGTTCAGCTTGCTGGAACACTCAGTGTTTTGGGAGGCAGTGTTTTTTTTTCATTATTGAAGCCGTGTGTGTCTGAATGCGAGTTGCGTGATGCCCTAGTTGCCTGTGTGCCTGTCGCAAGGCAGTCAGCTTAATCGCTTGCTGTCCTCTCTTCTTGGTTTGCCTACCACCATGGGCGCTACAAAGCAAATCCACCGTACGCATGCAACTCTTCACGTGTTTTATAGTGGGCTGCATTACTTGGGCGAAGGGCGGCCGTTGGCACTTTGCCAGCAGCGGGGCAGCCCCACGTACATTCACCATGGAGCGCGAAATCGTTCATTGCTATCATTACACGCGTGAACACCAGATGAAATCGGGAGCGCTGATCCTTAGAGTAAGCAGTTGGGTTCAGCGCTCTTCGAGCGTAGAATCAGGCTAGGGAAGGGACTCCAATCCAAGCTGCTCGTGTGGAAACTGCTTTCGTTGCTCAGAGGAGAGTCCGCAGCGCCTGGGCTCTGCAAAATCGCATACAGCTGGAAAAATGGGCAGAAACGCCTGAAAGTTGTGTAGACGTTAAAACTCATGGGATCTCATCCAGTCAGTTGAAGTGCAAAAACGCCACCGTGCACAGGAACGGAGCCCCCAGACCTCCATCGCTCGCGCCAGCGCCTCTACCCACTGCACCAGGGCAACAGGTTGTGTCGAGTGCGTCGCTGGGCATACTGCTAACAGCCGCCCTTCGCCTGAATCTTTCCGCCTCGACAGTGCAGGAATACGTAGTTGTTTTCGTGCCCCACGTACCTGATATGATATCGTTTTCCTCTTCACTACATACTGTTACAAGAGTACCATTAAACTGCTCACAATGTTTTTCGGCGTCGGCATAAGTCTTTGCCTCACAAAACTTCTGAAATGTTTTCCACATCGGTGTTGTGTTCAAGCTGCCACGAAATTGACCAACTTGGATGCACACAGGACGCGTGAGAAGAGGGAACCAGGCCGAGCACGAGTTATCCGTGACGGCCTCTGACAGCCTCACCGCCAACAGCACAGCCAACAATGTGCAGCAGCGATATCTGAACAACAACATTCGTGTAAGAAAAGGAGTCTTCGATGAGCCGTTTCGCTGCCGATGCTGAAAATCGAGTTGCAAGCTGCTTACGTTTATCCTCCCAAAATGTGCCGTCCCGATGTGACGACAGACATACACCTCCTTACTAATTATCCTTGATAGCATTTAAATCATAAGTTAGCCCTATACTATGATACTGTGCCGCAGTCTTTAGCCCCCACTTGAAGAGTAGTGTACAAAAGCTTGAAGTAGTTCAAAATAATTTCGCTAAGAAGCTCTGCATACCCTTCTATGCGTATGATTACAACACCATACCCTCCGCCTCTAATCACAACAAAATTTTCAGAATGTCCAATCTTGAGACTCTTAAGTGGCTTTCACACTGCCGTTGCTGCTGTTGCGCAACCGATGCCGTAATGATGAAGCATACCGCAAAGACGCAGAGGAGCAACAGCAGCAACGAAGGGAGCTTTCAAACCTCTGTTGCCGCACCCCTGCATCCGCAACACCGGCATCGGTTGCACAACGGCTGCGTGGCCTCAGCGACGTGGAATGATCGCCATCTTCCTTGTTGCTGATGCTCGTTAACGGAGGCATATCACAGGGCTTATCTTATTACTTTAACTCACGCGTTGCGGGCTGCAGCAAGCATTGAACTCCACCCCTTTTTCGTTGCTCGTTGCTGCAACAGCAGCAACGGCAGTGTGAAAGCTGCTTTAGGAAAAGGAATGATCTGTTGATGATATTATAATGCTTACTGAAATGGTGCCACTACCACTTGACGAGTTCTACACGCTGCGAAATTCCAACACAAGAGGCTGCCAAAGGAAAATCTGTTTCTGCAAGACCATGAGCTCAATATGCGCTTTCTTTTTCACCCAAGTGACCTGCTCTGAGTTCTTGAGATTCTCAGCGACAGCAAAGCCATGCGCTCTCTAATACATTTGCTCCGTTTAAGGGGCTCGTAGACAGATATCCCCAGAGTGATAATGTTGACTACGTCGACCAAACTGATATATTTTTTTGTAGAATTGGATCTTAGTTTCATTGTAAGAGAAGCTTCATACAAGAAAGTTTTGAATTCTTTGGCTCTCCTAGCTGCCATTTTGTCTTGGAAACCGCGCAGCGCGGTGTTGTCGCTTCATCAGTACAGCATAAAGGCTTGCGATGAGGAGAAGGAGGAGCTCCGGCTTCGGTAACGACATTCACGTCTTCGGACAGGCTTCGGCTCGTCAAGTTCGCCTCACGTCCCCTTCTCCATAAGTCGCAGATATTGCGCACAACAACACGTTCGGTGAGATCATCCCTTGATAGCTCTTGTAGCTTTTATAATAAACGTTATAAATAAGAGAGCTGTGTAATTTGAGGAAAATAATGCGCGTGACATTAGGACAAGTGGGAATAACACTGAAGGCTGAGACAGACTAAGTAGATTTATGCATTGTGTGGTTGGGCGCAATGTGACTATGAAGGGGTTGCATAAATTCAACGAATCACCTAGGATGAGACTCAGCACATCCTAGGTGATTCGTTGAAATGAAAGGATTCATGCAAAACGGTAGGGAAAAGGAAAAAAGACTCACCTAGCTCGCTTTACGGCAGTTTCGGCCGGTAATTTAAAGGGCGTTCTCCTGCTATTGGACCTAGGTCCTGCAGCGAAGGCAGGATATTGCAGAGAGAGTAGGGAGGCGTGGAGTGCGCCAGACGACGAGACGGAAAATGATTCCAAGCGGACCATTCGACCGGCTGGACCGCGCGACGAGCGGCGGAGGTGAGTTCTTATGGGTTTTTGGGTTTCGAGGTTTTTTAAAGAGTTTCCTTTATTTATGTATGATATGTGCGCGCCGGGGAGGGGTGTGGAAGGAGTGAGGGCGAGGAGGGAGGGAGGTGGATTCCGGAGGAAGGGGAGTTCCGCCGAGGGGGGGGGACTGGATATGTCCTGTGCTCTCCTCCGCATCAGCGAAAGTTAGTGGTAACTCTATCTCCTCCTCTATTTACAGCTATTTATGATTTTTAAGGTCATTTCCAACCCCAGGCGTTAGGCTACCCGGGCGATCCCCCCCAAGCAACATGAAAGGAGCGTGATTCCGGTTAAATGGTAAGTGGTTTTGTTTTGCTTACATAAATGCCTATCCAGGCATATACATTTTTTTAAATTTGTCCAACCCCTTCATAGTCACATTGCGCCTGTGGTTTGCGTTGCTGTTCGGTTTCTGTGTGTTTACTGTTTTCACTGCGTGTTCATAATTACGATTAGGTTCAACCCCCAGGCGGTGGGGGAGGGGGGGGGGGGGACGGCGCCCTCCGCTCAACGCATGCGTGCGCGTCGACAGGTTCATCGTCGCGATACGTACAGTGATAGCCGTACATGGTCGTGCGTCGATACCTGGAGCCCGCAGGCGTTCCCATCGTTGGAGGTTTTGCGTGTTTTTGCGTTTGGATTTCCTCTTTATTTCAGGAAGTAGACCGCAATAGTCACAGGAGGGGTTCGGGTAGGCATGCTGCTACAAGCGTTCAACTCCATTTAGTGTTTGGACGTGAGCATGTTAGTGGCACCCCGCCTTGGGATTGAACCTACAATTATTTGCACGTCCAAATAAATAAACACTCCAATGTGTTATACAGAAAATTATCAAATCAATCAATATTGGCTGACCGGTGCTACCTACTGTCCGAAGGTAAATCCATGAAACAGATTCCAGTAGTAGTGAACGTTCACCATCCCCTTCGACGTTTACAGACACACAGACGCGTTCTCAATTACTACATAGGATTGTGGATGACTTCTGTGGCACGTCGTTCCGTTCTACGACGTGAGTGACACTTCTTCTGAATCCAGACACCCGGGGCCGGATTCATGAAGCTGCGGGAGCGGTGATAGGCGATCTCATCTTTTGCCTCCCTCTCTCGCCTCGCTCTCTCACCTCATCTACCATCTCTCCTCTCTCCTACCTCGCTCTCTCGCCTGAGGCCATAATCATGAGGCGGCGAGAAGGAGATAAGCGATATCATAGCCATATCTCTCTTGCGTCGATCGCTTCCCGTGGAAAGCCGGAAACGTTTCCGGGAATGTTCATGAAAACCGATGTGCGGTATCGATGACAGTCTTTTGAATCGTTTATTGCACGACGTTGATGACACGCCTTCTGAATCCAGACGCTCGTCCCACGAGGTCTGTGACACGTCTTCTAAATCCCTGTATTGGTTGTCGACGTCTTTTGAACATACCTGGATCCAGCGCACCTGCACGATCCTCATCCATGTCCCCCTCATGGTCTGCCAAAAATCAAATCTGGCTCAGGTGGTTTCGGAGCGAACCTCCGTTAGGACAACGCAACAAACAATTACATCGTAGATTTTATGCCGAAGATTCATATTAGCTGACGGGGGAGAGCACGTAACTAGACAGGGGAAGACACCTAAGGTGTCGTTCGATTCAAGCACCTTAATTAAGGTCATTTACATCCTTGAGTTCTTTGGCACAATGACAACATTCTCTATCGCCTGATTCGAGCTGTCAGCTGACTTACCGTAGTATAGAGTTTTCCCTGGCCATCTCTCTGACAGATCGTCCACTTCTAGCACGAGAAGGAAAGAACTTCGACCAAGCCGCCGCAGTGGAGATCACTTCCGAACAGAATGACGTGCGGTCGAACTTTACTAAAACGTGCTTTGCAAACAAAAGCTACACGTGTCATCACTTTTCTAGGCTGCCTTGCAGGAGCGGTAGCGAGAGAAGCGGTAGGGTAGATCCTAGACGACAGAAGGGCCCTAATTGGTTCGTTCCTTCAGTGCCACATCAACGCCCCTCGCAATTTGGATTGAAAAACTCAGAAATAGCGGATCCCGTCACTATATTGAAAAAACATTAGTTGTAAAAGCATGAAGAGGCTCCAGCGGCTCCGCACGTAACCACTGCTTTTAAGTTCGCGCGCACCGAATGCATGCGCGTCGACTCATTCAACGTAGGGAGACATGCAGAGGCAACGCAGGGATGCCTTCGGCGTTTAGAGGCGTGGAGCGTTTCAGTTTTTGTTGGAGCATGCGGCGTTTTTGTGTTTTCTTTTTATCTTCTTATTCGTTTTATTGCTTGTTTTACTGATTGGCCCTACCAAGGGCCCTACCAGGGGCCTGGTTATAACTGAACTTGCGTCGGGGAACGAGCAGTATGACGTCCAAGTCCAGTTATAAGGTGCATTCCCCTCCCTTGAGATTGAACCACTTTTAGTTTTGTGGAACTCAAGGCCGTGTGACCTGGTGGCCTTTCCAAGGCCGTACATTAACTGACACCGTCCTTCTTCCTTTGTGCTTTAACTATACATCCTTCCCTACGCTTCGACTTAGCTGCTCGATTCAGATGTTCTTTTGTTTCTACTTATTTCTCTCGCTGCACTCCTGAATACGACGGCTTCAGCGTAGTGTAGCGATTGTCATCTTGCTAAGTTAAAGTCGGTAATTGAACGCGAAGCATCGCTTTCGCAGTTCAGAGATAGGTCTCCAATAATCATCCGGTCGGCATATGCTGAAGCTCCGAAATAGTACCAATCGCCAGATACGGGGATCTCAGGAAGGTTCAATCCCAATGAGGGGGGGGGGGGGGCACGGCGGCCTCGGGCCGGAACGCATGTGTGGCGTCGACAGGTTTACCGTGACGATACGTACGGGATGTCTGCGGGCTCCACGTATCGACCCACGGCCACTGTACGGCTACTCCTGTACCTATCGCCACGGTGAACTTGTCGACGCGCCTTTTTTCCGTCTTTTCGTTGGACGTTTTTTCGTCTAAATTTCCTCTTTATTTCAGGATGAAGACCGCAATAGCCACAGTAGGGGTTCAGGTAGGCATGTTATGATGCAAGTATTCATCTCTATGTAGTGTTTCGACGTGAGTATGGAGTGGCCCCCCTCATTGGGATTGAACCCTCAGGAATATGCTGGTAGAGGAATAGATAGATGAGCGTTATCACATTCGTCAGCGTGCGCGATAAGCCGTATGTTTGGCATATGGCATACGTCCGAGTCGCTGCAGCGACCAATCGCTGAAGCGACTCAGAGATATGCCAGATGCCTTTCACCACAAAGCCATGCATTTGCCAGTCGATCCATTCTGATTCATCTGTGCTACGTTCCATAGTAACAGCTGCTTCTACTGTCAACTAAGACAACTTTTTTTCAGGAGCTTCTCAACGTCAGTCATGTGGAGGCTCATTCAGATCTTCAGGTGACATTGATAAAGGTGATCGCTCTGCTCACAATCGTGCTGATGGCGGTTCTAGGCAAGGAAGAAGGAACGGGAGCTGATTCGGCTGCAGATCGTCAACTAAGCACTTGTGACCTGAAGATCCAATCTATTTGCGAAACTAAATGCAATCAATTTGAATTGAAAGAAAATAAACCTCAGACCGTGAGTTGTTTGCAGCCTGTGAAACACACCAAAATCAGACATGATCTACAGAAAGGGGCGCTATCCTAGTTGGTTGGGTGCGATGATTTGGGTAGGTCCACCTAGGATGTGACCGAGCGCATCTTATATGGACCTGAAATGTAAAAACAGCGAGCGGAATCATGCTATTTAAAGAAGAGTATAGAATGAGAGCACACAGCCAAAGGCCTCGGCGGTTGGGACCTGGACTCGACTCATCAACATTAAAGCATCTGGCATAACTCCGAGTCGCTCCAACGACTGGTCGCGGCGATAGTGTTGCGAAGGTAGCCAGGCAGTTCGTAGCTACCCGCGCAACACTATTGCCGCGACCAGTCGCTGGAGCGACTCGGAGGTGCCTAACCCGCGGGTATGCAGGGTCTAAGGGGTAGAGGTAAGCCAAGAGTCAGGTAGAGATAAGGCAAGAGTCACAGACGCAGCTTTATCGTGGGTATCTCTACCCCTAACACCCGCGGGTTAGTCGCCCCAGATTCATCAACCGGTTACCGGTCGGTAGCGATATATCGGTCATCTTATCTGCATCCATGTATCTCTATCACACAATGCGTAGGCTGGTATGGAGAATCCGTGGTGATATGATACCAGCGGTAATATTGATGAATCTGGCCCATTGATTCACAGGGATTACCCACTTTATATAACGCGGGTCCTGCCACGTGAAGCAGCGCAACACGTGCGAAATAAGCGGTTTTGACTCGGCCGTTTTGGGTTTGTCGTTTCTGCATTTTAGGTTCACCAAGGATGCATTCTATCACAGTATGGACGTAAGCAATGCTCTGCACTCACCAACTATTAGGGGGAGGGCAAAAGTAATGAGACAAATTGAAAAAAATCTTTATCTCTTTATAACTCAATTACAACTCAACGATGCTGAGGAATGTATTTGCCATTAAGGGCATGGACCTTGCTGCCATCGCTCAACCAACTTCCTGACCCCATCCTTACAGAACTGCTTGAGTCTGGTGTTGATCAACTGCTCGATATGGTTGTCAAGGACTCCTTGTGTTTTTGTGTCCCTTCCGACCAGGAAGTCTCGTAGGCTCAAGAAGTAGTGGTAGTCGCTTGGAGAGATGTCCGGCGAATACGGTGGGTGAGGCATGTGAACGTAGCCCGGCTGAGCAAACTTATCCGTGGTCACTTGTTCCCGATGGGGTGCGGCGTTGTCGAAGAGGAGAACCTTCTTGAAGCGCTGCGAATGAATAAGAGCGAGTCGCCGCCCCATCTCTTCTATTTCGTTCACCATGGGCTTGGAGTTCATCGTAGTGCTCTTGCGAAACAGCTTCCAGTTTACCGGTCCATGGGCACAGACCCAAAAGCTCTGAAGGTGCTTATCGCCAAGAACAATCCGCCGACGAAGGTCGGTAACAGGTCACCAGACTTCACTCAGACTCACTGCTTGGCAGGGTTAAGGTAGAAGACGTGCTTCTCATCTTGCGTGACTATTGAGCCCAGGCTGCTCGGGTTAGGAATTGGGCGAGATTTGCGCGACACAGGTCGAATCGTCAGACTGGGGTTTCGGCATGAGGCAGACTGCGGTTCTGGCATGCTTCTGGAAAGGGCGAAATTGGTCACTTCTCAGATGGGCTTCAATAAGTAGCATACAAACATACAAATACGATAAGCGCGAAACCAGACTCCAGCCACGAGGTATGTGGACACGGCACGGGGTGTCTCATTACGTTTGCCCCCCCCCCCCCCCTAATAGAATAGCGCCCAAAAAGGTTCTACGCTGGGAACAGCTCCCTATTTACAGTTGCAGCTTCTCATAATCGCTTAATTGCGTAAAGTTATTGTTGTACTCCAATGAGGGAAGGGGAACATCGCATGTCCTTCCACAGACAGAATGTTAGACTGTGTTTGTATTAGGGTAATACATAAGCTCTCTGATATTTGTGACACAAAATAAGTTAGACGTGTTTGAAAATAATTTCTAAAAACGAATGCAACTTAGTAGTATAGTATATCTTGTGCCACACGAGGTTTACAGGTGGACAGCTTTATTCAGATCTAGTGGCACGTTAAGAATCTCCGATAGCGATAAGAGGTAGAGTTCGTCGTCACACTGCAATACTTAGATCTATCTATAACCGAACTCCATCTGAGTGACACCTCCATATACGAGCGCGTTAGTGAGAGAGAGACTTCAAGTCGCAGCGCAGACACCTTAACCTGCCTGGATGGCAGTGGGAGTGTCTGCAGGCATCGACAAAAGGTTTCCCAGGGAGATCAGACTGGATAACCCTTGTTGTCCGGTTTTCTGCAGCCTAGTCAAAACGCTCATCTTTCCCAGCAGGATACGCAATCCACGTCTCCGGACACTTATAAGATGAGGCCTATCATTAGCTGTGTTGGCGGACCAACCGATCGAATCTCCTGGTTTCTTACAAGAAAAGGTTTCCAAATCAGGGTGAGCTTTTGTGGTATGCTATTTTGACGAGATGTCGGGCCCTGTGAGCGGAGTCCAGAACCACAGCTAGATTCTGCTGAGCGCTTTTTTAAAGACCTGAAAAGGAGGTCTGAAAGCTTGCGCGCAACTATCATCAACCCCTTCGACAGCCCACGAGATGTGCCTCGGCCACGCAGTTGGGGGGAGCGCCGTCTCATAGGAGCACACCGGCGGGGTTTTCAGAATCTTCATACATCAAAAGTTTTTCAAGTCGATGATCAACGGGACGACAGCGATACAGGTGATACAGTTGATTTTTTCACAAAATTTGACGTTGGAGAAATACAGTTTAGTCACTTAACTAACTTCAGTTCGTGTCGCTGATGGCTTTTAATTTTTTTGTTTCTCACATTGTGTTTCCTGCGATTTACCGTGTCCATGTCGTGTTACTTTTGTGTGTTTTTCGCTTCTGCTACGGGCCACTGGGTGATTCGGAGGTGACGAAAAACTGTCACTTTGCTCCCCTTGTGATTGCCGGCATGCAATCCGCCAGCAGTGACGAGTTGGCCGAGTGGGTAGTGTTGAGGACTCGTGAGCACGAGGCCGAGGGCTAAGAACCAGAGCTACGCAAATTGCTGCCGTAATTTTGCATATTCAGCCACGAAATCATATATTTTTTTTTCAAATTCAGACAACCATAGGTGGGTATCGTATCGAGCACAGACTTTGGAAGAAAATATTTAAAACGATGGCAATCGGAACTGATGGTCGCAGTTTCTGCGCAACCATACCTCCCTGCAACATATAATAACATATACCAATGCATGGAGGGCGCAATAGAGAACACAGCAGTGCGAAAATGAAAGAACGTAAATGATTTCATGAGAGTAGCAGATGCAAAACCACGGCAGCAATTTGCGTAAGTCTGGATCCGAACCCCCGACCTCGTGCTCACGATTCCTCAACACTACCCTCTCCGCCACTGCTGGTGGAGGGCATGCAGGCCTTGCGACAGTTTTTCGTCATTTTCGGACTACCCAGTAGCCCGTAGCAAAAACGAAAAACACTCATGTGCTTCTCGTCTCGTGTCCTGCAACTCGTATAGGTCTCGTTGAGAATCTTTTATTGGGCTTCGCTAGTCAGTGCACAGACATAAAACACTTCGAAACGAACAACGTTTATTGGGTGCTAGATTGGTATCTGTTCCGCGCTGGTTTTGTCCTTTCGTAAAAACGTCGACGCATCCGACGGTATGACGTCCTTCAGCGATGTCGAGCACATCGGACACGATTCGTCGAGGGCGAGCAACCTGAACATTCATCTTCAATATCGAAAGAAAATTAGAAAGAGCGCAAACTTGATGCCAGTCTTATACCGTCAGCTCTTCGTTATTCTAAAAATTTAATGTAGCTTTACATATCCCTTCTAACGTAAATGTAAAAACCAAATGTAACATACTTCTTGAATTCTGAATAGTATCCAGGAAAATTGCAGGATGGACACAAAGAAAAGTCGGAGTCCACGATGTGACGACCCTAAATACTGTTCATTGGAGCTCAGAGTTATAGGCAATTTTTGAATAAAGATTGGCCATGCAAAGTTCGGCTGGCACGTGCCTCTTTCCCGGGCCTAGAAAGTTGGAACACAGGAAATTTCTATCGAAAGTGAAGGTTTGAAAATTGGTTAAACGAACCTAATTCGCAATGAGATCTTCTATGGATTCCCTGACAACAACGGCAGATTACCGATTGGCCCCTTGGGAAGAAACAGAAGTTCGGAAGATTTGGTTCCGAAGGTGAGGTGAAAACGTTCATCTCGCTGCGATTCTATCCGCTGTACAACTATTCCATGGAAGCAGATCGGGATTAATGCTGTTCGAGCGAAAGCGCGATTCAGCCAAAAGCTAGAGAAGAACATCAGTCCCATCCCCAGAGGGAGCAGAGATGATGTTTACGATGAGGACATTCTTGCGCACTTCATATACAGCTACGACTAGCAGATCAATGAGGACTCTAAGGAGGAATGCGACTTGCATCGCAATGGGCTGAAGTTCTTGTGCGGAAGGCTCGGCTTAATGCCTCGAAGAACGAACGTGAACCGCATTTCAAATGTCACCAAAGACGTTTTAAGATCCGCGTCGCGAATGCGATAGCTCGCTCTCTTTCTAATTCAAACTCCTGCGGGCTGCCGTATTCGCTCGAGACCCTGATGAGGAGTTGCCGAGGTTCGGCCTGCACGCGCACGCTATTGGCTAGCAGGATCGCCCCCAACCCCTCCCCCCCCCCTCCCCGCCGGTTCATTCTATACTTCCGTCGTCACGTCGAGCGGCTGCGCGGGCGTGGCTCTGGAGCGCCGCGCTTTCTAGCCCACGTCTATCACCATCGCAGAGACTTCCGAGCGGAGGCTTGCCGCTCCTCGATATGCATTACAGTCGGATGCACTACAGGGAGGACGGCGAGTCCACATGCGACTCGAATAGCCAGTACAGTTATTCCAGTCGGAGCGGTCCCATCTATCCTGTATTCGTCCATAGATCTAGTATTCACTCCCTATATTACATTGTCGGTATTGGTATTGTGTATATTTGCTGTTGGGTTATGTCGTGTTGGGTTATTGCTGAGTGTTGTTGGGTATTATGTTGTAGATAATATTTGGGGGTTGTGCCTGCTCACTACAGTGCGGGTTCACTACAGCACGCCCGTAGGCACCCGCGGCTGTGGTGCACGCGTGCGTCAAGCCAGGTGCTGTCCAGCGCCAGGGACTAAAGGTTACCACGCGGGGCCCCCGTCTGCAGGGAGAGTGCGCGGCTTATTCACATCTCGGGTTCTCCTAGTATCCCCGGGTCTTGGGTTCTTGGTTACCTCGTTGCACCAAGGGGCGAATGGGAGACTTCGCTCAACAGAAGCATTTCCCTTCGCGGGGCCATCGATTCGTAACAATCCGAATGCAACACATAAGAAGCAGCTTCAACTGGAGAAGTGCCTTACAAGAGGATTAACAGTGCTGCAGACGTAATGTGTTGTTAGAGGCAGCACAGAGGCGACCTAGTCTGAAGAGCTGCCGCATGTACATCCGTGAACACAGTACCCCGCTACCAGCATTGCTAAACGAGGACAGGTTTCACCTCTTTCTGTCGTGGGATTGGGTCGACAAGGAAAAGGTTCTTCATGAATCTCTTTCGCTGCCTTTTTCGCGTCAAGTCCCAAAATCCCCGCAGGTAAAGGTGCACCTTCGTTTCCTCCTTCAGAAGTTCGAGCTGCGATCAAGAGCATGAGGAGTAGGACAGCCCTTGAGCCGGACCGTAATTTAATCGACCACCTTTCTATACCTATGCTTTAGGAACCCGCTACACATCACACTCGAGCCGCGCTTGACATCCTGTCTTCAAAATGGACAAAACCCGACCAGCGCAGGAAATCGCATACAGCCCTTCTCCACAAAGACGTCAACTCGAAACGCTCGTCTTATACACATCCTGATCGTGCTTTAGAAGCTCTTTACTAGGATTATTTCTACATGCATGTCAAGGACATTGGATGGAGCTCAACCCATAGGACAAGCTGGATTCAAAAAACGACTCAGCTGCATAGATCACATCCAGACCATCTCGAGGAACACCGAGAGGTTCTCCAAGAATACGGACTGCTTTTACTTCCCGCTCTGGTCGACTTAGAGCCATCGTTCAGGGAATAAAACAAAAACAATGAGCTTCAGATATTGAGGATGTTTGTCGAACTCTTTAACGCTTGAAATTTTTATTGTCATTAAGTTAGAGTTGTTTAATAAGCATAAAGGATAAAAGAAGGCGTTTCTCAATCCCTTCTGGGATGCGCTAGCGCATTCTACTTCTACGGGATGTCCTGGAGGCGACATGAATGCGTATTTGGCCATACAATGACTTGCGGTGGACAGCCGATGAACAAGTCAGCGCTCTATCCTTCCCAGCCAGACAACTCTGGTACCAATTCACCGACCCCGGAGGGATGGAAGGCTTGGTTGGCCTGGGCGGGAAATCCAAACCAGGAACCTGGTATCGGGTGCACGCGACAGTCGCGCCTCCTCCGACTGCGCTACACGCGCCCTGAGTTTTTAGAGTTGTTTAATACAGTAAATATACCTGCTGGTATCAAGAAAAGAAAAGGCCTCCGGAGTCTCTAGCTTCGTCGAGGATCAAAATCAGAGACGCTATCGCATGCGCCAATTCGTCGAAACTAGGTGGGCCTACCACTGCGTAAGGCGTTAGCAGACGCCCGCTGGAGGAAAGCCGCAACCGACTGGACTCCACGGTGTGTCAAAAGAACTCCAGAATGCCCACCAACGCGTTAGTCGGATTCTTTGTGAAGTCCTGGTAGGAACGATATGATGATCTTTGTATCCGTCATGTAAGGAAAATCCACTGGAGCACTTTGGCACGCAACAGGAATGGAGGGAGAGTTGCTGGCCCCGCTTGAGCAACTCGACGATCAACATGATGACAGACGACAGGTCACGACAGGCTGGCATTAATGGACTTACCGTTGCCACACAGTAAGGAATCGTCGATTTACAGTTATCACATGCAAGGTCAGTCTCCGGTACAGGAAAGGCACAATGAGGACAAGGAGGTCGAGGCTCGTCAGGATCGCCACCCTTGTCTGCTCGCCTGTAATTAAGGCTACCTTCCCTGAAATCCACTATGAGTCGGTAGCAGCAGTTACCTGACAAGAGCTTCGATTTTCTTTTTGTACTTCGCGTCAATCTTCTGGCGATACTCCGGCTGCATTAGCGACACAGCAGCTCGATGAGCTGCCGACTTGAGACCGGCTTTCGAGCACACCACCACCGTTGATGTAAGGATTGGCACCACGTCTAAATTATTAATTGGTTCAACACCACAGAGATAATTTTGTCTTCAATTTAGCATTTTAAATAATAGCATAATTTAGTGACTCCTGAGTATGGCTTCTTAAGCAGTAGTGTCAGCGGCAAAGTATGGACAAGCTTTGGAAGAAAAATTGTCATGTTGGTTTAAGTTTCGAAGTTTTTGCGCAACTGCCTTCTTAACCTCCACACTATAAATAAGCCAACTTCTTCCACAGGACCCACTGGATTCGCTTATTAACTTCTCTAACTTGGAACTTACGACGAACATTTTCTCTACTTTGTCGCGTCTTTGAACCTCGGCACGTTATGAAGGACGTTATTTCCTTTCTAACGGATTTCTGTGGGTGAACATTCAGGGGCAGCGCACTGGTTGTCGTGACGCTCGCCAGCCTTCAAGGACAACTGCCGCCCTCGGCACAGGCTCAAGGACCTAACTCCAACGCGACGTCGCGGGCCAGCCGCGTGCGACGTCGCGGCGCTGAAACGCGGACGTGCGCTCGGTGACGCATGGTTAGCCGCGGAGCACGAAATCATTCTCAATGTTTAAGCTCCCAGTCCACATTTCTAGCAAGGAACTTAAGATCCCACAGAATGTGGTAGGCAACAGTCTGCAGTAAGACAATTGATCCGAGAATGGGTGATAGGTACCTTTTTCCGTAGTATAACCATAATCACGGGTAAAAATTGACCGAAGAGGTTGTAGATGGCAAATACTGACGCTAGAAACCATCCACATGACCAGGATTCCCGTATAAACTGTCGCTGATCGTCCTTTTGAAACCACATTCATATGCCATCTCCAAGAAACATTGAAATAAGGCAAATGCGTGCCGCATATTCCTGTAGGAAACGTTTCCAGCCGTCGGAAGCATCGGACCGCGACAACTCGTCCACTTCGCCGCCACCGTGCGCGACGCCAGGGGGGTTCGCGCGGCGTTGGAGTTATGTCTGCTCCCGCTCGGCACATGGGTCCCGACCAGGGGTGCACATTTAACGGTTCACGATTTAACGGATTTAACGAATTAACGGCATTTTTCGTTAAAATCTGGCTTAACGACTTAACGGAAATTTTTTGAAATTTAACGGAATTTTTAACGGACTTTTTTCTCAGTGAGTTTATCACATTTGCCCTTAGTCTTCACTAATGGTGCAGGTCTTATCCTCCCTATTAGGACTGTTACTAAAAAACTATTGAAATCAGCAAGAATATTTTAATGTTTTCTTAAATATGTTTTAAATTAAAAAAAAAAATAAAATGCATTTCGGGGGCGCGTGTAGCGCAGTTGGAGGAGATGCCGGCTGTCAAGTGCCCCGATACCAGGTTCCTGATTCGGATTTTCCGCCCAGGCCAACCAAGCGTTCCATCCCTCCGGGGTGAATTGGTACCAGACTTGTCTCTTGTTCATCGACTAATGGAAAGAATGTTTTCGCTCGCTGGACATATTTTAAACGATTTAAGAAAACGCTAATAAGAAAAATTAGGAAAGCTACTTTTTCTGAATATTAACACGTTGACGACGTAGCACACCTTTTCGGCAGTGTACTGCCGTGTGACATGATGTAGTGTCACGGTCTCGACGTTGCAAAAAAATGGATTGGTCCCACACACCGGCCACTCGAGAATCGTGCGTTCGACAACGTGTTCACATTCCACTGATAAGCTTTTAATTGTATCTTTATTAAATCATTTCTGCAATTGATAGGGTGATGCCCGCATCGAAATTGTATATGCTCGTAGAACACTCACTCGAAACGGTTTCGCAAAAAACTATGAAAGGGGAACTCCGGGTTTTGCCTGATCGCACATTTTAAGATGCCTTGTCGGTGAGCATCTTGCATGGTAATTCCATACCTCTCTTCTTCTACACCTTGTAGATAATTTGTTTCTGAAGGATAATTTACTTTTCTGTGCTTGATGATGACGAACTGTTATTTTACATTGCAAAGTTACACTTCACCCTTGAACTTCAGCTTTAACCTCTTGAAGTTGAAACGTATAAGGTTTTCCTTGATTTTTTCACTTAAAACAATGGTTTGCAGCTAATCGTACTTTTTAACGAAATTTAACGATTTACCGGAAATTTAACGAAAATTTTCCGTTAAAAAATTTCGTTAAAAAAATTTAACGCACAGAATTTCGTGTGCACCCCTGGTCCCGACTCAAAGGCCTACGCTCGCGCTCCCGCTTCGCGACGTACTATGAACGGCCTCCGCGCGCGCAGCTGCAGTAGTCTTTCCACTCGTTGTCATCGCAAGCGGTCGGTTCGCCTCGCTTGCTTCCGCCTCAAGCGATCGGCTTATTTGCCATCATTGTTAGCCGTGCACGTGTACCACCACCCGGATGTCGACTTCAACAACCACGCAGGAGTATTGCCGAGTCGGGCCTCTTATGAATTTTCGTCCTTCGTACAGAGTGTAGCTTGAACTGGCATAAATAAATACGGTCGGAATTGTACAGCAGTGATTTCAGTCCACACACGACAGCTCAAGTACTAAATCCAGCAACTCACGGGCTGGAAATCGGCTGATATTAGCAGTAGTTCGTATCAACATCCTGGCAGCTCGAAGCGTTTCGTTTCTCTTCAGCAGACTCTTAAAAACATTTCAATCTTGTCTATTGGCGCTGTTGCGTATGAAGCATCTCACCCTAACAATCAAGTACGAATGGATGATCATCAGGCTGTTCTGCATGTCATACGGCACCTTGATCTCCTTTGTAACGAGCTCCTATAACAGCGGTCTAGTAGATCTGTTTTGACCAAGTAGTAGAAGTAGAATCGCTGTTGAGTCGGCAAATGAAAATAACAAGTACCTGATACATGGCCAAAAGGACATTTCGTGCCACCGTGTACGAACCACGCTCCTGCTCCTGACGCGCAATCACCACCGCTGTTGTAGCTGCTTCCCTGGTCATTCCGAGGGCGACGTAGAGGCGGAACAGATATTTGGCATCCTAAAGCTCATTAGATACTTCATATGTTGCACCCTCAATAGGTACATGGCGTTGTGTGGAAGACTGCGTTAACGTAGCATCTTCTAGAACTAAAGGAGCAAGTGTTAAGCTGAGGAATTACTAGGTCACAGGTTTGTCATAAAAGTTTCCTCCTTTCAGCAGGCTACTTAATGACACCGTTTCGGGCTTTAAACCCTTCTTTGCATTTAAAAACAGTAACATTGCACATCTCTACAACAGCACTGTATCACCTGTATCACCTGTCGTCCCGTTGATCATCGACTTGCTCGAGCGGGCGCCAGCAGCGTCTCCATTCGTCCCTGTCGCGTGCCAGAGTGGTCCAATGGATCCTCCTCGCTCGAGGGACACGAAGAGCGTCATATCGGTCGTTCAGGGCTTTCACGAAGAAGTCCGACCAACGCGTTGGTGGGCGTCCTGGTGTTCTTTTGACATCCCGCGGAATCCAATCTGTGACGACTCTCGTCCAGCGGGTGTCTGCGAATCGCATTACGTGGCCGGCCCACCTAATTTTCGACGACTTGGCCCATGCGACAGCGTCTCTGATCTTCGAACGTCGGCGAAGCTCGGAACTCCGGAGGCCTTCTCTCACTTGCGTGAGTCGTGTCACTCCGAGCATCGTCCTCTCGATTCCACGCTGCGCGACGCTGATCGCGTGTTCATCCTGCTTTCGTATAGCCCAGGTCTCTGAGGCGTATGTTAGGGCAGGAAGAACAGTGGAGTCGAATGAGTGGGCACGGAGTCGGACGTTCTTCGTCTTATTCGCGACTTCTTCGACGCTCTTGAAAGCTCCCCAAGCCGCTCTTTTCCTCCTGCTCAGCTCTGGTGCTAGGTCGTTGGCCATGTTGACTTCGCGACCCAGATACACATAGCTGGAGCATTCGGAGATGTTCGTTCCGTTGAGCGAGAATGGGGCATCAGAAACCCATCCGTTCTTCATGAACATCGTCTTCGTAAGATTCAGCTGCAGTCCAACGCTTCCACACACACGATCGAAGTCGGCCAGCATTCGCTCCGCCTGGCTGATGCTCGGCGTTATGAGCACGATGTCGTCAGCGAAGCGAAGATGATGTAGTTGCCGGCCGTCGACCTTCACTCCCATGTCTTCCCATTCTAGTTCGCGCATGACGTTTTCGAGGGTGGCGCTGAAGAGCTTCAGGGATATAGTATCCCCTTGTCGAACCCCTCTCTTCACGTCAATGACGACGTCGTTGTAGAATGGTGAGATCTTGGTCGTGAATCCACTGTACAGCTCTCGAAGGACCCTGATGTACTGAGTAGGAACGCCCTGAGCAGGGCTTCCATGACCGCTTCAGTCTCGACGGAGTCGAATGCCTTCTTCAGGTCGATGAACGTAAGGCACAGCGGCAGCTTGTACTCCCGCGACACTTCGATGAGCTTCGTAATGGTGTGTATGTGGTTGATCGTGCTGAATCCTCTCCGAAATCCTGCTTGTTCGCATGGCTGTCCTTCGTCCAGCGTTCTACTAATCCTATTCAGGATGACTCGAGTGAACAGCTTGTAGACTACGAACAACAGGCAGATCGGGCGATAGTTGCCAACGTCGTGCACGTCTCCCTTCTTGTACAGCAAAACGGTCTTGCTGGTCTTCCACTGAGATGGAACCTTGCATTCGGACAGGTAGCGTGTGAAGAGCCGCGCCAAGGTGTTGATGAGCGCTGGCGGGAGGTTCTTCAGGTGTTCAGCTCTGATCCTGTCAGGACCGGGTGCTGTACGTTTCTTCACCGACGAGATGGCGTGTCGGATTTCGGAAGAGAGAACAGAGGGGACGACGTATCCATCCTGCGGAAGATGGCATGGGGGCAGGTGGACGTGGCTATCGAAGAGATCGGAGTAGAAGTCGCGGATGACTTTCTCCATGGTCCTTCTGGAAGAGGTGATGGTTCCGTCAGGACGTCGGAGAGCGGTCATCTTGGTCTTGAAGTTGGCGAAGTTCCGGCGGGCATTGCGGATGCTCAGCCCTGCCTCTGCTGCTTCAGCCAACACTTCCGCCCTTCTCTCCTTGAGATCTTCCTTTATCGCCGCTCTGCATAGCTTTGCAAGCTCGGACGTCAGTTGGTAGTTGCCTGACGCTCGAGCTGCTCCACGCTGTCGTATCAGCTCAATAGTTTCCTGAGACAGGCGTCTCTTGGTGGTCTTTAAGCTCTCGGCTACCTTAGCACTATCGTGGAGATGGTGCACGAAGCGATCGTATTCCTCGTCGACGTTGTCCATGACGGCATCTTCCCAAAGGCCGACAAGAGAGATGTAGAGATCCCAGTTGATGGTCGTTCTGGGATTCCTCTTCTTGAACTTCGCGGCCTTCTCTCCTTGACGCGAAAAGCGGAACCTCGCGCGAAGGAGGCGGTGGTCCGATCCCGTGTAGAAATTGGGGACAACGGAGACATCGGTCAGGCAATACTTGCGATTGAAGATGATGTGGTCGATCTCGTTGTGGAACTGGCCACCGGGGGATTCCCAGGTCCACCGTAGGGAGGGAGGCTTCTGGAACTGCGAGTTTCCATGGATGGTCTTGGTCGACATGATAAACTCAGACAGCCTTTCACCTTGCTCGTTCCACTCCAAACCGTGGGTTCCGATGTGAAGTTCTTCCGGCGACCTTCGTGGCCCGATCTTGGCGTTGAAGTCGCCGACGATCACCTTGTAGAAGGTGTGATCTTCCTTATAGAACTTCTCCAGCCCCACGTAGAAGGCCTCGACGTCTTCGTCGTCGTAGTCGGATGTTGGGGCATACGCGACGAACACAGTCAAGGCTGGCACGGAGCCACATCGCTTCAGTTGCAGACGTCCGATTCGGCTTGTCAGAGACTCGTACGAATCGATGTTCATGGCCAAGTGCGTGTTGACGAGGACACCAACACGCACTTGGCCATGAACATCGATTACAACAGCACTATACACAAAAATCATGAGCTTTGCAGACAGACCTATCATGAGCTTTACAGACAGACCTTGGAATCACGGAAAGAAGGAGGGCCCGGGAATGTTCAGTGGTGCATTTGGCCGTAAACGAAGCGCAGTAGTCTTTAGGATGCTTGAATATCTTAGTGGGTAGTGACCACTTTCTCATATTTCTATGTCACCATCACTCGCAGCCGGTCACGCGAAGTACCCCTATAGGGTGATACGCCTCATTGCATTCTTCATTTCCTCTCTCCAATTAATTGGTGGTTCCCACTGCTTTATCTCCAGTGCTTCCTTGATCCTCCTCTACATCGAATCTGTCAGATTCTTGTGCAGAATCGAAACTCAGTTGCGGCAGCGGATCACGTGTGTGCTTTGGTCTACGGAGAAAATGTCCGAATCTCACGGCGCGCGTTGCGTGCAGAGAAAATGTCCGAAATAGGGAGAAAATGCCCGCGACCTGGGGAGAAAATGCCCGCGACCTGGGGAGGAAATGCCCGCAACCAGGGGAGAGTATGCCCGCGACCAGGGGAGAAAATGCCCGCGACCGGCAGTCTATTTCCGCAACGTTTCATTCGTACCAAAGCTCTAATAAGAAGTTGATCGCAAAATTTTCTGTTCGAAAAACACTCTATATTTCGAGAGGGCCTTGAAAGATTTTTGGCGAAGTGCTACACCGTAGGTTCTGGTCATTTTAATAGGGTTTTTAGTAAAACCTCTGTTGCAACTAACCATTCAGATATTTAAATGCTTTATTCAGATATGTGGAAATATCAGAAAAACAACAACAAAGCGAATCAAAATAGAACTCCTACACTGAGAAAAACAATAAAAAAGAACACAACAAGTATTTACGATGCCAACGGTGTATCAGATGAGAATCACTTGAAAAGCAGTGAATGTTGAAATATCTATGTTCAAATCCTGTTCTAGTAAAGAAGGAAATGATTGGTTAAAAATGAAGACTTCATCAGAAAGACTCAGTAAAACCTCAGTAAAACCTAAAAACCAATTTGTAAACAAATTCCTAGATAAGTTCTGTCATTTTTCATTTGCTACTTCTCATGACTTTGAAGTACATGTACCCTACTGTTCACTCCATGTGGCGTTCATGTGGCTCAAAAACAAACTTAAAAGTTGAGGTGGCCTAAATTCACAGCTCAATGCTTCGAAAAGTAATTCTATGTTACCAGTTTCCGTTGATGTGCTTGTTTTCTAGTTTTACGTTCTAGAAATTGAGATCTGGGCGAAAACGCTTCTTTCGCTCCTTCCAGTGTTTTCAAGTGTTTTTTTCATATAAAACGCCGTTGTTACTAATTTTACCGTTGAGCATGCCTGTTGTAACGAGAATCTTTCCTCATATTCTCCAAAGCTTCTCTATCACAGTAAGCCCATGAAGTCTGCTAGGGAATCCAAGTGATGGTGCCACAGTTTCAGTTGCCACGCCCACGATTTCTCATGCCCTTTACTCGACGGTATGAGAAAAATACCATATCCCTGTTCACGTGATTATCATGTGTTTTGTTGTAGTGGTTGTTGTAGAGGACCCTATCAAAAACCGTTCAGTGGCCGCAGATATTTTCTCCCCTGGCTGTGGACATTTCCTCCCCTGGCTGCGGGCATTTTCTCGCACCGAAACAGACGCGGCGCGGTTCGGGCATTTTCCCTCGTAATCGTGTGCTTTAGGGTGCGGTGTTTCGAGAATGGATTGTCTGGGTAGCTTTGAGGGCCACCCAGAGCGCTCAGATGTTCATCCATTCTCTTTCCTAGTGGTCTTCCTGTCTTTTGTCGTATCTTCCTGCGGGATAAAGTTTAGAAAAATTGCAGCTTAAAAAAAAACCAAAAATACCTGAGATAACCGAGAGAACCTCTAAAAGTAGTGGAGAAAAGAACAAGGCCGTGACAAGGAACTATATAAAACGGCCATAATCCGTTTTCTATGTGTGACTGCTTCTTACCGTTAAACTCTGAGCTTGTTTGCTCTCGTATTGTAAATCAGTTGCTAACTTTCGAAATAATAAGAAAGGCTTAGCTGTGGAATGAAAAGAATCACCTTCGGTATCTCGTCGACCTCACCCATGAGATAGTCAGTGAGTCGCGCCGTCAGTTTGTTGTCTCCAGCCGCTGCTACACACTCGATTGCTAGTAACAACGAGTCGTGGTTCTCGCCGCACGACATTAGATACTCCAGCGCCTAAGGAAGGTATTGTACGCTCACTGGAAAGCACAGCGACTAGACTAATTCCTGGTGAAGGTGAGACTTTCGTGTTCGTGTGGTAGATAAAAAATAAAAAAATATTAAAATGGCGAATTGAAATAGATTTTTGCAAAAGATGCCAAACTATTCTTAAATTTTTTTGTCAATATAACATTGTGTTGTTCTGACTGAATAAATATTTGTGATGGTATTCAACAGCAATTTAGAAACTTTGCTAAAGCAAAAAGGTCTTCTATGAAATTGACTGCAGATTTTTCAAACTTTCAATTTTAAATGATTCAAAATGAAACAAGAAGAACTTCGAAGAAGCAAATCAGCAGAATAAAAAATTTGTCATGAAACGACTTTCTTTAGAATAGTCAACTGATGTCATAAAGCTCCGTTCAAATTTTGTATTGTACCATGAATTTTTTAGTTAATCGATATATTAACAAATCAGTGGCATTTGTCACTAGTGTTATTGTTATTGTTTTATTACGATTGCGTAAGTCATATACGTTATAAAACAAACAAAGAAACAATTACAAATAAAGAGCACAGACAGGGACGAAAACATACAAACAGTGAGACAATACTTACAAACAATCATACTATTCAACCAATTTCAGGTCTGAGCAAAAACTTTCAAATCGGCTTCCGAATTGTCTCGGTGTTATGAGAAACTGAAGGAGCTTAGAGAATTTCAGATATAAACTACCTGCCCTAGAAGCGAAAGGCATTGTTCGTAAATTGGTTCCTGGCCGAGGTAGCTGTAGCTTAGCGGAGCCACCTCTTGTGTGCGAAGTCTTCATCTTAAAGAATCTACAAGACCCAGAATCGGTGATAAAGTATAACAGCTTGTGTATAAGACAGATGTCAAAACCCTGCGGCGAGAATCTAGGGATGGTAGATCAAGATATTTATTTCTGATTGATGCCTTCGGTACACGTGAATATAACTCCCTATTCTATTCTATTATTCTATCCTTCATTTTTCCATTTCTTGAAAAATACTGGTAGCGAGAGGCAAACTTACCGCTCGATAGTGCCCAGCGCGCAAATAGAATCGCCCTGCGTTATGAGCATCACCAGCATTGGCAAAGTACTCGGCGAGGTGAGCCATTTGATCCAGAGTGGCACCGTCGGTCTCCACAGAGTCCGCGTAGTCGGCCATATGGTCGGTGGTTTCAGCAAGTTGGAACGCTTCCTGCAGTGTATACATGTAGTGCTGAATGAACTTTAAAAACTTCAAAAGCTGCTGATGCTCAGTGAGCTGTTTTCGGAGCGGAAACAAGTTATGAGCTTCTGCACCCAAAGTTTTAAGGTCCTATTTTAAGGGGGGGGGGAGGTTGTATTGACGTAAATATAAAGAGAGGAACAAGAGAAAATAGCATAAAAAAGGCTCAATTTATGACTACTAAAATGTCATTACTTTAGGCACACATAAAGAATTGCACTCACCTGATGGCAATTACTGAGCACAAGGAAACGAATGGCTGATGCATGGTCGCCCAACTTCGAGAAGAACCTGCAAAATGAAGGGATAGGATTCAATCTCGTAGAAAAAATACTATAAAAATTGAAATACGCTGCAAAATAAATCCCACTTAGCCACCAGTTTCGCTCCTTCCACACTTCGACTCTCACGAACCACTTTGACGGCTTCCTCGGCCATGTTCAGATGGTCCAGAAGCATACGCACGAGATTATCGTAGTCACGGGCGTTTCGATAGGACTTGAAAACTTTTTTTTTGAAATTTATTGCTAACACTTCAGTACATGCTATTTTGAATTGGCGGAAACGTGATTATGAAAATTTTTAAGAGATTTTTTATTTTTGAAATGTTTTGATCTATTACAACTGTGTGATCTTCAAAAGAAGTGGCATAACTGGTACTTACAAAAATTTAAAAAAAACAAATTCTAGAAGTTCTAATGAGTGTGGAAAGGAATGGAAAGTTGTTCTTACCACAGCTGCTTCCTTGTAGCGTTTCTCAGCCTCCATAATCTTTCCGTATTGAGCGTGTATCTTGGGAGAGCGAACTTTCGGTAGAAGTTCACCGACCTTTCCCCTAGAAGACTATTTTTATTAGAGTCAAGTCACTCAGATGTTGTTATCTGTTTTTCATTGGATAACGCGGAAATTGTGTCTTTTCTGTATTTCTGCGGCGAAATTGAATAAAAAAGAAAAAACTGTCACTATTTTCGCGTCGACTGGGACGAGCGTGGGTTCACTTACCATGCTTTCGCCTTCAAGCAGACGGCCGCCGCACGATCGTAGAACTGTCCGAGCTCATAGAGATCAGCCGCCTCGCCATATTGCTAGAACAATGAATGGTAACAAGATAACTGAAAAAACTGAAAAAATCCGCAAATTCGTCCGCCCCTAATCTAACCAGTCCGTTGGTCTGTCCAAACGTCCGTCCGCATAAGGGGTTTAAGCAATACTTTCGATCATTGATCAGGAATAGCGATTTGCGTTGTCTACCAAATATGATTTTCAATAGACGGGCTTTGCAGTAATGCAAATGTCGATCAGCGAGTCATCAACTATCGATTTTATCGATTTTTCTTCGAAGTTGACTGCTTCAATTGGAAGTCTTCGAGGCACTATCACAGGAGGACAAACGTCATGAAATCCTTGTTTTCATCTTTTTTTATGTTCTATTATCGATCGATTTCATTGATTTGTATTTACGATCTGCCATTTAGGCGGGAATTACACGAATACGATGGCCGACGATGACCGATGGAAAGGCATCGATCAGATAATCACCATAGAACCATCCCCTATCGATTTTTGAAGAGCTGACAATTTGAACTGGAGATCACGCGAAATATAATTACAGATGGGATGTGCCTCACTGTAGTTGAACATCATCGATCGATTTCATCATTTTCATTCAGGAGCTGCCATTTTAAGTGGGTTTAAACGATTATGGTGGCTGATGAAATGGCTTTGATCGGTCAATCGCCATCGATTTTTTCCATCAATTTTTGCCCATAGTAGACCAAATGAACTCTGCGAACAACTAGCCGATAGGAGAACTTCACTGTAGCTGACAGTACCGATCGATCAACCATTATCGATCGATTTTATTGATTCCTGTATGAAGTTGAATGCCTGAAGTGGGGTTGCGTGATAATGATTCTAAGCGGGAAGACTTTATAGCAATTATGTACTATAAATAGTATCGATCGATTTAATCGATTATTTTGACCAGAGTTAAGCGTTTGAAGTGGGGATCCCGAGACTATTAGGGGGGGGGGGGCAAAATTAATGAGACAAAATGAAAAAAAAAAACTTTATCTCTCTATAACTCAATTACAACTCAACGATGCTGAGGAATGTATTTGCCATTAAGGGCAAGGACCTTGCTGCCATCGCTCAGCCAACTTCCTGATCCCATCCTTCCAGAATTGCTTGAGCCTGGTGTTGATCAACTGCTCGATATGGTTGTCAAGGACTGCTTGGGTTCTTGTGTCCCTTCCGACTAGGAAGTCCTGTAGGCTCAATAGTAGTGGTAGTCGCATGGAGAGATGTCAGCGAATGCGGTGGATGAGGCATGTGAACGTAGCCCAGCTGGCCAAGCTTATCCGTGCTTACTTGTTCCCGATGGGGTGCGGCGTTGTCGAAGAGGAGAACCTTCTTGAAGCGCTGCGAATGAATAAGAGCGAGTCGCCGGCCCATCTCCTCCATTTCGTTCACCATGGCCTTGTAGTTCATCGTAGTGCTCTTGGGAAACAGCTTCCGGTAAACCGATCCATGGGCGCAGACCCAAAAGCTCCAAAGGTGCTTTTCGCCGTGAACATCTCGCCGAACGAAGGTCGGTAACAATTCACCAGGCCTCACCCAGACTCGCTGCTTGGCAGGGTTAAGGGAGAAGACGTACTTCTCATCTAGCGTGAATATTGAGCCCAGGCTGCTCGGGGTTGGGAATTGGGAGAGATTTGTGCGACACAGGTCGACTCGTCAGACTGGGGTTTCGGCATGAGACAGGCTGGGGTTTTGGCATGCTTCTGGAAAGGGCGGAAGTGGTAACTTCTCAGATGGGCTTCAGTAAGTAGCATACAAACATACAAATACAACAAGTACGAATCCAGACTCCAGCCACGAGATATATGGACACGGCATGGGGTGTCTCATTACTTTTGCCCCCCCCCCCCTAATATAATATGTAGAATGGCCGGTGGCCTAAAAAGGGCAGTATTATACCGCTATAACAACGATTATGATACCTTGAGTTGTTCAAGAACAATGGCACAATCCCTTTTCACCACTCGACCGTGAAGATCTCGTGCCAGCTGTATTCCTCTGAAAAACGACAAGCTGTAGGTGTTTTGGAGCAGACATGCTAATCGAAAGTGATCACTTCAAGATCTAACAACTAGTACAAAGAACAGACTTTCGAATGTCTCCAGTTCGTATGCTCATCCTCGCCAAACCAGAACGACAGACCTCGTTGTGCTCCTGTATCTGCAAAATATTTCACTTGAAAATTCAGGTGGCTTTGCTTTTTTTGGACCAAACCGGCAGATCTAGTCAAATACAGACCTGCTCCGTCTCCTCGTCAGGGTTTTCAATAATGCCGTTCTCGTAGTGCACCAGTGCATTCGGATAGTCACCCCTAAATATCAGCACGGGGTATTTTGAAGATTTTTGCACATTTCAAACCAAATCTCACATGAACTCCAGCTGCTGTGCGTATTCCCGAGAAATGTAGGGGATCTCAGTGGGTGAGAGCTGTTCGGCAAGTGCGAGCGCCTTCGACCAGTCCAGTAAGTCGCGGCGCATCTGAAACGATTCTGGGTCAACGGGTGAAAATCGATATCGATCGATATTGACTCACAGCCAGCGCTTCGATCGGGCGCGTGCTCTTCAGAAACAACTGCTCGGCTTGATCGTAGCGACCGAGCAGCATCGAGACGTAGGCGGCGAGCAACGTCTTCTCTTCGATGGCGACGATGGACTCCAACGCCAAGCCCATGGAGACGTCACCGATGTGACGGAAGATGCGGAGAGCTGAAAGTGTCCACACAAGTATCCACCAGCTCAGCTTACGAGCCCTTTGTAGGGATTTGACAGCGATTTGACATCGCATTCTTCACGTCTCCTCTGGGCATTCCGTAGGGGTTGCCTTTTATGTTTCCCTGCCTTCTTGGCCTCTTCTCCGTTTGAATTTATACCACTTCCTTTCTCAGCGGTTTCATCGAACCTTCACGAAATGCCGACGTCGAATTCTGACAGCAATTTAAGGCAATAAATCAATTTGGATCAATTTTCTATCTCCATGTTATGTGCGTCTAAGCGCAATCGAAAGGTAAGCCATCTGTCGTATGCACAACGATACCAGATCCGTGGTTCGGATCCTAGCAACCAAGCGCTCCACCCTTCCGGGGTCCCTATCCAGTCTTGCCTGGGAAGGACGGAGCACTGACTTGTACATCGATAGGCCACCACAGGTCATTGCCTAGGACCAATACGCATTCAATTCGCCTCCACGACATCCCGTAGAAGTAGTATGCGAGGCCCATCCCAAAAGGGATTCATTAGCGCCGTCATTTACCCCTTATCCTTCCGCAAGTCACTGCTTATAAGACCGAACAATCAAGGACGCTTTTATGACCGTATCCCACCCACCTGCATTCGTTCCCCAGCGTTCTCATTCCGCCCTTGTTCATATCAGACCCTACTCTTTAATTCGGTCCCATCTTCTTCCTCCCTCCTTTACTCCTCTGTTTACTTTTCCCTCCTACCCGACTTAGCGCCTGACGAGGAGGCAGCTGTTAAGCCTGAAAATTCAACACGAAGATCCTCCTAGCTGAGGAATACCTCTACAGTTGGAAAGTCTCGAAATTCCCTCCAAAAAGTGTAGGTATGTCCTGATGCCAAGGAACCCTGCCTATGTCCTATCTTATCGTGACGACCGCCCTTTCTATTGTCCTTTGGTTTCTATTTGTCTGCCCTTTCGACGAACAACACTTTCTTTAAATAAAAATGCACTGTTTATATCGGATAAAGGACAAAGAATAAAGGACTTTTGGGATGCGCCGCGCACTCTACTTCTACGGGATGTCGTGGAGGTGATATGAACGCGTATTTGGCCATACAATGACTTGCGATGGCCAGCCGATGAACAAGTCAGCGCTTTATCCTTCCCAGACACGTCTTGTACCAATTCACCGACTCCAGAGGGATGAAAGGCTTTTTTGGCCTGGGCCAGAAATCCGAACCAGGAACCTGGTATCGGGTGCACGCGACAGGCGGCGCCTCCTCCGGCTGCGCTACACGCGCCCGTTTATATCGATCTTTCAAAAATTGAACGTTCTATTCCACTGCCCTCAGAAATGCAGGTTGTTCCACAATAAGATTGCTCAAGGTGCGTGATTTGAATAATATTAAGAATGAAGGTTGAGAAAGCGAGCGTGGTAGCGCAGTTGCAGGAGGGGCCGGCTGCCACAATGGAGGCTCATGGTTCTATTCCCGCACTGGCGAGCAAGTCTTCCAGCCCTTCGGGGTCGGTGAATTGCTACTAGACTTCTCCGCCAAGGAGACGTCAGATGGTTTCCGCAAGGCGTAGTGTATGCCAAACACCCATTCTAATTCCCCCCCCCACTTTATCCCATTTAGGCACAACACGTGGCGCATCCCGGAAGGCAATTGGCAAACGCCGAGCTTTATCATGACCGCCTAAAAATGAAGAATAGGCTACACGTGAGGGTGCCATTTCTACAAAAAATATAAGCAACCCCTTAGCTGAATGCGCTACGCATTCTACTCCTACTCCGGATGACGCGAAGGCATTTCAAAAGCGTATTTGATCTCGACAGCGATTCCAAGTAGCCATCCGATGGAGAAGTCAGCCCTTTATACTTCACACAGAAGTCTATTAGCAAATCACCGAACTCATATGGAGCGAATGTTTGGTCAGCCTGGACGGAACCAAGAAGCTCGATTCGGGGTGCACGCCGCAACCGACGCCTCATCCGACTACGCAACGAAGCGTCCCGAATTCCAATGAATCTCATAATTCATTGATAATATCGTTTACAAGTCTTTGTTTGTTTTCTTTAGATATCCCTCTTTTAAAAGGAGTTTTACATTAGCTGTCTCTTTCATTGGTAGAACTGCTTTTAACGCTGGATGACTGTGTCTAATATAGTTGTGCTCGAACGAATATATTCGAGTAATTATTTAAACGTTATAATTTACTCGAATAATCATTCGAATAGTCGAATATTTGCTATTTCTAGATTTGCGAAAATACGTTCGAATTTGAACATCGAAAGGGAGCCATATCCTACTATATATAGCGAGAACGGTCGTTTGTTTGTGTGTGTGAGACTGTGTGTGTTTGTTTGTCTGCACAGAAGTGCTGAAGGAGTGTGTTGGGAGGAAGTATGGGGAAGGGGGGGGGGGGGGGTTGAGGGCGGGGGTTGTAGTTGTCACCAGTTGTCAACTGTTGAAGTTGTCGTCAGGCGTCCATGTTCAGACGACATGTCACCGATGTCGCGCAAAGGAGGTGCGGGTTGGGAAGAGATGTCCCCCACCTCCTTCAACAGGTGTCTGGGTTCAGAAGACGTGTCACCGATGTCCCACCAAGGACGTTCGGGTTGAGGAGAGGTGTCACCGATGTCGCGCAGGTTTCCGGATTCAGACGACGTGTAACCAGTGAAGGTGGGACCAGCAACCAGGAACCAGGGGGATCCACTGAAGGAGGGGGGAGGGGTCCAGTGAAGAGGGGACCAGGTGATAGGGGACCGATGAGGAAGGTACCAGTAATGGGGACCGGTGAATGAGGAAGGGGTCAGTGAAGGGGAGACC
>OX377203.1:14746423-14930457 GCA_947396885.1 Heligmosomoides polygyrus polygyrus
AGAACAACGAGAATTAGAATAAGAACTACAAAACATGAGCATTCATTTTCGGCATCATCTTGATCGCTGAAATTTTTATCCTTCAATGACGATCTAATTGCTTAAAAAATAGTAATCGGTAGGAGACGGATCTGGTAAATACGGTGGATGTGGCAGAGCTTCGTCCCCCAATTCATCCACTTTCTGGACAACGATTTTTAAAACGTGCGGACGCCCGCTGTCATGCGGTAGGATTGGGCCTCTTCGTTTGACCAAAACCGGCTGTTTTTCAATCAACTTCTGGTGCATTTCTGGCACAGTACTTCTACTCCGTGTTAGTCACTCCAGTCTTCAAGAAGTTCTGGTGGACTATACCAGTCATTGTCCACCATACGGTCACCATGGTCCTTTTTGGGTGGAGACTTAATTTCGGCATCTCCTTGGGACTCTCATTCTTTTCCAACCATTGTGCAGGGGATCCATTTTTTGTCGCATGTCACGGTCGCCATGCCCAGAAATGGCTCCTTTTGATTGCGCAGCCTCAATGAAACCCAGGCGTCGTGGCGTTTCAGCTTCTGCCCGGCGGTCAGTTCGTACGAGATCCATCCATCCAATCTCTTCCCTTTTCCAGTCGCATTCAAGTGGCGACTGATGGTGCTGCCGTCAACGGCGCAATGCTGTGCAGGCTCCCTCACACACAGTTTGACTCGAATCCCACTCCACCATGGCCTTGAGCCGGTCGTTGCTAAGGAGTTATGGCAGCATAACTCGGTCTTCATATTCGAGACCTTCACCTCCAGATCGACACCTTTCGAACCAGTGTCGAATTGTGCGCTCCTCATCGATATCATCTCCAAATGCAGCGTTGATGTTGTGAGCTGCGGCCCCGGCGTTGTCTCCAATTCTCCACTCATATAAGTAGAGCAACCAAATATCACGTTGATTCATACTGTAGAAACGACGTTAAAAACACGGAGGGATGCGCTAAGAAAGCGGAGATTCTGCGCTTTCAGATGCTATATACAATGCCTGAAGTGGAAACATTTTTTGCCACGGAGAAACGACCAGAAATTGAGGTAGCAACATCGGCCATTTCATATGCAACGACCTATTACCTACATACCTAGTTACTCTTATACCTAGACTCACAGAATTACATATATATAAATTATTATCATAAATTATATTAATATATATATATACAATTGGGCGCGTGTAGTGCAGTCGGAGGAGGCGCGACTGTCGCGTGCACCCGATACCAGATTCCTGGTTCGGATTTCCCGCCCAGGCCAATCAAGCCTTCCATCCCTCCGGGGTCGGTGAATTGGTACCAGACTTGTCTGGGAAGGATAGAGCGCTGACTTGTTCATCGGCTGGCCACCGCAAGTCATCGTATGGCCAAATACGCATTCATGTCGCCTCCACGACATCCCGTAGAAGTAGAATGCGCTGGCGCATCCCAGAAGGGATTGAGTAACGCCGTCCTTTATCCTTTATCCTTTATAATTGTACGGTCCAATTGGGTTCGAAAACTGTCTCATTTTATTTGAAAAGTATAAATGTATCTCATTAGCTTATGAGCTCTAGCTTATGAGCCAAATTTTTCGTAAGCAAAAAATCATCAGAAGTACTGTTGATGGTTTACAGGCGCCCGAAGCTGCGCTGGTTAGATGCGCTACATGCGGACTTGAGGATTACTGGTATTTACCCTGATCTAGCGCTGGATCGGGAAAGATGGCGTCATAACACCAGAATAGCGGAGCGGACCCCACTACGATGCGGGACAAACGCTGAAGAAGAAGAAGAAGACTGTTGATGGCTTACACATGTCAGTTGCAATGTTCTGGCCAACATCAAAATGCTGTTCCCCGAAAGATTCAACGTGAGCGTTTCAATGTCTGCACAGGAGTCCGAGCTATCGAGGAAAACATAATCGCACTGCCCAATTCTTTATTGTCTAATATCACATCATTTGTTTAGTAGCAATATGAGGATATTGCGCGTTTTGCTCGCCATCCTCCGTCAATGCAGATAAAATAGTGCCACTCGTAGTTAGCATAGACTGTAATAAATGCACATCATTCTGTCTACACAGTTTGTTGTTAGCCGTTTCCTCACTTCCGAGCTCCTCATTAAGTTGGCAGAGAGCGGCAACTGTTGTGTTATGTATCCTCCATTCTTTTCCGTCATCGGAGTCATACGGTTTTATCACCTTATAATTTCTAATGCGAAGATCACGCAATGGGCAGTAATCTGAAATCAGAATGCAAATACTTGCATGACACTTCTACGAAAAAAATATTTTAACAGAAGGTCAGTAAACTATATATTATTATTGAGCTGATCAGAAGGGTTTGATAGAGGTGAGGGGAAAGCCGCATCCTACGTTGATGTCAGCGAAAAACCGGAAACGCGCGATGGTGAGAGTTATCTTTACCGCCTCGCCAAAGCTCGCTGTCGCCAAGCAGAAGACATCGAGAAGTTCTTTGGCATTAAAGACGAGAACGGTCATCTTCTGATGGATCGTAAGAGGGCTGTGAAGCGATGGCACGACTACTTCGAGGAAATCTCGAATGTAGAATTTGAACATCCTGCCGTTCCTTTTGCTTCACCTGTATACGGTCCCGTTCAGAAGATCACAGTGAGCGAAACTGAAGCAGCCCTGAGGAAGATGAAGTCAGGCCAAGCCACTGGTCCCGATGACATGCCAGCCGACCTGTGGAAGTCGAAATGCTGGTGCCCTGCTGACTGGCTGACAGAGTTTTTCAATCAGGTTGTTGCTGAGAAGAAAGTGCCCGAGAGCTGGCAGCAAAGCATGACCATCCCGATATGGAAGAGGAAGGGAAGTCCTGCGGACTGCGCTAGTTACCGTCTAATTCGCCTTCTTTCGCACACCATGAAAATCTTTGAGCGAATTGTCGATGGACGTATCCGGGATGTCGTCCATCTTTCCACGAATCAGTGTGGTTTCGACTCTGGCTGTGGCACCGTTGATGCCATTCACGCCGTAGGTCTTCTGCTAGAAAGGCACTGCGAGAAACGGAAACCGGTGCGATCCTGGACTTGAAGACCCGACAAGATGACATCCCTGAAGAACTAATTGAGTGGGTGCGCATTCTATCCTCTTGCCCAAGTTGTCGAGTGCGAGCGCCAGCGGGCCCATTTGGACATAAATATGGCTGGCGTGCACCTTGATCAAGCATTTGATCGGGAGAATTATCGGCACTACACCAGAAGAGCGGACCCGTCACCAAGCGGGACAGACGCTAATGAAAATGATAATGAAAGTGGATCCCAGGTTAAACCTAAGCAGCTGAGAAGCTGAAAATCCTCCAGGATATGGCGTTATTCGGCTCGCGGGAGAAGATAGGTAGGACGGCTCCGTAAAAGTCGACGAATTTTCAATTTTATTTCGTTGAATAACAGGATTTCGGGGAAAAGGTAGATGCTTTAGATTCCTTATGTAATTACATGAGTTAGCTACATAATATTTTTGCCAAATCTCTGCACCCAACACAGTCGCACAGCACCGACTGCGCTACCACCGCACGAAATTACAACGTGGAGAAACAAGAATACTGAAATTTTTTCGGAATTCTTAGAAATAAAACTTGCAGTAGCAGCGGCCAAGTTCTGGTGTCCATGTTCCATTTATGCATTGAGCTCCACTGGCTCTTAAAAAACTCGTTACATATTTAAAAATAGCGCAGCCAAATTTAGTTGATAATTAAAACCACCCTCCAGTAATTCCTTGTCTGCTGTTACAGGTCGCCGTCACATTCGTACCTTCTGGATACGTTTTATTTGAATCAGACTGATTGTCATACTTAAGCCGGACATCATACTTCTGAGGAGCCTTGGTGCAACCTGAATTAGAGAAAGTTCACAGAAAGGTTGTTGCAATTGTCTTCAAAGTTTGCGGTAGACTCCGCCCTTGCGGAACATACTCACGTATCTCAGCCCCTGCGGAAAATGTAAGTGCGAGTAGTATGTAGGAAATCAGCATCTGCAACGGAAGAACTCAGTGCCATGCGCCATGGTCACATCATCATTGTCGAAAAAGAGTACATTTTCACTATGTGCTTTTTGAATTTACAACTTAATGGAAAGATAGGCTAAATTAAGGAAGGGAAGTCTGCGGGATAAGGGAGACTGTGAATTAGTGTCACTCCTGGTCCTTTTATTCTGTTTCAGAACACGATCGGCTTCATCAAACACCGTCTGCCCTCAATGTTTGCTTCACTAATAACAGACAGATCCTGTTTTTTAGAAGCCAATTTGCTTCAGATAGGCACGAACACGCGGCGACCTAAAATTTGTTTGATAACTACACATTTGTTAATAATCTCCTTTGTAAGCGATGTGCGGATGTTAACCCTTGATGTGATATGTTTCAGAACCTTAGAATTCCTGTCTGGCTCATGGGCTTTCAGAGGATAAAAGCCGAAGGCCTAGCTGAAGAGCAAGACGACCTTCTTCACCGTCCTTCTCCACCACTGCCACCCTCTCCTTCCCCGTGTCGACCCGTCACAAATCGATCCCGAGACGGCGAAGCTCTCCCAGTCGGTACGACTGTCTCATCTATATCAGATCTCTTTGCCTGCCTAACATGTGCCTTGATGTGCTGTTCATCAGTAATAAGCATAATAGGATCACGTGCATAAAGCAGAAGTAGGAAGTGCAGCGTCCCCTGAGCGACATTGTTTATTCTTTATTTTAGGAAGAAAAGCTTCCTGAGATTAGAAATTTGAAAAAGTGAAAAAATAAAACAAATCGAAAAGTTCTGTTTAAAAAAGGTTCCAAACTGTTACAACGATGTTTTGCTGCGATCAAAACTCTAGCTCCAGGCCCTACTCGAAACCGCAACTCCCCCGCTGACCGGGCGGGAATGCTGTACGCCATTACACCACCGGCGCTGTTTGGTCGAATGCAGCATCCACACCACACCCCGTGGGACCGAACAGCATTCACTCTAACGCATGGGCCAAGTCGTCGAAAATTAGGGGGAGCTGGCCACGTAACGCACTTCGCAGACATCGGCTGCACGACAGCCGTCACCGACTGGATTCCTCAGGATGCCAAGGGAACACCAGGGCGCCCGCCAACGCCTTGGTCGGACTTCTTCATAAAAGCCCTGAACGAACGATATGACGCTCTTCGTGTCCCTCGAGATAAGAGAATCGTGTCGTACTGTGCTTTGCATGCTAGTGCATGACTCACACAGACCGGTTAGCCCTACGGGCGCTCAGGCAAAGCTCGTCGCAAAACGTTACCGACTTCATTCCGAGCCGTAAAATATTTTCTGAAGCAATTGAACCCAGAACAGACATTGACGGAAGTGTAGAAAGTACTACGGACGTTTGAGTACACTTTTCACTTCAATAATTCAATAATTTCTTGCTTCACTCCCGAGCTACCCATTTTGAACAAATTAATCCTTGATTGGGCCTTGTGGCAAAGGAGGTCGTCCGGGTTCCTTTTTGTCGCAATCGGCATCAGCGCTTTTTCTGTATTTCAGTATTTTTTTATTGATTTATACGTGTATGTATTTATTTATTTTAATTTTATTATTTATCAATACTGCTGTGCCAAACGAGGTTAGATGGATCAGTTTTATTGAGCGGCCTAACGTTTCGACCTGTTTGTCGTCTTCAGAGGCCTAAAAGTGGTTCAAGACTTTAGATTTGTTACTTACCCGACCAAGCGCCTTACCCCCCCCTTTCCGTATCGTCCTAGGTGCCAAAACGAAAAACCCAATGCATGAAAAATAAAATGAAAAATAAATTTATCCAGTCCGTTAGGCAAGCACAGGGTTGAGGGGCATGGAGGAACCGACTTTGATGTTAAGTGCACGGTTCTGACGTTTGAGACCGACATTTCGTCTAGGAAAGCGTTGGAAGCATTCTGGATTTCCGCAAGGAATCCAGCACTGAATAGTCGAAATGAGTGTCCCTCGATTACTAGTGACTTCTTGCCATTCCTTTCGCATTGTGAGCTATAGAACGACCGGTGGTGACATGAGTGTCCTTACGAATGACACTGGTATACTCAGTATAATCAGTGCGAATGACACAGTATGCCTCAGTCACCACGCGACTACTAACGGCAGCGGTAGCGACGTCGCTCCGCTTCAACGGTGGATCAGCGGGTGAGTTTATTTTTCATGCATTGGGTTTTTCGTTTTGGCACCTAGGACGATGTCGGAAAGGGGGGGGGTAAGGCGCTTGGTCGGGTAAGTAACAAATCTAAAGTCTTGAACCACTTTTAGGCCTCTGAAGACGACGAACAGGTCGAAATGTTAGGCCGCTCAATAAAACTGATCCACCTAACCTCGTTTGGCACAGCAGTATTGATAGACTAAGGAAAAATGCCGAGGTTTTACGAAGAGAGAACTTGGAGATTTATTATTTATTTTATTTTATTTCTTATTGAATATGCACTATTGGGTGCGCTTGAACAAATTGAAATAAAAATAAAAAGGCAGTAACTATAAAATACATCTTGTGCGGCGCTAGTAACAACACTAGCAAAGCCATTAAGAGATTGCACGATATCACTATGAATACTTTTGGGAAGGAGGTCGGTCTTTCTTTGGTATTCGGAGTTTCAGTTCAAAACACTGGACCAAAATTAAAAAATATATATATATATAGCGGCGAAATACTTAAAGAAAAAGATTAGGCGAAACAGTTTATCACAAGCATCAAAATCACGAAGCTTGGAGTTCAGTATAGCTATGGCATGATTCCGTGTGAGTGAAGAGATCACTTTCGAGCAACGTTACCAAGCACCTTGGAGTTCAATTTCTGATCACACCAAGGCGAGCAGGCAGCTACATTACGCTTGCTCTCGGTATTGCTTCCCTAGAAGCTGCACCTGCCAAGAATCACTACGACGAATATTAGCATATCCTATACGTGTCTACATAAACGAAAAAAAGCCAAAGCGAAGATAGGAAGGTTAGAAAAACGTATGCAACGAATACTTCTTACTGAGACCCCAATTACCGTTACTATTAAACCGCATACATAACGATATCAACAGAGTCGTAAACAAAAACAAATTACATCAGTCTGTTAGGAGTTGAGAATGCACGGGAAAGTCCTTGCATTCTGTGCAGACCAAGTTTGATTACAATGCATTCGCCGTGATTTCTACGATCTACCTTCGCACTCTGCAACGAAGTATTAGTGTAAAATCATCCATGCGTAGGCATAAAATCCAAGTACTTGCCAGCTCTGAGTTTTGATTTTCTGCTAGGAGCCTTGAAAGAAATAAAAAACAAGTAACTGAACATACACACGAACACGAAATTGAGGAGTGCCAGGCTTTCTTCAAAATTAAGATCTCCGGAGGTGTTTTGGATACAACAGGAGACAAAAACTCCAGTGAAAACTCGGTTTATCTATGCCAGCTCGACAGGTAAAGTAGCAAAACCGGACCGGGCACCTGACCCGCGGATAGCTCTGCTTAACTGCTGCACCTGGTACTCGAGATTCTGGTCTTGAAGAATCTGCACCCGCCCGGACGGATAGCAACATGGAGAATTTTATGCACCATTAGAAGATTTTTTTGTTTTCTTCGCGAGGAAAGAGGGTCTAACCAAAGCGCCCGTCTGCGTTCAGTGCTGTCAGGAACTGAGCGATGATCAAATTGTCCCGACTTGAATAGAAGCTTCCTTGTAAAGCTGAACTTTGTCTAAAACTTCTATATCTTTACTTTAGCTGGGCTAAAGACAGGTGTACCATACTTTAGAATAGGACGAATATAAAATGTATGAGCTTTGAGAAAAATACTCCTGGGAAACGCCACTCGTTATTGAGTACGTGTGAGAAAAGTAGTCATTGACCTCCACCTGGATCTATTTGTGATAGAATTTTTTTACCCACTTAGCAATTCTGGGATCTTTCCTGTAGTGTAAATAAATTGCTTGTGTTGAGTCCAATGTTTATGTCGATCTGTTGTTTGCAGTATGAAGTGAGGAAGTGTATACCTGATTATGGGCTTGGAAGTGACCAATGTTTGAACACAAACTCTAGAGACATTACGACTCGTCAAAGTGTTCACAACTCTGTGGAAGCGAACATTGACACAGTTCATGATAATGCCAGATAGCACGCAAAACTACGTGTACATAAACGAGACCTCCGTCAAAGCAAACTCAAGCGTTCGGTAAGCTATACCCTTCTGTGTGCGAATGTGATATTCATCACGATGAGAATCACGTAGCTTGTTCTCTCTGTTGGTTGATGGTTTCTTTGTGGGACTGGCTGAAACGTTTGTCGCCATCACTGCAGCTTTTCTATTTCATTTGTCCTTTTCAAGACCATCAAAGATTAACGTGCCCATGAGCCTTCATTTACAACAACATATTGCCATTGGAAGCTGCCCGGAACCTCATCACCGATAAGGTAACTAGAGTGCTGAACTCGGCTCCATGATTGGGATATAGGCTACAAGATAATAATAATTTCTATTATAGTTGCAAATAGTTTCCATGTTGCCTAAGCTTAAAGCGGTTGTTATAGAAGACATAAGATGTTAGAAGGACATTTAGATGCGATCAAAACTCTTGCGCCAGGCGGGACTCGAACCCTCACCTTCTGCTTTCCCTTCAGCGATACTACACCTTACACCACCAGCGCTGTCTGAGCGAAGAGAACAGAACATGATAGGTGATTGCTTCTAGGAGGATTTCGTAGATGCTCTGTTCGGTTAAACAGCGCTGGTGGTGTAAGGCGTATGGTATACTTCCGCGTCGCTCCAGCGACGGGCGCGGGGCAACTGTGAATGATGCGCCTTCGTTGCAGTGTGGACGGCGCAGTAGGGCGCGGTATCAATTGTCGCGCTGTCACCCCTCCCCTCGACGCGTCACAGAGGTGTTAGGCCCCGTTTATACTTTGTCGCGGCGCGACGCGACGCCACGTATAGCGGCCATATCGATTGTGCGACGCGATCGATCAATTTGGCCTCATTGCGTGGCCATCGCGTCGCACCGCGACAAAGTATAAACGGGGCCTTAGGCCTTGTTTAGTGTGCACGCGACGCGCGACGCGATACATACGTAGTGGCCAAATTGATCGAGCGACGTGATTGGTCAATTCGGCTACTACACGCGTCATCGCGTCACGCGTCGCGCGCACACCAAACAAGGCCTTGTACCTCCGAGTGGCGGGAGCGTAAGATATTCCCGTGCAACGGCTGCCTTGTCGTGCCCTATTCTATGCTCTACCCTTCACTTATTTCGACACTTCCACCGTTCTTGACCGTTCCACACTGATTTCAACACACTCCTGATGATGTTTTCGTAGTCATGTGATGCCTTTGTTGTTCTCCTCGCGCGGTTTTCTTCGTGGCTAGGCTCATTTCGGGCTTTTGCTTTCATGTCAATTTCTTCACCTGCACCGAAACCCACATTTCTGTGCCGGGCAAGTAACAGGGAGGTTCTGATGACATGTCCGGCCCAAAAATATGTCAATTGAACGAACACGTTTTGGAGGAGATACTTTTCTACGCCGTTTTTTCCCACTTGTGTGTCGATGCCTGCACTTTGTGTCGTGTCGAGCATAGAAACGTGGGTTTCCGTACCACGAAGGCGATAAAACGAAAAAAGCACAGAATCATGAACGAAACTGTCGACAAAACAAGGAATCCAAAAAATGCACTGAATCAGTTGATTTGCTAAAATTCTGCAAAGTTTCCGTCTGCAGAACTCCGTGACCTATGTCAGCCTCAGCGAAGGCGGCGGCTCGCGACGCCCACCGCGAGCAATCGCGTCGCTGCAGCGGACGAAAGTATATCATACGCCTAAGGCTTAGCATCGCTGCCCGGAAAGCAGAATGTGCGGGTTCGAGGAAAACCAATTAATTATTTATTTTATTTATTTTATTTATTTACAGCGTGGTGGTAGCCACGCAGATATTAAAGAAACAAAAAAGCAACACAAACATTAATAACTCAAACCTGAGGACTAAGTAGGCACCAATAAATGAGAACGGAAACGGTTATAACAACACAACGCTGGACAACAGTCAAGCGAGCGAATGCTCAGATAATCCTAAGAGATTCTCGTTTTGGGCTAGTAATAAGTTGAACTCCCGCAAGCTTCTATAGGTCAAGAATGTTGATCTGACTGTGGTCTTCACTACCAGCACATATAGCCGAAGCTTACCTCTCCTTGTTCTAGACAGATGGCCTCGGAAAAATATGCACGGGTTTACATGCACTTTTTGGGTGAGAATCTTTAAAAGCGTCTTGAGGTCGAATGATTTCCTTCTACATTCAAGGGACTTTAATCGTAACATCCTGTTTCTTTCTCGGCCATTTGGGATTTGCGAGTAGTCTATGCCAAAGCATCTGATTACTGCTTTGCGAGTGAAATTATTCTGAATTCTTTCCAGCATGTCAATGCCTTTCTTCTTGAGAGGGTTGAATACAGTTGCTCCGAATTCAGCTATCGGCCGCACATATGATTTATAAGCCCGCAGAAGGAGATCAGGATTATTGCTCTTCAAAACTTTGAAAATGTTGTAGGTGCGAAAATTTACCGTTTTTACCAAAGGTTTGTAATGAGCGTCAAAATTCAGATTTTTGCGTATTAAAAATCCAAGATCGCGAACCTCGTCAACTACTCCAAGTGTTGAATTAGAAGTACTGAAATCATCGGATGAGAAGTGGGAAGATGGCGTAACGTGCACCCCATACCAGGTTTTTGGTTTGGATTTTCCGCCTAGTTCAACCTAGCCTTCCTATTCTTCGTTGTTACCAGACTTGTCTGCGAAGGATAAAACACAGAATGACAATCGGCTGGCCAGAGCAAGTCATTGTATGTATGGGTCAAACACTCATTCAAATAGCCTACGCGACATCCTGTAAAAGCAGAATGCGTGGCGCTTCCCGCAAGGGGATGGAGGACTCAGACCGTTACTTTTATCTGCTTAACCTCCCGAATAGCCTCACAATTCGCACTGTGTTGTAAATAAATTACACAGTTTTCGAATAAAATTTTTCGCTATTCAGGCTTTGTCTACGTCGATAAATAATAAATACAATGCAGTGCAATAAAATAAATTTCCTTTCCAGAATAAACCTCCAAACCAGAAGCCCAAACTATTATTAGGCTAAATACAAACCAATGACGAAGCTGAAGTCCACGATTTCATCGACATCAGAAGTCGTAGGTTTCTCTCCGGTGATTCTGTTTCTCTGTCGTTGTCACTGCATCAGAAAAGACGTGGAGAATCAGATAGCTTTTAGTCCGGATGGAAACCGGTCTGTGAGCGAAGTAAAGATATTTTTAATTTGAATTCCACTGCTCAAATCGCCGCTTTTTGGACCAGAATAATCTATGGGCTACTGGAAGGTTGACATTCTGCGCATGAATTAAAAGCCTTCCCTCTGCCTCTGGCATGAGGATTCAAAAAATGCTGTAAGGATTCTGCGGACTAAAGACGAGGACCACAACGGCGCTGATAATGCCTATGTCCTATTTGAAGGACTATAAAATGAAATACAAGCACAGAATAAGTGCACACAAAGTGAACTACAAACTGCGATTAGATACAAAATGAGCCCCGCCCACTTGGAGTAACTACTCCGAGAAGAAACGAAGGGATATGGTAACTTAATGAGGGCCAAGTTTTTTGAGCATCACGCCTGCCTTCCTGTTGCACTAGCTGTATCTCGAACAACTAGGAGGCGTGGCACATCTCATTCTGATCCACTAGCTCCGACTATTTTTAGTGCAGTAATCTATGATGATTGGGTATGTCTGCGAAAATGCCACCTCTAATTGCCATCTGGTGTGGGAAAACCCATGTGCCCCGCTCGCCGGCCCATCTCTTCTATTCCGTTCACCATGGCCTTGGAGTTCATCGTAGTACTCTTGGGAAACAGCTTCCGGTAAACCAATCCATAGGCGCAGATCCAAAAGCTCCAAAGGTGCTTCTCGCCGTGAACATCTCACCGAACGAAGGTCGGTAACAGGTCACCAGGCGTCACCCACACTCGCTTGGCAGCGAGCGTGGGTGAGGCCTGGTGACCTGTTACCGACCTTCGTTGAGTTAAGGTAGAAGACGTACTTCTCATTCTGCGTTAAGATTGAGTCCAGGGTGCTCAGAGTTGGGAATCGGGAGAGATTTGCGCGATACAGGTCGACTTGTCAGGCTGGGGTTTCGGCATGAGACAGACTGGGGTTTAGGCATGCTTCTGGAAAGGGCGAAGGCGGTCACTTCTCAGGTAGCCTTCAGTAAGTAGCAAACAAACACACAAATGCGAGAAGCGTGAAACCGTACTCCAGTTACGACATATATGGGACGGCATGGAGAGTCTCATTTCTTTTGCTCCCCCCACCCTCTAATAGTATATATGTAGGCTGATATTAAACCAATGGCGAAACCGACCTTCATGAAATTATAAACTCCAGAAGTCTAGAGCCCCACTTCCGCGAAGCTATTGCCCCATAGAATTGCGAGGTCATGTGGATTTCTAGGGATTTTATTTGGGCTGCAAATGTGGTGTCTGTCTGGGCGGAAATATTTTATTTTGAAATTTTGAATATTGTAAGCGAGTCACATCCGATACCGCGTTCGGATCAGCCCAATCAATACACTTACTTACTTGCTTACAATAGCAACAGCAAAACAAGCAAGAGCCAATAAAGAACGCGTTCGAGCTGGGAGAAAGGAAGGAGAGAGAATCACGCACTGAGGGAATCCGTAGACTCTAACGGCAAGGTTCTGATAACGAACTGCATAGAAACGGACCCAGAAATCGGTAGCAGAAGGCTCTTGCTCAAGCGCACGCGTACTCCGATCCTACTCGGATCACTTTGTAAAGAGGTGCAGGCTAACAAAAGAGCGTTTCTTTCCAAACGGAGTGGGACAGGATCACTTGCTGCGACTGCCTCTTGTGCTTGAAACCTGCAGATTGAATAAATCATCGCTTTTCGTTGTCTATTTCACGGGCAGATTTATGCGCTATTATTATTTCGTCTACATGTCGGCTACATTTAGGCGAAGCGAATGCTATTAGTTTATTTATTTATTTATTTATTTATTTATTCAATATCGTTGTGGACGCAATTATGCGGAAGGTGTTTAGCGGACGACGTGTTCAAATTGGAGATAATCAGTTCGTTACGGACCTCATGTTCGCTGACGATAGTGCTGTCTTTGCAGACACTGATTCAGATGCAAATGATATTCTTCGAACAGTCGCGGCCATTGCTCTTCCATACGGACTAACTATAAACGCTGAAAAGACAAAGGCGCTCACAACCGATGGCTCACCATGCACACTCTACTTGGACAACTCCCAGATATAACAAGTCGCGGAGTTCAAGTACCTCGGTTCTATAGTGCAACGGAACAACGTCTCATGCACCGCGAAGATCCACAGCAGAATTGGCAAGGCTGCGATGGCCTTCGGCTCACTAACATGGTGTCTATAACGGAGACACAACGTGCCGCTAGCAACACAAATACGCCTATTTCTGTCCACTGTGATGCCAATACATATTGCTTTATGGTGCGGATCATGGGTACTTCTGAAAGTTGATTTGCAGAAGCTAGAAGTATTCCACATGAGGTGTCTCAGACATATACTAAACGTCTCAGTGCGTGATCGGATTAAAAACGACAATATCCGCAAGTCCTGTTGCAACCAGCCCACTGTGGAGTCCGAAATCCGAAAACGCAGGCTAAGGTGGTTTGGACAAAGTTGAATGGCGTCTAAACAAATACCAAACAAATTGCTGCGAAGAATCAGACCGAGTGAATGGAAAGTCCAGCGAGCTGCAGCAAAGAAGACGTGGATAAAATAAGTGCAAGACGACCTGAGTAAACGAGGCTTGTGTTTAAAGCGCGGGCGTGAAATGGCTTTGGATCGTCTGGAATGACAAAACTTTCTCCGTGACTATCGCCACTCTATGGCACCCACAGCGACGTTACTGGCCACGGGGACGCCCTCAAACCTGACGCCCGCTAATGGGGAGTAAATAAAATAAAATTTATTCAATACGCTACATAAGGTTGACATCAGAGAAAAAACACAACAACTCAATAAAACCTAGTAATAACATAGAAATCGACATTCGCGTCGAAAGATAGAAAAACAAGGAGGGATTAAATCTACTGAATTTTTCTAGGATAGGAATATAAAACAAACAAATAAAACAAATACTCTGCAAATAAATGAGTTAGACCTAATGCTCGCTTTTGCAGTCGTGTAGGTGCTTGCCATGGAGCTACCTCTACTTCTTGAGAATGCAATTCGACAAAAATTTTGAGCTGTCCGATCTGTCTTAACATCCCACTGAGAATTTGGAAGAAAACGGAGGCATGTTTGGCTTTTTGACGAGGTTCCAATTAGTTGGTTGTATTTTACTAGATTGTAAGGAAAGTTTCCCACCACCCACTTTGACGGTCCGCCAAATTTTTTGAAAAGTGGTCTGGAACCTTCTCTCAATAAGGAATATACAGGGTGGTCCACATGAAGTGTTACGCAGAAAACTATATATAACTTTGCAGAAACCAACTCAAATAAGAAAATTGTACAATCATTCGAAAGACAAAAAAATTCTACATAACATTTCATGTTCTTTATTATACATTACATTCAAAATGAGCTCCGTTGTCTTCAGTGCAACGTCCAATCTCTTTCCGAAATTCTTTAGGATGCGCGCGATCATTTATTGTGAAAGTTCGTCAAATGCCTTTTCCAGAGCTCTGTTAAGCGAATCCGGTGAGTTGTGTCTGAAAGAGCAGGCTTTTTCTCCAGCATTGACAAGGGGGCGAAATCCATGGGCTTGGGGTCGGGCAAGTTTAAAGGGCAAACATCCTTCATCCATAAATCCGGATGGTTAGTCTCACACCATTCCACAGTCTTCTTGGCACATTGAGCTGGTGCCCAATCTTGCTGGAACTTCAGTTGATGTCTTTACCGCCTTTCTTGTGCTCAATATATCACCACCTTTTGCAGGATTTGTTTCTCGTAGATTTCGGCCAAGCTGGGTCTTGTCCCGGCCCGTACCATGAAGGACCACGGAAAATGAACTCTTCGGCGTTGACGGCTCTTGGAGATTCTTTTGACAGCAGTCTTTGCTGATTCTGCGCATTTTGGAGTGGTTCGACGGTTAATATCTTCTCGTCTGAAAGAAAATCCGGTCTGTAAGATCCCAAACTCGCTCGGTCCAGCTGCACCGCGTGTGTTGTGTGAATGCACACAAACACCGCATTTGACGACACCGCCCTAGAAATGCGCCTCAGCACACGTGAGCTGCGTTAGCGCCGACGTTGGCATTCGATCGATGCGCATTGGTCTCTTGTGTGCCCGCGGTGGCCTGGCTGTCACACTTGTCGAGGCGCAGTGGGTAGAGGGGCGGGTTCAGTCTTGGAGTTCGGATGTTCGGTTCCTAAGCATGGTGGTGTTTTTGCATTTCATTCAACTGGCTGGATGAGGTTCAGGGGTTTTAACGTCTACACAATTTTCAGGCGTTTTCTGCTCATTCCGTCTGCAGACTTCCCCCTGAGCGACGAAAGCGGTTTCCGCACGAGCAGCTTGGATCGCACCCACCCTGGAGTCCCTTCCCTAGCCTGATTCTGCGTTCGAAGAGCGCAGAATCCAGCTGCGGACTCCCCCTGAGCGGCGAAAGCAGTTTCCACACGAGCAGCTTGGATCGCATACCCTGGAGTCCCTTCCCGAGCCTGATTCTGCACTCGAAAAGCGCAGAATCCAGCTGCGGACTCCCCCTGAGCGCCGAAAGCAGTTTCCACACGAGCAGCTTGGATCGCACATACCTTGGAGTCCCTTCCCGAGCCTGATTCTGCACTCGAAAAGCGCAGAATCCAGCTGCGGACTCCCCCTGAGCGACGAAAGCGGTTTCCGCACGAGCAGCTTGGATCGCACCCACCCTGGAGTCCCTTCCCTAGCCTGATTCTGCGTTCGAAGAGCGCAGAATCCAGCTGCGGACTCCCCCTGAGCGGAGAAAGCAGTTTCCACACGAGCAGCTTGGATCGCACCCACCCTGGAGTCCCTTACCGAGCCTGATTCTGCACTCGAAGAGCGCAGAATCCAGCTGCGGACTCCCCCTGAGCGGCGAAAGCAGTTTCCACACGAGCAGCTTGGATCGCACCCACCCTGGAGTCCCTTCCCTAGCCTGATTCTGCGCTCGAAGAGCGCAGAATCCAGCTGCGGACTCCCCCTGAGCGGCGAAAGCAGTTTCCACACGAGCAGCTTGGATCGCACATACCCTGGAGTCCCTTCCCGAGCCTAGTTCTGCGCTCGAAGACTCCCGCTGATCGGGGAATGCAGTTGGAGGGCGATTTTTGGACGACGCCGTCGAATTCAGTGTGTTGTGTGCATTCACACAACACACGCGGTGCAGATGGACCGAGCGAGCTTGGGACCGTAGTAATCCGGTCGAGCTTGTCAACGCGCGTAAGGGCCTTCATCGTTCTGCATTTCTCCAATCTTGAGGTCCTCATTTGCTTAGTGAGGTGCTACCCTTTTGCGAATTTAAACGGATACAATCCCAGATCATCCCAGATTAGTCGTTACATAGTTGAACAACCTAAGCTGAGCTTCTTAGCTAGTTTCCTGATGCGTCTTGCAGGAATTCGGTGAAGTTTGTCTTTGACGGCCTTTCGAAGGACAGAAGTCCTTGCATTTCCTCATGGTCTTCCTCTCAAACGATTTTCGATTCCCCCAGTCTCTTCGAAACCTTTGATGACGCGGTGTACCTGCACCCGATGCAGTTTGAGCATCTTTGTAACTAAGGAAACGGACGACCCGCATTTGAACATGGCGACTACCGTTGAACGATCCTCAAACGAAACAATGTTTGCCTAAAAACGGTAAACAAGACTGAACATGGGTGGACTAAAAGATATGAATAAAACAAATGACACCACAGCAGAGCACAAAAAAGCGAGAAATTTCCGAAAAGGAACTTTTTGTAGCCCGTAACACTTCATGTGGACCACCGTGTATAGGCAGACTATGACCTATATTAAACACTCTTGCCGTCGTATTCCGTTACGACTATGTCAGAGAACATTGTTCTCGACTGCAAGCAAGTTGGACTGCTTCTTCTTCGCGAGTTCGAAAGCAAAGTGCAAGAGTGGATAATAGGTGTGGAACGATGGATCCCACCACTGTCTCCTGTGGCACAATGAACGTATGATTCCGGAAGTTCAAGAACGGATGCTTTTGCGTGGTAGACCAACCACGGTCTAGAAGGCCAACGAAAAGTGCCTTCTGGAGCTGCTTCAGGAGAACCCCCGGCGTTGCACCCGTGAATTGGCAGAGGAAGGACATGGTGAATATGATGTATATGTGAACAAGATATGGTGAACGGATACCGCATGAACTCAGCGGCTGCTAGCTGCTGGTGGGGCACATGCATGAACTTCTTCACTTTACGGCGGAATTTTTCTAGGCTCGACAACCTGGTCGCAGGCGACGAAATATGGGTCGTCTACGTTAATCGAACGCGAAAGCGTCAGTGGTTCAGTCGCGACAAAGCAGGAATTCCCATGGCAAGACCTGAACTTCTCCCAAAAAAGGTGATGCTCAGTGTCTGGTGGAGTTTCAAAGAAGCCATTCGCTGGGAGCTGCTACCTGCAAATACTACTTTCACTAGCGACGTCTACAGCGGGCAGTGGGATTGCGTTGAGGCAGCTCTTCGTGCGAAACAAGACAAGATCTTCTTCTTTCACGACAATGCAAACCGACACGTTGCAAGGAAGATTCAGAAAAAAAACTACACTCTTTCTGATGGTCTACCCACGTATTTACCGGACCTTGCTCCAACGGACTACCTGCTGCTTCTTTCGTTGTCGAACCATTTGCGGAAAAGCATTTTGACGAAAGGGAGCAACTTGGAAAGTGTCTTGCTGAGTTTTTTTTTTCGCCAAACCCCCTGAACAGCCATATGTTCTACATAATAATTATGTAGGTGATGTGTTTAGTCGCTGTTGAATGTAGTGAAAGAGAGAAATACGTTGGAAAAAATGGCAGAAATGTCGGGAAACTTTTTTAATAACTAATGGTAAGGATCGCACACACGAGGCGATGTATTCTAAAGCTGAGGTCTGGTGCCAGAACACACAACAGCTTTTGAAGGAATTCACGGCATCTTTTCAATAGTTTTCGCAAGCATAGGAATCAATACGTGCTCCTTCTATTCACAGATGGATAATAAACGGCGTTGAAAGAGTGCTTCTGAAAGCCCATCCGTCTTCTCAGATAAGCAGGTGACGACGCGTCTAGCTATCCCGTCTCCGGAAGGCAGCGATTTATTTAATTATAAATGTCCGCGACCTCCATTTCATGGCAGTCGAGGCGAAATTGTGTGGAGAATGAGGAATGCTTATGCTCGGTCTATTTTCAGTTCGAATGACGCAAGCATGGAGATGTGCAGACTGGGGAGAAGGATTCTCGTTGTGAACGAGGCCGTGACAGTGACCGAACACGGGAACTAAAACACTATGAAGCGCAGTCCAAACACCGTACATGCACCCAAACAAGCGAATGAATCTTGAGCACAGGTACATACCATTCTCACGTCAAATTGGACACTTTTCGAATCAGGCCGGACACTTTTCAAATTGAATTGGACACTATTCTGAACAAACAGACGGTTTTGAAATCAGCTGAACATCTGCCAAACCAACATGAGCTCTATATTAAAGCAGAGATTCTCGAACACAGTTAAAATAATATTTCATGGAAAATAATTTTGGTTTTCAACTTAAATTGGGCACTATTCCATGGCCTTATAAAATTTTTAGTGCAACTTTCTTTATAATTTTTATAGTACGAAAAGCCTTTTCTACTCTTTTCTCGATTTGTATTAGGTTGTAACGAATTAAATGGCACTGGCTCGCGCCATTTTTTCGGACGTCTTTACGCGTTTGATCAAGAACAAACCGTAACATGTGTCATATCATTTAGAAGCGCAAACTTTGCTCTACCGGAGAGTACCAAATTTTCTATGTAAAAATGGGAAAACTTTAGAGTTTTATTGACTTTTTGCAGATGGACAAAAGGGTAATCCGAGGCATTTACCTGTATGAATTCAAGCTGGGCACTACAGCTAAGGAGGCGGACCAGAAGATCAACGCCGCATTCGGTCAAGGGTGTTCCACAATTCGGACGGCGTATCGTTGTTATCAGAAGTTCCGGAATGGAGATGAGAGCTTGGAAGAACATGAAGGTCGTGGGAGGCATAGTGATGTTGATGAGGACAAGCTGAGAGATGTGGTAGAGGAGGATCCACACAAAGGTACCAGGGAGATAGCGAAGGTTCTTGGCGTCAGTCACAACACAGCTGCCCGGCATCTGAAGGAAACTGGAAAGACCAAAAAACTGGAGAGATGGGTGCCTCACGAGCTGTCTGAGGAGTAAAGAAACCGACGATATGAGATCTCGTCCGCACTGCTTCTACGGAACGAAACGGACCCATTCCTTGATCGCGTCGTAACCTGTGACGAGAAATGGATAATGTACGACAACAGGCGACGATCGGCGCAGTGGGTGGGCAGCGATGAGAGCCCCAAGGTATTTGCGAAGCCGGAATCGCACCAAAAGAAAGTAATGGTGACAGTATGGCGGTGTTGCTGGGAATTATTCACCACAGCTTCCTCTCTCCCGGTGAATCGATCACGACAGAGGAGTACTGCATTGAAATTGAAGAAATGATGAAAAAGTTGAAGGATATCCGGCCGGCCTTGGTGAACCGAAGGCGAGTTCTCCTTCTGCACGACAATGCTCGCCTAATGTAGCACGAATGACGTTGCAGAAATTGAATGAGCTGAGCATTGAGACTCTACCACATCCTCCGTTTTCTCCCGACCTCTCCCCAACAGACTACCATTTCTTCAAGCATCCTGGCGACTTCTTGGTAGGGAAAATATTCAAATACCAACAGGATGCCGAAAGTGCCTTCGAAGACTTCCAGAACTTCTGATTTTTATGCTACTGGGATAAAAAAGCTTGTGTCACGTTGGCAAAGATGTGTAGAATCAGAAGGTTTTTACTTCGATTAATAAACTTGCCTACAAGCCGAGATATTAACTGTTTAAATTTACAGTGGTTCAGTGCCATTTGTTTCGTTACAACCTAATAGAAACCTGACGTGCAGTGACAGCTCGATACTGATGTGTTTATATAAGACTTATGTTCTCCCAATATTAGAGTGCTGTTCTCAGTTTTGGAATCCGTTTATAAAAAGCGTCAAGAAAAAATTGAAAAGGTTCAAAAGGCTTTCACAAAAATCTTATTTTATAGGTGTGTCCCTGTTACTGGTAATGCTAGAGTAGTTTCTCCATACAAAGAGATACTCAAATTGTTTAATCTTAGAAGTCTCCATTATCGGCGGGTGTTCAATGATTTAGTTTTCTGTTTCAAAGTCCTTAAAAGTGAGTCTAGATTAAGAGCAGGTAAGTACTGGACCTTCCTGCCAGTGCAAGGTCGCCGAAATAGGTACCGATTTCACTATCTCACGTTAAGGAGAAAGCATCGTGAAGAGGTGTTTAATTCTTATTCCATCGTGGAGCTCGGTGGCTACAAATTTTGCCCCCGAGAAGCACCAAATATTTTTGTTTTTCGTGAAAGGTTGAAGAAGGTAGATTTACTTTCAAAACTGCATATCTGTGACATTACCTAAAGACTGAATTTGTTCAACTTCGTTTTCCATTTTCTGGTTTCAGATTGCTAATCCACTCCGGTTCAATTAGTTTCGCTTATACTACACATTTTTTCTGCATTTTCAACTTATTTTGCTTTTTCTCCTTACTTATGCCTTGTTTCTTCCCATTTCTTTTGTTTGATTTTTTCCTAGAAATTATTCTGTTCACTGTTCACCCCGTTAAATCAACGACACTTCACGCACCTTCTTGTGATACCCCCGAGCAGCCGTTGGATCGGTGGAGTTGGCGGACCTACTAAGTTGGTATCCGGAGCCGTTCTCCCTCATACGACTTGCAGTGTTGGCGGGTCACCGCTCTTCTTCACCATTTTCCTATCCTCAATAACCCAATTATTTCTATTGATGCTTTGTAATTCTTCTTCTGTTTTGTTTTGCTTCTCTTTTTCCTAGGAGTTTTGTCATTCTTACCGAAAATCAGTTATGATGGTTGTACTTGTTGTTATTTGTAGAATTTCTTTTGTGTTTTTTTGCGTTTTTTTCGTGTTAGTTGTCTAATTTGCTGTGTCCGTGTTAGAAGCGCACTACTTTGTGCAAATCTAACTAAAATAAAATAGAATAAAATAAATTAAATTTTTAATTTACCCGGTCTAATGAATACACATGGTTTAAAATTCTATGTTTTGTTTACCATCTTCCAACGAAAAATAACAAATTTAATTTTGTTTAAAAAACACAAAAGCAGCAATCATTTAGTTATCAAAAAGGATCGCGCCATGCACTCGACTACAGCGCGATTTTTGTTTCATTGACAGTGTAGGTGCTGCTTATTTGTAATCAGACTGTGAAGATATACATGTGTGTTTCTACAGCTGTTTTGTTCTACTATTTACATCCGTGTTAACTCATGCAAACAGATTTTTTGCTAAGGCCAGAGTTATACTCCCGCGGGAGCATCCGCGGAACGTCCGCGGACCAATGGTGCACGGCGGAGGCGGGCGTGGCGAGGCGCGACGAGTGACCCGGCGCGGGGTCCCGACGCGATTTCCGCCCATCCGCGGAAGCTCCCGCGGGAGTATAACAGGGGCCTAACCGTGGAATTAGAAACGCGCGACGATCTAGTCGAGTGCACGGCGCATCCTCAGCATGCAACATTTGTTTCACTGCGCTTTAGAACAAAATTGTAATCATTATTTTCAATCAAAAATTCTTTTTTTCACAAAGTTTTAAATAGGTGTTGACTTATCGAGTATGGCGAATCAAAAATTTTCAAAGAAATAACTCTAAATTTCCTCCAACAAAAAATTATTCTAGGCGTGTTGAAGAGTCACTAGTTTAATCTGGAAGACCGTTTTGATTTGGAAGATGTTCAGTTCGACTTCAGAGCCGCAAAGCTTCTTTGTTCAATTTGAATTTTAAAAATTAGTCCAATTTGGTTGGAAACGTGTTCAGATTGGTTTACTAAAGAGCATTCAATTTGGGGCGCGTGGAGCGCAGTCGGAGAAGGCGCCGGCTGTCGCGTGCACCCGATACCAGGTTCCTGGTTCGGATTTCCCGCCGAGGCCAACCAAGTTTCCATCCCTCCGGGGTCGGTGAATTGGTACCAGACGTGTCTGGGAAGGATAGAGCGCTGACTTGTTCATCGTCTGGCCACCGCAAGTCATTGTATGGCCAAATACGCATTCATGTCGCCTCCACGACATCCCGTAGAAGTAGAATGAGTGGCGCATCTAAGGGGATTGAATAACGACTCCTTTATCCTTATCCTTATTTGACTACACATTGGTTTGGGGTGGCCAGTCGATGGACAAGTCAGCATTTTCCTCGCGGACAAGTTCGACTCCATAGGGATGGAAGGCTCTGTTGGGCTGGGCGGGACTCGAACTGAAAGCCTGGAGTCGGGGTGCACACGATGACCAGTATCTCTAACTGCTCCACCATGCGCTTATATCAGCGCACAATTTCTAGTTTTACCTGATGGTGCGCTTGCTGTGCACTCATTGAGTTACCGAATAATTGCACTTGGAATCGGCGGAAGCTTTTTCTACTGATGTTGCGAGAGCCACTAGCTTACGGAGAGAATGCAGACCGTTTCCGCTTTTTTGGGCACACAGCTTTTGTTCTTCATAGTGCACTGCAAATTGCTGGGCGATGCAGCGATTCTCTGACTGCATTTGCTCCGCTATTACAGAACAATAGCGGATTGTCTCGATTAGGCTTTTTTCACCAAAAAAGCTGCAAAGCACGAATATCGCCTTCGAGTAGAATGTAATTACTTGAGGGAATAGCAGCAAAAATTAGAAAAACAACAAAAAATCTAGAAAGCGTCAGCGTTGTAAAACAAGCAAAATGTTGCCTTAAATGAATTTCCAAACGCAATCCATTGAACTTTTTCCGCAGTCGAAGTAGTATACAAGTTCCTACCTATTTTGAGAAATTTAGTGCACTTCTGAGGTTGATCTTAAGGTTACTCATCAGCCATACCATAACGATTTCGAAAATTGAAAAAAAAATATCAAAAGATGAGACTCTCAGAACAGGATAGGAACTGCCAATGCACGACCATGGTAGGCATTCAGTGTATTGTGCGAAAACACAAATATTAGGTTGTGCGGAAAGTTTTTAGACTAATTGCATGGTAAAGGATAAGGATAAAGGACGGCGATACTCAATCCTTCTTGGGATACACCACGCATTCTACTTCTACGGGATGTCGTGGAGGCGATTTGAATGCGTAGTTGGCCATACAATGGTTTCCCTGGCCAGCCGATGAACGAGTCACGTTTTATCCTTACGAGACTGGTCTGGTGGTACCACTTCACCGACCCCGGAGGGATGGAAGGCTTGGTTGGCCTGGGCGGGAAATCCGAACGAGGAATCTGGTGTCGGGTGCACGCGACAGCCGGCGCCTCCTCCGACTGCGCTACACGCGCCCGTTAATTGCATGGTAAGATTCAAAACAACGTATCCTTGCCAGATGATATTGTGAGCAGGCCGCACTTAGGAGGTTTGTATTTCATGTCCTGTATATGTAACTGTGAGCAGGAAGTGCGACATATCGCATCCTGCTCCCAGTGGTGCCTTCAAAATGGACGACAAGAAGATGCTCTACCGACCAGCTTTCCTTCTGCAGTACCGCTCTGGCCGATCAGCGAACGAGGCCAATCGCTTTCCACAGGAGACAATGAAAGAGCAAGCCCCACATCGGGCGACGTGCTTCCGTTGGTACCGCAAGTTGGACAACGGTGACAAATCGCTCGAGGATTCCCGACGCACAGGTCGACCACATACGCAGGACAGATAGCTCGTACTCGCTACCTACGGTGCCCGAACTGTTCTCTCTGTGCGTGAACTTTCAGACTTTACAAATACTCCTAGGTCCACAGGACACGATGCCCTTCGGTCTTCACGCAAAGCCGTGAAGTCGCCTCGAGTCGTACCACTTGCTTTGACGCCTCAGGACAAACGGAAGCGTGTTGATACCTGCACTTTTCTCCTCAACCGTCTCGCACATTTGCTTGGATCAACTCGATCGTCACAATGGATGAAAAGTACTGCGTCTATGACAACTTGGAGCGTCGTAAGCACTAGGTGGATTTCGATGAGTTGCGCCAACTACAGCCGAAACGTTTTGATCACAACATAAAGGAATTGCTTTCCTTCTGGTGGGATATCAATGGCACAGTATTCTGGGAATTGGATCTTACCGGTTCCATGGTAGAGTCAAACGTGTTCTGTGCTCAACTGGAAAAAATGAGCGAAATCCTACGTAATCGCAATCCCAGAAGAGAAAAATTTCTCCTTCTCATGGATAACGCCAGACCATACACAACAAGGAATACGCAGAAGAAGTTCGAGGAACTCGGGATTGAACTGAACCCCATCCGTCGTACTCATCTGGTTTTGCTCCCAGTGACTACCACAATTTCCGGTCGCTGCAGTCTTTCTTAGCTGGGAAAGAGTTCGAAAATCGGGAGGAAGTCAAAAGTGGTGTCAACAACTTCTTGCGGTCCAAGGCTTCGGAGTTCTTCGCTAGTGGTATAGTGGTATTCGCTCTCTACTGGAAAGATGGCAATATGTGATAATCATGATGGCGAATATTTTGTTGAATGACAAAACAGTTGACAATGCTAGTAAAGAGCATTCCCGCCCGTTGTAATGGCGTTAAACATTCCCGCCCAGTTATAGGGAGGTACGGGTTCGAGTCCCGCCTGGCGCTAGAAGCTTTGATCGCAACAAAACATGATTACGACAGTTGTTAGTAAAGTTATTAACTATACGATGTTCTCCGACATTAGTCTAAAAACTTTCCGGACAACCCAATAGAACTGCACTTTCTCCTTGGAATAAATTTTCACGAGAACTGCATTCGAGGACGGCGAAAACTGCCAATGTCGAGCCAGGACTTTGATACTCTCTTCTTTTTAGGAGATCTGACAAGGAGGCGGAAGGTGGGTTGCGCTTTCAGAACGAAATGTTCGACAGTGGAACAATGAAAATTATTGAGGATAGTGATCAAGCAGCTTCACTAACGATGTGGCACCTAGCGATTGCGGCTAGGAGTTCATGAATCGTCTTTGGAACCGAGAAGCAGCACTGAAGAGAAGCTAAAGAGCTTGATGAATACCCAGCTCCGTGCCCTGTTCAGTGCCGTCGTTTCTCATCTCTTAATGATGTGGATGCTCAAAGAGCTCAAGCTGATCTATGGTATTTATATTAGATTGTGAGTGAGGGCCACAGGCTACGGAATTGAAAAGAATTGAAGTTATCACAGCTAATGACCTCAGGTTCAGCAGAAGTACAAAAATCTAAGTAGAAGTTCAAATAGAAGCGAGATTCCATGGCAGTCAAATAATCCAGAAAAAAGAAAAGCCACTACGAATACTTGTGATTTCTAAACAATAGAATTAGATTTTAATCTATGCGTAAAATTATTTAGATAATTATTATATTGCAAGTGCTCCGTCACGCCTATCGGCGTGCCTCGCGTAGAAGATGTCTGGATACTTTCCGCTATTTTCGCGACTCGTAATTTGCTCAGTATTGATTGATGGCGATCGATACTTTAAAAACGAACTTCAGATTCGTGCTGAGTGACCTCGACTACCCCCAGGAATAAGGTTCGTACCGCCTGGACGACATCCAAAAATTCGATAGTTTGATCAATGTCGATGGCGATCGACACTTCAAAAACAAACTTCAGATTCGTGTTCAGCGACCTCGATTACTCCAGGGCTGAAATTCCCAGGTAGGAAGAAGACGTTTTGCTATTTTTCGCTATTTACGTGCCGTAATTCCCCCCCCCCCCCATTTTCCCCCGATTTTCCCCCTATTTTATGATTAATTTCTGCGGTGGCGCCGATCGATAGTATGACTCAGCGCTTAGCGTTATTATAAAGAGTGATTATTTATTAAAATGAAAATTATTATTTTCATAGCTCTTCTATAACATAAATTACAATGACATAATAATCTTGAACAAAGGACAACAACATCATCCAAAAGCTAACAATAACTTAAACATGTTTTGTTTCGCCTCTACCTTCATACAAAACATGTTTACATTTAGTTACCCCGAGGCTCATCAATGGAAAAGGTAACCAATTAATTTAGTTGTTAGTACAATATTAGGTGGTATATTTTTATGTGTTTCAACTTATGTACTAACATCTAAATTTTACAAATCAAAATAAAATTAACAAATTATGTTCTGACACACTAAATCAACAGAACAATATAAAACAGTTAACTTAATAATGACTCACTTAATATTGCAGCAGATGTATAAAATTAAAACTATATATTACCTTATGGGCGCGTGTAGCGCAGTCGGAGGAGACGCGACTGTCGCCTGCACCCGATACCAGGTTCCTGGTTCGGATTTCCCGCCCAGGTCAACCAAGCCTTCCATCCCTCCGGGGTCGGTGAATTGGTGCCAGACGTGTCTGGGAAGGATGAAGCGCTGACTTGTTCATCGGCTGGCCACCGCAAGTCATTGCATGGCCAAATACGCATTCATATCGCCTCCACGACATCCCGTAGAAGTAGAATGCGCTGGCGCATCCCAGAAGGGATTGAGTAACGCCGTCCTTTGTCCTTTATCCTTATTATATTACCTTACACTTGACAAGAAACTGATGTTAATAAGCGTTTTTTATATATAATCGTGTTTATTTATTTATATACACTTGCACTTTCCATTTTTAAAGCTCCATCATTTTTGAAATATATTTTTTGAAATTAAAAATTATTATTTTTATAAACTTTATTTTATCCTTTATTTTTTAAACTTTATTTTTTAGAGTTCTTTTTATAATCTTCTTCTTATATTTATTTTTTAAAAGTTTTTCATTATTTATTTATTTATTTATTTTTATATTTATATATTTTGCATATATTTTTTTATTTTTTATTTATTTTTATATAATTATATCTTTTGTTTTATTTATTTATCTATTTATTTATTTAAAATATTTTTTATAAAAATTAAAACATTTGAAATGCAATTCTACGCGTTTTAAATTAAAACCGCTACATCTGATCTGGTACCAACTCATCGACCGCGTAGGGATGGAACGGTTGGTTGTCCTGGGAAGGACCCGAACCAAGAATCTCAGTTCGACATGCAGCGACGACTGCCGCCTTCTTGGATTTCGCTACTATTCATGTGCCTAAAGGCGCTAGCAAACAAAATAGTAGTCTACCGAAGGTCCGTATAATTGCGAACAAGACAATATAACGAGCAACACGACAAAGACTATTGCATAATAGGATTGATAGATCCACGGCGGTTGGCGTAGAGATGCTCGGGTGAGAATGTGCCGTTGCATTCGTGAATATTTCTATTGACCAGCAAATTTGTATGCAGAATTTTTAATATCTATTGTGCCGCTATGCGAACAAAAAACTCCTTATAAAAGAGCCATATGGAAAAATTCACATGGCGCTCTTCTCATGTTCCTTTTTTTCTATTCTTCATTTTCTTGTAGGATGTTATTAACCTTCTCTGTTGTTTATTGTAATTGTGAAAAACACAGTTTTGGTTTAATTACCCAAGTTTGAGGTAAACTGTGTCGAACGACTGCTATAGTGAGTACCGAAGGGCATAAACTGAACCACCGACAATCTAGCTTATTTTGAAACAGAATACTAATTCGATTGCCTTGAACGTATTCATTTTCCCTTAAAGAAAAAGTTCGCTTTGATTTAGTAATTGTCTAGCTTATAGCAAAGAAAAAAGCAATAAAAACTGAACAGAATTGAAATTTAATACGATTAGAAGATCAAAGAAGAGTTTCTATAATACATAGTAAAGAGTGGTAAACAAAAATAACAGAAAAGCCACTAGATATCGAATCGAAAAAAATATAGTAATAATAGAAATAAAGGTAATAAAAAATAGCACAATACTGGAATAGAGGTGGGCCTCCGCTAGGGAAACAAAATATTCTATCCTATCTCATATCCTATAGGTGCGCTAGTAGAGGTTTAGGGTCAAAAACCATCTTGCAGTTTCTCAAGCTTCTCTTATCAAGCGGCAGATCTTATTGAACTGTTTTTCCACGCTGGACGAAGCTGACATTCTTTAGAGTGACAACATGTATAATGGATGACGTCGCCAGGGATCGGGGCCACTCATCAGCGTCTTCTCGCTATCGTTCCTCCAACGGCTACCTGTCGACGTCGTCCAAGAGGCTGTCTAAGAGCTCGTCAGCAAGAGATTGTGGTGTCGTTGATTTGAGACATGAGACATTCTGCAGTAGCTTTGGTGTTGGCTACCCTGAGAAGATCGCTTTAGCTGAGCAAGAACTACTATTCCGCGTGGCAAGGTATTTCGGAGTTCCACCAATCCACAATACCGCAGCTGTATATTGAAAATTTTCGGACCTACAAGGTACTGCACCCCTCCATACCCATACTGCCTCCAAAGAATATCCTACTGTGTATAATTCGCTAATGTGTGGGCGCGTGTAGCACAGTCGGAGGACGCGCGACTGTCGCGTGTACCCGATACTAGGTTCCTGGTTCGGATTTCCCACCCTAGCCGACCAAGCCGTCCATCCCTCCGGGGACGGTGAATTGGTACCAGACTTGTCTGGGAAGGATAAAGCGCTGACTTGTTCATCGGCTTGCCACCGCAAGTCATTGTATGGCCAAATACGCATTCATGTCGCCTCCACGACATCCTGTAGAAGTAGGATACGCTGGCGCATCCCAAAATGGACTGAGTAACGCCGTCCTTTATCCTTATTATCCTAATGTCACGTGTCCGTCACGGAGAGGGGGACTGAAGCCAAAAGATGCCTACGACAGTGCGACGTATGCCAGCCAGGTTTTCTTTCAGCTTAACCATAGGCGATTGCCGGCGAACTTATAACCTTGGCGGCAGATCACCCAAGTTTTTGATATATTCAGCGGGCAACGCGTCAGGGTATGAATGGGGATCAAGTGCGGGGCATAGAAATTCAGAAGGTGTGCCGAAGACGTCGTTCAACATGCGTCAGTATTCAGAAAACGTGCCGCAGGCGCCATCCGACGTGCGCAGGGATTCAGAAGACGTGCGGCGAGCGTGGTCTGCGTGCGTTGGGATTCAGAAGACGTGCCGCAGACGTCCAACTTGCGTAGGAATTACGGGTAAGGGGAGCAGCAGGAGAAGAGCAGGAGAGGGGACCAGAAAAGGGGGAGGGAGACCACAGGAGGAGGGGGGGGGGGAGGAATAGGGATTTTTCCTCAATAGCGTTCAATGAGCGTCGGGTTCCCACAGAAGTTGTGGCACGTGTGTCGGGCTGCAGAAGGAGTGTCATAGACGTCGTGACAACGTGGAGACACGTGAGTCGGGACTGAGTGCCACATGTGAGTGCTTGACTCTCACGCCGTTTCTTTGCCAGCACCTAGGTAAGGAATTATTAGCGGGGAGGGGGAGGGAGAAGATGTAGGAAGAGTGACTATGGGATTCAGAGGAGTACTGTTGCCGTCGGACGTAAACAATTTCGACCTGCTTCCCAATACTGATTAATTTTAATTATGTTTATGCAGATTAAGCACTTCGGATTGGGATTCTCATGATCTGTTTCTCGACAAAGGGTGGATGGAGTTCATAGGAGCAGTGAAGATTTTGTCCACCATACCCCGCTCCACTGATCTATAGTAAAACCAGTTTTTTAATGTAATAAAATTAAGAATGCCTGAAGATGAAAGGAGGGAGATTGGGATCGCTAGGCTGCTGAACCTTTTGTAAATGAATTAATAAGTAAAGAAAATAAAGAACTAAGGAGTAAAATAATGAAAAAGTAGCGTTTCACTAAAAAACCGTGCTAATGACCATAAGCGAAGTGAATCAACGACTGTAAGAAGTACGGAAGTTTACATCAAAACGAAAACAGATTACACTGTCCATATCAGCAGCTCGCAGACTACCATGACGGATGAAGGACTAAAATTCCTACATCTATGGAAAAAGAAGTTCGACGTCACGCTCTGCCAACCACTCCTTAATTTTTGTCAAAATATTTGTGCAAAAAATTCTCGTTGCTGGCACTGACACGTCTTGATGGCGAACGTTTAAAACCAACAATCACAAATCGCGCATAAGCACAGCATATGCATAATTCAGATGAATAGATACTTGGTTTTACTACACGAAGCTTACACATATTTCTGAATTCTTAAACCCCTTTCGCGCCAAAGATGCACTACGGTCATTTCCACTGGCCTATACATATGACAATCATGGATTGGCAGGACATCAGAAGAAGCGACGGCAAGTGTAGAGGCACCATCATAAGAAACCGCAGCACAGGTGAGGAGGATTTTCAGCGTAAAGAGAACAGCATAAGAGAGCATAGGAGGCGGCAAACCGCCACCCGAGGCTGTCGAGTGTGATCTTCACAGTCGATGTTGATCTCCTTGCACTCTCTTCTGAGGATGAAGGGTGGTGTTAATTAATCCGTTCTGAGATGCGCCACGCACTCTACTTCTACAGGGCAATGCGGAGGTCGTCTGAATGCGCCTCTCGTCTTTACGATAACTTGCGGTGAACAGTCGCTGCCAGATTCATCAACAAGTGAGCCAACGGTTATGTGGTGTATAAGGGATAGAGATATCGTGGGTATCGTTACTCCTTGTATCGTTACCCCTTGGATCGTGGGTATCGTTACCCCTTGTATACCCGTGGGTTTAATCGTTGGGCCTTCGACAAGGTTCCTGCGGAAAAATTATTGTTCAAGTTGAAGGCAAATGGAATTCATCCTATGATTGTAGACTGGATGAAGAGCTTCCTTGTAGATAGGACATATCAAGTGCGAGTAGGAGATAGCTACTCCTCGGTTTATTCCGCAACTAGTGGAGTGCCACAAGGAGGAGTTCTGTCTCCACTCCTATTCCTTATATACACTTATGATATTCCTGACTCGGTCTCTAGGTTTGGTGTTACGTGCAAAATGTACGCTGATGACGTGAAGATTTACAAAGAAGTCGACAAACCTGAGAGCTCTTCTGTAGTTCAGGCCGCTATCGATTTTATTGCAAAGTGGGCTGAAGACTGGGAACTTCCTCTTGCTATTGCCAAATCGCAGTGTCTTGTAATACAATCAAAGCAGCGAAACTATTCTCCATCCTATAGACTTAATGGCATGGTTTTGAAACAGGTCACAGATGTTAGAGATTTAGGCTTCCTTATAAGAAATGATTTAAGTTTTGACCTCCATTATAAATCGCTTGTAAAAAAAGCCAACTTTCGTTCCAACGACTTGTTCAAGGTGCTAAAGACAAATGATCCTCTAGCCCTCTTGCGTGCCTACAAATGCTACGTCAGACCCATTAGGGAGTTCGGTACCTCAATCTTCAAACCATGTCACAAGAAAGACATCGATCTCCTCGAAAGCGTTCAGAATAACTACACGCGAAAGTTGTTCATGAGATGCTATAAAGTGGGATATGGAGATATTCCCAAAGGCTCTGAGCGGGCGAAGCTACTTGGAATATCTAGTTTACGTAACAGAAGAGACAAAACAGACCTAATCACGTTATTTAAAATCCTCACAGGGAAACTTTCCCTTGATCCAATTGTATTTTTCGGAAGGCCACTTAGAAGAAACGTAAGAGGTAGACTTCGATTACAGGTTAAGGTTGCAAGGTCACGGGTCAGGTCTCACTTTCTCACCTACCGGCGTCTTAGGGGGTTAAACCTAATTATCGGTGAACATGAAAATTTTGTTGGCATGTCTGTGCCTCACTTCAAACATCTGCTTGCCCGAAGTAGGTTACCCTAGCTTGTTTCCTTTTTTGCATTGTGTTCTGCTTAATACCTCGTTTTCAACTGTGTTCTGCTTAATATCGTTTGTTCATGTTGTCTTATGATACATATTATGTGTTATGCGTGTAATTCTCCTGCAATTTACGCCCCTTAATAAATAAATAAATAATAAATAAATCGTTGATGAATCCGGCCCCGATGAGCAAGTCAGCATCTTATTCTTTCCAGGGGCCGGATTCATGAACGAATGGGTATAGGTAGAGATGCTGTAAGGCAATCGTACCCACTACCAGCAGTGGAAAGCGAGTACAACTCGTATTCATGAAAGGAACCAGAGGTATGGTAGAACTAAGCCTCTCGCGAGACTGGAGCTCCATTTTATCATTGCGACGCGGAATCCTATGCGGATGTACCCACGGCGATCGTCGAGTATTCTCTATCCACTGATATACCCACGATGTGGCGGGTCAGGTCTATCATGAATGCCTCATCGTGGTACGTCTACCTCCTATACCCCGCATACCCGCGGGTACACGCGTTGACGAATCCGACCCCAGGCAGATCTGGTACCAACCCGGCGCTTCTTGGTTGGCCTGGACGGGACCTGAACCACGAACGTCAATTTAAGGTGCACGCGACATCCGGTGACTCTTCTACTCTGTGGGGTTCCACGCATCCAACAAGCGGTTAGATTGATAAGACTTATTACATGTAATTGCCAAATGTGGAAAACAAACGACAGCGAAACGACTAAAAAGGTTGCGTAACCCCATAAAACATAGTCATGTCGAGTCTAAAAGCGTGCTAATCAACGCAGCGGTTAAGAATGAACAGAAGCGGTTGGCAACAACTAAGTGCCTTTATTTCAGGTGCAGAATAGAGGAGGTTTTTTGAATTCCTTTAAAAAATTGGAAATTGCACCTTTTTACTAGGTCTGGAGTACAACAAAGCGAAAAAATGAGGACTAAGCTTCGTGTCCTTGTCCCCAATTTTCGCTCTACTCTCCGCATACGTGAATGTGTAAAAGTGAAATATTGATGAGGAATTAACCCAAATCGCGGGTAGCGCCTACACCCGGTACCAGGTTGCTGGTTCGGATTTCCCGCCCAGGCCAACCAACTCTTCCATCCTTTCGATGTCGGTGAATTGGTACCAGACTTGTCTGGAAAGGATAAAGCGCTGACTTGTTCATCGGCTGGCCACGGCAAGTCATTTCCTGGCCAAATACGCATTCAAATCTCCTCCACGACATCCCATAGAAGTAGTGTGCGTGGCGCATTCCAAAAGGGCGCGAATAACACCTCCTTTATCCTTATCCTTCATCCCAAATTGTGCATTGTTTTATTTTTTATTTTCCGGTAGTGAACGAAGTGTTCGTGGAAGATTCAGGATAGGTAAAAACCTCTCCATGAATAAAAAAACACATAACATTGCTATGATGAGCTGCTCTTCGATCGATTACCGTTCAATCCAATTTGAACCTCTGAGGGCTCTAAACTTTTTCTCTCTTCACTGGAAAATAAAAGAAAAATTATGCGGGTTGTATCGTGTTGTAAAGCACTCTCGATAATGAACTCTCTAGTAGTAAAGCTAATTTCTTTTCTTGGTACTGACAAGGCCCGTAAAAGGGAGGCTCAAACTCCGGTTAGCTGCTAAAAAAGGCACGGCTACGGTGTGATCTCCTAAGCGATAGGACTCTGAACGAACCTAACATGCCACTTGGAAAGTATGAAGAGCTGGCCCCGGATTCATGAAGCGGAGAGCAAGTGTAAGAAAACCGGTGGGTACGTCCACCAATCACCTGCTGTGGGTATAGAGCAGAATTCGTATTCATGAAGCGAGGGGTAAGTAGAGGAACCCCGAGAGACGTGCAGAAAAATGTTTGGTACAATTACGGAAAAAAATTTCTGGAACCGCAAGGCCATTTCTAAAGTAGACGACTTCCTCTAGCTACTAATTGGTTGTGTCATAGTCCATGGCCGGACTCTTACAACTAGATATTACGTCTGCTTCCACAGAGTTTTCCGAACAAGTACATCTTACGAAACCGCGAGAGGACATACGATGGAGACAACAGAACTTTATCAGACTTTTTTATGCACCAACTGTGCACTGGCCTAGAGGTTAACACAGTGGTTTGGGAATGTATTCCCTCTAAAGACCATCCCTGATATGAGCGCAACGTACAACAATGACCACAAAAACGTAGTCCTCTGAAAGTAAGGTAAGTGCCCACAGAGCGAAACGTGTTCCTCCTGCATCGAGACATTATAGTAATTTTTATTTATCTTATCATTAGGTACGCTATTCAGCATTAAGGAATTGTTTGTTATGCATTCAACCGATATATAATGAAATCCTAGAGAAATCAAATTGGATTATTGACGTCTTTATCTGCAATTCATAAATTACATTAAACAACATCCACCATTAATATGAACATCTGAGGAAATAGACTGCATCTACAGGCAAGAAGCATTTCAGTGAATTTATCTTATAAGGCACGATTGGGTTAGCCTCTCCGATGATATGAGCACAACGTACAACGATGATCACAAAAACGTAGTCCTCTGAGAAGAAGAAGACGAAAAACCATATTAAAAAATAATAAAAAAACTGTCGAAACCTCATGAGAACAGCTGATCTCAGCGATCTTTGTCTCTGAGGCTCGAATGGCTGGCGGGTATGCGGATGTACCCACGAGGATCGGTGGGTTTTCTCGACCCACTGATATACCCACGATGTGCTGGGTAACCTCTTTCATGAATCATGTGTTGCAAGTTGCGGCCCCAGTGCAGCGGCTGTGCCGTCAACACGTGGGACACCAACCTGCCCCATGGGGCACCCGAAGCTGCCAAGGCCACGTACCCCGGGGAGGTGTATTAGTCCCATGCCCTTAAGTGCCACTCCCGAACCGCAGATTCACCGGTTCCGTCCCTTCTCCTCCCACTGAATTGTATCCTTTCAGCCGAGGGTTGCAGCCAGCGAACTACCGTGGGGGAGACACTAACCCCGTGCATGAATTGCCAGCCTGTGATACAACGACACTGCCCTCGCGGCGTCCAGGCGGAAGGCCTGAGCCTGCCCCTCCGCCCGGACCCCGCGAGGGGCTTGACAGGCTTTATCTCAGCAACCCAGCAAGATAATATGACAGCAATACCAGACATATGGAATGACTGCAAGGTATGAACGGACTCACCGCGCTCCTTCATGTAGCACACCGAGGGCCAATACGGATTTATTACACACCAGCATGCCGACATGATATGACCATATGAGAGTCGATGACGCAATGGTAGAAGAGGGACATGGCCGGCAGAGTGGAGTGCAACCGGGTGGATGGAGATACAGTGGGCCGGGCGCATCATAGGCTACCACTCCGCGCCCTCAGCCCTGGCGACCCTTCTTGTAAGGGTCGCCCTCCATCCGATCGGCAGTCGATGCCGTGATGTGCTGGGACGACGACGTGACCAGGCCCCGCGGCCGGCTCTGGCTGAAGTGACGAGAAGCCGACCGATGAGCGCAACCGCTCACGGTCGGCGCAGGCGTCGAATGAACTGCCGGGTTCGCGCGGGAAGCGGGTTATGCCCGTTCCGGTGCGCGCGCCCCGCCCGCGGATCAATGCCGGCGGAGGCGGGGGCAGGCCGCGCGAGGAGCGCCTCGCGGACCGCCGCGGGCCTGAACGCCCGCAGGAGGATGGAAGGGGCTGCGAAGGTCGCGAGTCGCGACATCATGGGCTTATCCACATCGTGGGTATGTTCACCTCCTATACCCAGCATACCCGTGGGTATGCGCGTTGATGAATGCTGCCTCTGAAGTTGTAAGCATCTTATAACGCAAGCTTGTCAGCATCTTATAACGAGTGAGACAAGCGGAGGTGCTGCTGACGTCTTGGTCCATTATTGAGTGTTATACAAACATGTGTTTTAATGCAGTTGGGTGCTGGACTGTTGCCTATACTTATTTTAAAAAATTAGTAGCAATAAAACATGTGTAACTACATAGTTCCGAGACAGCGCAGTCGGAGAAGACGCCAGGCACTTCCTTGGGTCGGTGATTGGGCGCTAGATTTGCCTGTGAAGGAAAATGCACTGACTCGCCCAGCGGCCGGGGTCAAATACACCTTCAAACTGCCTACACACTATTCAGCAGAAGTAGAATGCGCGGCGCATCCCGCTAAGAGAACAGGTGACGCTCTCCTTTATCCTTTGTTGTAACTGTGGCGACGCTAAGACAAACGATAAAGGAAGTCCAGCTTCAGCCGCGTGTGACGTTGGTGTACTTGGGATTCCAACCTAAGGCAAAAGCGGTCATCCTGGAGTCTTGACATTTTAGAACTTTCGCCCAGTGACCCCACGAGCCGGCTGACGACGGCCCTGCCCAAGTCGTTTGAGCCGGCACTTTTGTAATGTTATATTAGGTTGGTGCATAAGTTCTCGTTCATTTGGGGCATGAAATATTTATTATCACAACATGCGAACAACAATATCAAATCATTTGAAGTAACCACCCTTTACATCAATTGTCTTTCGCCAACGTACTGGTAAATCATGGATGCCTTTTCTCCAAAACGTGGCCGGTTGTGATTCGAAAAATGTGAGCAGTGCTTCCTTGACGTCCTCTCGGTTCCTAAATTGCTGGCCGTTCAAATAGCGTTGAAGGCTTGAAAACAAATGATAATCAGAAAGAGCGAGATCTGGTGAGTAAGGTGGATGTGGAAGAACGGTCCATCCGTAGTCCGCCAACTCAGCCGCCGTTGCTCTAGCCATATACGATCTAGCGTTGTCGTTTTGAAAATACACCTTCACTTGCTCTCCTCTTGTGGTTTGAAGGTGGGCCCTCAACTTCCTCAGTTGGTTGACGTAAACCTCTGTCGTCAGTGTTGTCCCTTCTTCCAGCAGCTCCCAGTATTCTACGCCAAGAACGCTCCACCAAATGCATAGCATCACCTTTTCACGTGAAGGTCGGGTTTCGGAACGTCCTCTGCCTCTCCAGTTGCGTCAACCCACTGTGCATGCCGGTGATAATTAGAGTAGAGCATCCACTTCTCATTCTCGCTGGCAAGGTTGTCCAGCCATCCGTGGGTACGTCTGAGGGTAGGGAGAGACAGAGCGACATCGGCTCTGCGATCCACGTCGTGTTGTGTCAACTCGTGAAGTACCCAGCGACCCAACTGTTGCACCCTGCCAATCGACTTCAGTCCTCGAATGACTGTTGAGTGAGTAACACCAAGAGTGCTTGATAGTTCGCGAGTGGATTGGTATGGGTCCGCTTCCACCCTACTTCGGAGGCCATCCAAATCCAGTATCATCGGGCGCCCTCATTATCTTCAACGGAGAATTCACCAACTGCAAACTTCGAGAACCACTGGTACACAGTACTTCGAGCAGGAGCACTCTCGTTGTAAACATCCTTCAGGCGACGATACGATTCGTTGGCATTGAGGCCAGATTGATGCAGGAATAACATGACGTGCCGAATATGCGTCTCAGTTGGGATGAATTGCTTAGCCATAATAGCTGACGTTAACAACGCAGAAGTAAATGTTAGGAACAGTTTTGTAGCCCTTTCCTTTCTCTATCGATCGATCATTTACGCGTTGATACATGTGAGAAATTTGGCGGGAAAATGCGCTTTCAATTCAGGAGGGATCAAACGTCCGAGAACTTATGCACCAACCTAATATTTAGTAGTTATACAGGGTGCCTCAAAATTTTTCTACACTGTTTGAATGGTGATAACTTTGCTAACAGTAAAAGTACAAATAATTGAAAGAATTATATGCAGCAGTTAGAAAAAGTTCGGAAAACTTTCACCAAAATAGTTCACTATAGAGCATTTCCCGATCCAAGTTACCCGCGAAGTTTGTCATCCTAAAGAAAGCGGCTTCATTTACTCGGTTTAAAAAGTCTGAAATACAGAAGGATAGTTGAAGATTTAGTTTTTTCCTTTCGCATTTTTTGCACGGAGTTCAAGTTGTGGGCCAGTAAATACTGGATATTTGAGCCAAGTCGTGTTTCTGAAAAGTGTTGGGTGAAGTTTATAGATAGAAAAGTGGAAGTTAATGTCAAGGTTCTTTTCTAATTCTCTTACAAGACAACTCAGCTTACGATCTGTTCTGCTTCATTGTTATAAGAAGAGAGGCTACCATGGCTACACATCTCCGTACTAGTGTTGTGCAATCCTAGGCCGCAACACCCTGCAATATTATCACTCGCTTGTTCTGAACATCGTTTCAATCCTGAAACGCAAGGCTTAAATCAATGATGGTGTATCATTCAGACTTATCAGTCCGGGGTATAAAAACGTAGTCAGGCGTGGTTATTCACTTCTTCCGCAGCTGTCGTCATTTCTCCGCTATAACATCTCTTGCTTCGCAGTCTCATGGAGACTCAACATGACGTCGAGCAAGGAGGTGCGTCATTCGCTTATATACTGGAGTGTGGTAGCTTGTATGCAGGATGCTACCGGCCTACCTCACGGAGTCCTAATGACACTGTTGCAGTATTCCTGCCTGAATTCAACAAACAACCACAATAAAATGCCTAGTCATTAACTGTAGTTCAGCGCACGATAGCTGTATAGTTATGGGGCCCGATTTATCAACTGCATACCGCCTTCTAACGGTGAAAATACCGCCAAACCCTCTGATATGACATTCATCAGCAGTGGTATTTGGCGGCATTTTCACCGTTAGAGGGCGGTAAGCGGTTGATGAATCTGGCCCATGGTGGTTCAAAGTGATCATAGAGGATGAGAGGTAAAGCAGTTTTGAGCGCAATGAGCGGACGAGGGGGGGGGTGCCCTTGGGCTTGATATGGTGACGTTCCCACAATGCACACAAACTGACGTTTACGTACGTGTAATGCAAGTTCCAACAAGCGGGGCCAAAGCCCCCCTCCCCCAGACTTCTGGGCCAGCGGCGGGCGGCGGACGGCGAAATCAATGAGTCGCGCCGCTCAACGGCGGCTGCCGGCCGGCCAACGGCGACGGCGAGGTACTGTAGTCTTTCTAGTCGGGACCAACTGGTGCGAAAGGGCAGAGCGCAAAGAGACCCTCTCGGCGCCGCTGTAGTGGCGCCGTCTCGTATGATTCAAATCATACTCGGCGGTGCCGCTGCAGCGGCGCCGCTGGGCTCGCCGCTGGCGGCGAGCTCTCCCTGTGATGAAGGATAGACCTTTAGTTCGCACAATACGTACCATTTGACCTAGGCCCGTCTCGCTGCAACTTGCTTTACACGTACGTACGCGTCAGCTTTTGTATAATGAGGGAAATTCCACGTCACCAACTGCTCCGCTCATTGTCCCGTACGTACGTGTAATGCAGGTTGCAACGAGAGGGCCTAGGTCAAACGGGCAAAAACTCGTAACTTTTTTGAGTACAGCTGAGGCCGTATTCATGAAGCGGCGGGAGCGGGAGATAAGCGATATTATGGCGATATCATCTCTCGCCTCTCTCTCCTGCCTCGCTCTCTCGCCTCGGTTGCTTCCCGTGAGAATATCTCGAGAACGTTCATGAATACGGCTACTGGATTCGTAAACGACTTACAGCGATTTAACGGAGAGAATACAGTCGAAATTCTTGATGACTTTAACAGTTTATACAGCTTATTGATAAGTAGCGTTATCAGAAATTTCAGCTGTAGGACAGCACTGTATAGGTTATGTATGTTAGAGTGTTATATTGCATGCCGTTTGTTTCTCTTTGGACGTGAGTATGGAGTGCCCCCTTTGGGATTGAACCAAGTCGACTTAGATATTTGCGATCCTGATTTGGTGTGCACAGCTACTTTGTCAACTTATTGTCATGCCCTACTCAATAATTGGTCTCAATAAATTAAAACCTGCCTATTATAATAAGAGCCAAATCGATCTCTTTGGGATGGGTTAGGTCAATAAATAACAACTTATTCTTAACTTCACTTCCTCGCGTCAAAGCGCAGTTCCCTGTGCAAACAGTCCGTGAGGTGTTTTTTGTTTCGCTCTTCGAGCGCACAACTCGGCTAGGGAAGGGACTCCGGGGTGTGGGCCATCCAGGCGGCTCGTGCCAAGAATGCTTTCGTCGCTGGGGTGTTGTGCGTCCAAGGTGCTCGTGCAGGAACTGCTCCCGTCTCCCAGTGCTCTCCTGTAGCGGCGGTGGAAGAGCCGCGATCCGCCACCGACCGCTCAACGACCCTCCTCCATATCGACTGACCATGGTGTCGGTGTATATCGAAAATGGCCACGTCGATATGACGCGACATCAGGAGAATCTGGTTAGATCTAAGTAAGACCGTAGAGACAGAGGTATATTTAACCTATCCGTTACCATTAACCCATTACCTTACCAATCGTGAATCTGACCTCTCGTTAATATTCGGTCATCACTTTATCGCTCACTTGCAAGTATGGTGCACGAAGGTCCCCGCACACGTTTGTGAAATTGCGGCAGGCCTACCTTTGGCATAGGGCAGAGACGAAAGGGATACCAGCGGCAGAACTTGCCGCGTCCACTTTGCCGCTGATGTGCCGCTTTGGCGGCAGGCGCGGCATCGCAAACACAGCAGCGGCAATAATGAAAGGTAAAGCAATTCAAGGCATTACTACTTTAACCATCGGTCGCGCGGCACTGGCATTACTACGAGGCTCAGCCAGTGCCGCACGGCTGATCGCAGAGACTCTCTGGGCTATAGTTGATCGTGGCAAGGATCTATATTCGCGCGATGCTGTTGATTATCCATGTTGTTTCTTCTTTGAACTGCAATTTCAGGTGTTGTCTCTTTCCTACTGGTGTCATCTGCCTGCCTTTTACCATAAACACCTGGCTTGCCTTTGCCCCTAAAGTGCGGGTACCTCCCTGTAGGACGAGATGCCTAGTTCTGCTGCTTTTGTGACATCTACGAAGATGAAAATGTTGAAAGAAAATTGCCTTATAACGGCATGAAGTGCTTCACCAAGACAGAAATAAAGAAATGATATACGCCGTTTCGAAGCGAAGCGGAAGGGTCTTTGCTATTGGGGAGCGCGAGTCTCCTTGGAACGCGTTATGTGTCGTAGGGCTGGAGCTTCCAAATGGAATCCGCTTGCTACATCCTCATCTCCTCTCCGATTTGCCAGTAGGAAAAGGAGCGGAGCAGCAAACCGGTAGATGTGTGCCGTTTCACATCCCGACTTCAATGACTTGCGGCAGTTTTGCCGCCTACGCACCATCGCAAAACTGTGCAGAGGCTTTTAGCAGCTGGCGTGGAGCTATCACTATCAGAAGGTTTATAGTCCATTAGATGTTGCGCTAAGGTAATGTTATCCGAGAGCTCAATATGGGATAGAAGCACATATTTATGACGACGACGGAAAGGTATTCCTACACCGCGTTAGGAATGGGGTGGAGCAAGGGGCGAGCCGAGCCGTATCGTGGACGAAATTTCCGGGTCTCCGCCATCACATGTAGGCGCGTTGCTAATCACTTCCTTTGACCTGACAGCTTTGTCCTGAGCAGTTTCATTCTTGGGACAACAATCAGAATGTTGTACGCGATACTTGGAGGAAAAGGTTTCAGTTGCAGCGCCTAGGCTTTTTTCAGGTCCCGCCAGATTGCTCAGTACTAAGGCTTCGTCCGCCTTTTCCGACAAGTGCAGCAACATCTTATCATTAGTGAGATACGTATGTAGTGACAACGACACGATCATCCGCTAAAAATTTTCTCAATATAGGGAGAATTACTTGATCCTTTAAAATGAGAGGACGGTTAAGAATCGTAGCAAAACGCCCAATTAAAATTTGTGTATGACTACCAGCCTATTTAAGGAAGGCTAGCGAGATTGCGAAACTACATCAAAACCTTCTATAATGTACGAGTTGTATACTTCAAGCTTGGCTACTTAATTGGAACGTATCCCAGAATTTCTATATTTCTCTCTGTAAGTCTTTATGTGCCCTTAATTTAATGGTGCTTCTGCGTTCTGCTCAGCACGTTGTTAATTGTTCTCACATTCCACAAGCATATGCTTATAGATGCTCTTGTCAATGACGTCGATTGCAATGTACAACATACAGTTGAAAGACAGTATACGGGAAGGGTACACGGCCCTGAACGCTCCATCCCGCTATGAAACACAGAAAGTGAGGGAGTTCCTCGGCACTAAAGGTATGTTTTTATTTTCTACATAGAGAGTAATTCCGTGAGTATGTCAGCAAGGTTCATCATCATTTTTAATCGTTTTTATCCCGCTTTGTCATAACCACATTCTGATCCGGGCATCGGTCGTTGTAAGCTGGCATTTGGGATTTAGTTCCGTAACTATGCTATCTGACCCTGGTCGAGTATTACCAGGGGAGGCGTAGGTCTGAAATCAGGTACGGGTGACTAGGCTGTCGAGGTTATAATCACCGATTTCGCCCAAACTTCACCAGGGGGGCTATTTGGGGTGCTGATCTCGAGTCTGACACCCGTTCTGGTATTACGGTGGAGATCAAGGAGTTACAGTAGGTATGGGTTACTATTGGTGAGGCGGTTCAATTCTAATCGGGGGGGGGGGGGAGTCCACAATGACTTGTAAATTCCTAGTTACGCATGAATACATACAACATACAATATAACACATGAACGACCTAACCTGATCCCCTTCCTTTCGTTCTTGACGATCCTGTCTCTGAAATATTTAAAAAATGTCGTTATCAATCTATGAAAGGCGGCAGCGGCGCTGCTCGAAATAGCCGTTTGAGTTCCCGCGCTATGCGCGAATGCGTGCGCGTCGACTCATTCACCGCGGGCGACACGTAGAGGGACGCCTGCGGGCTCCACGCACCGCCCCACCCCCTTCTATTGAATGGAGTTACAAGTCATTGTAGACTGCCCCCCCCCCTACGATTGGGATTGAACCGTCATGGCCACGGTTTCGCCCAACTTCGTCTACAGGGTTATTTGGGATGCTGATTACGAATCTGACCCTTTTAACAATTTAGAACGAAATAAATGTGTAGGAGATGTGTAGGAATCAAATCGGTAAAGGAGGCAGTGATCGTGAAAATATGCAAAAATAGTGCATCGCATGTGAGTCGAGCATCCGGTCCGGCACCTATGAGGCACCGTCGCACCCTGCTGAACAACCAGTTCGCTTGCCGCGGAGACTTTTGCCTCGCCACGTCCCATGCGTCAGCGCGCGCACGTATGCACTTATGCACATGTTGACGGTAGGATACTGTACCCCACCTTCGAGGGCCCGTAGCTCTTTTGGGTTCAAGGACTCAGCAAAAACGAAACATGTTTCCTACTATATGACGGATGGTGATTCTCTCAGTACTACCCATTTCCCCGTTCAGATCTACGCCTAAGACCCCTCCCTGGTTAGATACAGTTTATACTTGCACCATTTCATGGCGCGGCATTATAATTGGAACAGAAATCGATTTTTGACACCGTTCGGAAGTGGCACATTCATTTCTTTACGTCGTAATACACTTCATGCGACGAAATTTTGATGTAACGTATTCGGACATCATTCTTCATTTGAGAAGCTACTAAAAAAGGACCATGATGGGTTGCGTTACACTGCCTTCAAAAAGCTGGTTTATAAGGGGCTTGTTCCGTGAGGTCGTACATCTTTCCTACTCACTTTCAGTTCTTTATCCTTAGTTTTTCCTTTTTGTTATCCTATCTTACTATGTTGTTGTGGTACGTGTTGTTGGTTCTACTTTAGTATTGTTTTGTGCATAAGTGTCACTTATATAATAAACATGCAAATATAAATATACATACAATCGCACTCGCACTATAGCCTTTCTTCGCTCCAACAGGTTTAGGTTACCTGCAATAGTGGGTTTTTCTTGTAGCACCCAAGTTTGTTAGCCACTCCTTCTGAGATTTTCATTGCAGTTCTTCAAAAAAAGTTTGATAAATGATGCCCTTTCACAGTTCGTCAAACAGGATAGCAAATGTAATTCTTAGAGACGATGTTGCCAAAAAATCAAACACGGTTTAACGCCCGAAACGCAACGCATAGAATAATTACAGATGACCCCATGGAAATCGCAATTCTTATGCTTGCGCAAGATGGAGGCTCCATGCACCGAAAAGAATATCTGGACGAAGCACTTGATATTCTCGATTTTGTTTACAACCTTACTGTGAAATTCAAAAACGGTACCGCAGTCTACAGCGAGATGTGCGAACCGTATTGTTTCACGAGAGATCTTCTCAAGACAGTTAAGGTAGAGATCGTCAAGATATTTATACTAACATTTTGCCTTCTCTTTATTGAATGCCGTTTTATCACTACATGGGAATTACCATTATTGTTAACAAGATTTCGTAAGCTCTGCCACACAGTGACTGTGAAAAATTCACAATGTTTTAAGCTGACCGGAAAGAAACAACATTTTGAAAACTTAAGAATTTTCTGGAAAGGAATTCAAAAATCCCGGATCAGAAAAATCGTGTAGAAGGTTCCATAGGCTTTCGCTGTATGAGTATATAAAGGCCCGCACTCGTCAGTTTGGTGACATGTCAAACATTATTGCTCAACAACAGCTTCGAGTGGTCATCTTCTGAACGAATGGTGCGGAGGCTCCAACGCAAGCACCACCGTCTCTAATATCACCAATGCGTTTGCAGAAGGGACTGGATAGTCTACGATAACAGCGCACGTCATGCCGTCACGCGACGCAGATCAGCCCAGCCGAAGCCAGACCCACACTAACGCAAACATTTACTTTCGCGTTTGATGGGATGAATCTACCATGAGCTGCTGGCTGCGGCCTGGACGGTCACCGCTTCCATACACGTTAATCAGCTTCAGAAATTGCGGATGCGAGAAAAAAGGTGAAAAAGACCAAGCGTCCACCTCTTGCACGACAACGCGCGCCCACACGTCGCATCGACAGCATTTGAGAAGATAGCTGAACTTGACTGGCATCCGGTAGCCCATCTACCGTATCGCCGGATCTTGCGCCATCAGACTACCATCTGCTTGGACCGCTGAGGCATCATTACTTACTTACTTTGATACTTTGATGGTCCTTTTATCGGCTGGAGGTCTTCTCAGCGGGGACCACAACTCTTCCAGATCGCTCGATCTCTAGCTGCTTGCATCCAGTGAGGCAGACTCCGCTCTCTGAAAGATCTTAAGAATGAGACTGCCCATCGCGTTGGCGGTCGTCCCAGTGGTCTCTTATGGTCTCTCGGGAGCCATTCTGTGACACGGAGACTCCATCTATTGTGCTTTCGTCGAAGCAGGTGTCCGGCCCAGCGATATTTGGACTTCTTGAGAGGCATCATTTGAGAGGGGAAAAATTTGAAAGGTATAATGACCTCGAAATGGCGGTCGACAACTTCCTCAAGTCGCAATGCGCTAAATTCTGGAGTGAAGGAATCAAGGATTTTCTGTGCAGATGGGAGAAGGTTATATCGCTCTATGGTGAACATATTGCTGATTCCTAGTTTGCATTTAAAAATCTATGGTTTGTTGGATTGGGCTCACTTCCCTACAGTGGCATGACCGGCGGATACACATCGCTTGCTCCACCGTCTTCTACTCTTCCATTTGAACTTAGCCACGTCCTAGTAAACTCATGTGCTTATAAGGGGCAGATTTGAGCCACAGATCTCTCACACGACATCAGCAGCTCGACTGTTTGCCTCACCATATACGTGTGATTTGTCTCCACTACAAACCTGCTATGTGATTTGTGCTTCTCGTACCGCGGAATAGTTTTCGGCCAGTCTCCTCTTTGAAGAGACACTGGGAATAGCTATTTGGGCGTTAATGGAACCATGAAACAGGTTGAATAAAAAAGACTTTTTTGTTTCAAGACTTTTCGGCTAGCCTAATATAATGAGCTACTTCAAATTGACCGCAGACTCAGTGTGGTTTGTGTTTAGTAGCATGAACTAAATTCTAGGAGCGCCGTTATGTTCACAGCTGTTTTTCCAACTAACATTCGTTGTTGTGTTGATAAGGTCACGCGATAATTTGCTGATTAACGGTCTGATCGACGGGGAGGTGATTCCCTCTATGGTTGGCGTTCAACGACAAACAATGCCTTCCGATGTTTGGGATAGAGTTCGGAACAATGGACGACGTCTGGCGGTCACAAACAGCTTTTGGGGTCCCATCATTTCTTTTAATTCCAACCCAAATCGTCAGATGCACGAAGGAAATGCGTCACTTTTTGAACCACCGCGTTTATGAGAGCGCCGTGATAAGGAGGACAATCAAACCGATAGGATTTTCTTTCAGTTAAACCTCCTCCCTCTAGCGTTTATCGTTTCAGCTACTTTTCGATATCAACTACTATGCGGCTGAACTATCAAATCATACTCTTACATCTCTTTATATGACATACCCTTTCATAAGCGTATCCACCTACATTGTTCCGCTTGAGCAATGCTTTTTCGGCGTGCATTTATTGAGGTCAAATATAACCGGAAGAGTGGTGAGCCTTTATGATTTCTAAATACTATTTTTCTTGTTCAACGTTGTCTAGCTTGGTGACAAGACTTCAGTTCTGATGTTTTATTGTAAATTTTCATTAAATAAAACTAAGTAGTAAAGGTGGACACCAGTATCACGTGCTGTCGCCTTCAGAGTGGCTTCAGAGTGGCACGCCGCTATATGAGCGAGCCCTGATTTCCGCGGTTGCCCTTCACTTTGTTCGTCATGAACCATAATGCGAGGAAGCTGAGTGCCATCATGGTTTAACTACGTGGAGCAGGCCCCGGTGCACTGCACCACAACACATCCATCAAACGCACAGCAGGACCTTCTTTCGGCTGAGCTTTGGTTTTGACGTCAGAACCCCCAGCTCGCTCCGTTCCAGCTATTGCTTTCCGGCTTCACAGTTGTAAGGAAGCATTCGCTTTTCACTGCTGGTAGAGATTCGCTCGCTTGCTCGCTTGAAGCGGTGTTGGAGCTCTCGGCAGTCGGAAGCACAGCGGTTTACTTCGTTTTCCGTCAAAGTGTGAGGCACTGACGAAGACGATTTTGGCGACCTTCCATTCTTCTGCAGCCGACGAGCGGTGGTTCACTGGGACGCGTGGATATCAGCGGTAAGTCCTGGTGTGGATTGAGAAGAATTTGACCTGCTGGATTTACGCAGGCCCCCTTTGTTTACAGCAGTTCATCTTCCCGGCAGTGGTTTGCCTTTGTTGCCTTTCTGGGCGGAAACGAACTACTGACACCATCTCGCACAATTTATTGGTTAGGAGTGAGCCTTCCGGTGACTTCCTGAATGTGCTTGACCCCCGTCGATGTGTTGCTGCTGAGCGTGAAGTGATTGAAAATGAAATCACACACTTTTTCACTTTGAGTGGTCATCGCTCTAGTGAATAGAACTTTTCAAAAACGCATGTTAAATTAACGGTTCATAACTCAAAATCATTGCCAGGAAACAAGCTTTCAAATAAAATATTATATATTATAGTATAGTATATTAACAAAGTAATACAATACTTCAGCGGGTTTACTTTAAATTCCGGAAAAAACAGAAATGTTGCAAAATTTATGACTCAACCTAATATGAATATGTTCTTCGTCGGTAATTGAATTGAAGTATCATCAAGCTATCTCCAAAACAGATTACAAATTAGAGTACCCTGCTGTGGAACAAGGACATATAAGCTACGGACAATCCTCCTTGACTAGCCATAGTACTCCTCCCCCTGCGTCGCTCAGAAATCAACTCCTCCCGCTCCAGCGCTTCTACCCTCTCGCTCGAGCGACCGGTCCTCTTCTTCTCCTGAGCGTTTAGTCCCGCGCAGTCGCAGGGTCCGCTACTTTTGTGATCTGTCGCCACCTCATTCTATCAAGGGCGTCATTTGGCGCAGCGCCGATTTCGGCGAGATCTCTCTTGATGACGTCCCTCCACCTTTTCCTTGGGGCTTCTCTCGGACGCTTTCCGGGTACCTCGAAATTCAGGGCCAACTTCGTGGTATGGTGCTCTTGTCTTCTGAGGATGTGTCCGTATCACCTAAGGCGCTGCTCCCTCATCTTCAGCTGGATCGGAGCTGTCTTCATCACTGTCCTAACATCCTCATTTCGCACTCTGTCCTGACGGGTCCATCCACATGCCCATCTGAGCATCCTCATTATCGCGGCGTCCATTTACCGCTCCTGTGCTCTCCCCAGGGCCCAGCACTCACAGCCATAGAGGAGGGCAGGCATCACTACTGTTCTATGTATATAGCTTGCCCTTGAGTGTCCTAGACCATCTCCGGTCGCAGAGGATTCCTCTGGATTCCCTCCATTTGAGCCATGCTGCATTAATCCGTCCCCTGACCGCCTGATCCACGCTACCTTCCTCCGATAGGTCGCTTTCGAGGTAGCGGAATTCTTCCACCTTTTCGATCATTTCCCCATGACAGTCTAGGATTGGTTCGGTGCACTGCTCGGAACTGATAAACTTTGTCATCCTCACGATCAGCCACAGGCCGTTGTCTGCGAGGGCTCCTTGCCACAACTGCACCTTCTCTTCCAGCTCCTCACGGCTGTCGGCTACTAGGGCGATATCGTCCGCGTATAGAATGGTCCTGAGGGGACCTTCCTCAAGGTATTCACTGTGCAATCAAGCGTCAGCACGAAGAGAAACAGACTTAGAGCTGACCCTTGATGCACCCCCACTGTGATATCCATCTTCTTTGTCATTCCGTGTGGAGTTCGTATCGCCGCTTTCAAGCCCTCGTTCACGTCCTTTATGACCGAGATGAGACGTTCCGGAACACCCCTACCTCAAAGGGATTTCCAGAGCACGGCCCGGAGTAGCCTGTCGTATGCTTTCTCCAACTCCAGAAATGCCAGGTAGCAGGGCTTTCGTTTTTCCCGATACTTCTCGATCACCTTGCGAGCGATAAAGATCGCGTCTGTGGTGGACCTCTCAGACATGAAGCCCCACTGCTGCTGGGATATGGTGACCATCTCCCTTAGCCTCGAGTCGACCATTCGTTCGTAGACCTTCATCGTATGTGAGATCAGTTTGATCCCGCGGTAATTGGAGCACTCGGACGCGTCCCCTTTCTGTTTGAAGATGGGGACTATGATGCTGTCCCTCCAGTCATCAGGCATCTTACTGTCTATCATGACTCTGTTGAAGAACTGTGTCAGCCAATTGACTCCACAGTCCCCAAGCACCTAACAGGCCTCTACTGGCACCCCATCTGGCCAGCTGCCTTCCCGAGCTTCATCTTTCCTATGGCGTTGCGAACCTCTTCCCGCGTCCAGGATGGGATGGGTCCTTCCGTTGGTTGTTCTTCTTGGACTTCCCGACGCGGGAATTCTTCATTCAGGAGTTCCTTGAAGTACTCCTCCCATCTCTCTCTGACCTCGACCGGCTTCCGTAACACCCTACCGTCAGCACTCTTCACAGTCTTCACTACTCGAATGTCGAGGCTAGCTCTATTACGTGCCTTGGCCAGACGAATGGCGAACTTCTCTCCCTGAGGCTCGTCCAGCTTCTCGTATAGGGCATCTATCTCCGCGCTCTTTGCCTTTGCTACCGCTGCTTTTGCCAGCGTCTTCAGCTTCCTGTAAGCTGTGAGATGCTCGGGTACCCTTGTCTTCTGCCACTGCCTATGGGCCTCCTTCTTTTTCCTCACCGCAGCCTGCACCTCTTCATTCCAGAACTATGCAGCCTTATCTCCTCTGGTTCCTCTCTTTGTTTTGCCAAGGGTTTCCTTGGCACATCGCAGGATCGTTTGGGTCACCTTCCTCCAGGTCTCGTTTACGGGGCCTGGTTGGATCGGGAAGACCTGCTTCGAGCACCGCCCTTCTTAGCTCATTGCGCTCTGTGCCCCGCAACCTCCACCATCGGATTCTGGGTTTTGTCCTTACTTTCGGTTTGCTGGGTAGAGGAATGTTCAGGTCCGCTATCAAGGGCCTATGCTGTGGTGCGACTTCTTCGCCCGGAAGGACCTTTACATCCCGGACTGTTTTCAGTTTTCTTCTCACTAGGATGTGGACGACTTCCGTCCTTCTCCCTCCGCTAGCATAGGTCACCTTCTGGCTCTCCCTCTTCGCAAAGAAGGTGCTACAGATAACCAGGTCGTGGGCGGAGGCCAGATCGATAATCCTTTCTCCATCCGGGTTCACCATGCCGACCCCTTTACCTCCATGAACCCTTTCCACTCCTCTTCTTCGACTCCCCACATCTCCGTTCATGTCCTCTGCTACGGAAAGATAGTCGCCTTCTGGTACGGACCTTATGGCGTCCTCGAGCGTGAGGTAGAATTCATCCTTTTCGTGCTCGGGGCATCCGGTCTGCGGAGCGTAGACGGACATGACGGTCCAGTAACCCTCCTTCGTATCGAGCCGCAGAGACATGATGCGGTCGCTTAGCCTTTGGACAGCAGCTACCGAATCCATGAGAGACTCTGCCACAGTCATCCCGACACCGTTCCTATTCGTGTCCTCTCCGTTGTAAAACAGCTTGACCCCTTCTCCAATCTCCTTGGCCTTCGCCCCTTTCCATCTCGTTTCCTGCAGGCTCAGGACTTCTATCCTTCTGCGCTTCGCTTGCATGACTCTCGAATTAGCTTTTATGGCATGGCATCCGAGGCCAAACATCACCAATTTCTTTAATATTTTAAACAATGCTTGCTGAGATGTTTCGATTACCTCTTCGTCGAACAAGGTTGCAGCATTTATTGAGTGGCCTAACGTTCCGACACAGTCGTCGCCTTCGGAAGCCCGCTGATCCACCATCTGTGCGGAGCGCCGGAGAGATCACTCCTCTAGATAATGCCGAAAAGAGAACTTGGAGAACAACGCTTATTACGCTTCTGGATTCCCTTTTTAATTTACAGCTATAGACATTTGTAGTATACATTTGTAATAAAATTATTTTCAGGAGACAACTGAAGAGTTGCTTCAGAGAGTGACAAACGAGCAGGAGATCCACAGTGTTGAAGACATTCTTCCGGTACATATTTGACGATTAACACGACTACGACGATGTGCCGAGAACAGAACGTTATATAATATTTTTATGACTCACCTGCTTATTTCAGCTGCTCAAGGACCGTGTTGTGCCAAGCCTAAACAAGGCAACGGAACTTTTCAACATGCACAGAATGGACATGATCAAAGCAGCAGATATTTTTAATGAAACGTCGCGCATAGAGGTTCATCTTACCCAGTTTACTTAGGAGTGAATCCATTGCCTAAAAATACGGTTCAAGGCTGTAAAAGTACCTAGCATATTTGGGATGCATAGTTGCAAAATCTGTGAACAGATAGAAAAGCTAAGTAGTGAGTGATTTCTATCAAACCCAGCTTACATTTACAATTTTAGCGACAAAAGGAGGCTACTGCTCTGCCATTGACACCTGTGCTTTCTCACAGTTAAAAACAAGACATCTGGAAAAGTCAGGACCTCTCGAATCTCACCCTTCTGACTTTGGTCGGGTTATTTCAAAGGAAAACCAAAACGACTCACATCAAAGCAGAATATTGTTGAAAGCCCCATAAAGACACCACTAAAGAAAATCTGGCTGGCATACACCGCCCTGTCCAAGACATCCGTCAGCTTTAATCACCCGTCCCAATGTGACCTTCGACAAACCCGCTGATTAAGCGAGTTATACAGGGTCACCTGTCGTCCCGTTGATCATCGACTTGCTCGAGCGGGCGCCAGCAGCGTCTCCATTCGTCCCTCTCGCGTGCCAGAGTGCTCCAATGGATCCTCCTCCCTCGAGGAACAGGAAGAGCGTCATATCGGTCGTTCAGGGCTTTCACTAAGAAGTCCAACCAACGCGTTGGTGGGCGTCCTGGTGTTCTCTTGACATCCCACGGAATCCAGTCGGGAACGGCTCTCGTCCAGCGGGTGTCTGCGAAGCGCATTACTTGGCCGGCCCACCTAATTTTTGCGAGTTATACAGGGTGTCTCAAAAAATGTATGCACTGTTTGAAAGGTGATAACTTTGTTCATAGTAAAGATATTGATAAAGCTAAAAACTCATATAAAAACTTAAGAAAATAGAAATTTTCTGAAATATAAGAGGCATGGAATGCGCCATGCACTCTTCTAAATTTTTTTAGTTTACACTCTATTGATTGTGCTTCGCTTGAATACGTGTTATAATTTCTTCACAAAGTGACTGTTTTGAATGATTTGTGCTTATTTTAAAGTTTAAAGCTTGACTACACATTATAGCTTGTAGTCAAGCGGAGGATATTCTAAAAAATGTATACTATGTGAAGGGTTGTAACATTGCTGCTAGTAAAGCATTTGGAGATATTTAAAAGTCACATAAAAGCGCAGGGCAACAAAACTACTGTGGCGTGGAAATAGTCAATATTGCGCCATGCTCCTGCGTAAAACCTTGCATTCTAGACTCGATTGATTGTGCATAGGCTGAACGCTTGTTACAATCTTGTTGCTACTTGGTCACATTAACCTTTGCTGTGTTCCGTTTAGCGTTTTCCGTCGTCCAGTAGCTGCAGTTATGCAAATTAACCTCTCCATTCAGCGTAAATATTGCTTCATTCGTCCACAGAATACGTCTTGTAATATGCGGCTCCTGCTCACATTCAAGTCGTGCAGTCAATAAACTCGCATGCAACGTGCTTTTCACGAAGTTGTCAAGTTCAAAACATTAGAAGAAGCACAGCACAGGTTAATGTGACCAAGTAGCAACAAGATTATGACAAGCATTCAGCCCATGCACAGCCAATCGAGTCTGGAATGCAATGTTTTAGGCAGGAGCATGGCGCAATCTTGACTATTTGCACGCCACAGTAATTTCGTTGCCCTGCGCTTTTGAATCTCGAACATCTTCAAAAGCTTCATGAGCAGCAATGTTAAACCCTTCACATAGCACCTTTATTTTTTAGAATACCCTTCATTTTCTCACGTTTTAATGTGTAATTAAGTTGTAAACTTTGAAATAAGCAAAAGTCATCGAAGCGGCTACTTTGTGAAAAAATTATAACATGTATTCAAGCGAAACACAATCAATTGAGCGTAAAATGGAAAATTTCAAACTAGTGCATGGCGCATTCCATGCCTCTTGTATGTAAGAAAATTTCTATTTTCGTATGCCTCCATATGAGTTTTTAACTTTTTCAATACCTTTTCTATGAACAAAGTTATCACCTTTTAAACAGCGTATCCGTTTTTTTTTTTGAGGCACCATGTATACAGTAAGATAGATTCTTGCATTTTTATTCAAATATTTCTTGGCAATGCTACGGGGAACATCTTACAAATAGCAAGAAATGCGATACTTCATCGCTCCAATTCTGTTAGTATAAAAATCCAGAAAAAATTGTAGCCAAATCTGGGTTGTGTCTCACAATTCTCAAGACACAGTTATCATTGCGGTAGCCAATCAAACTGGACAGGACCTTGAACCTACTTGATCTCCTTTATTTAGATGGTGGATCTTTTATCGAAAGGATTTATTGAAGTGGATCCAAGTGAACCATTAGAGCCCCAGATCACCAATATGGACCACGTGACTGTAAGACAGCTCGATTATTTATGACACGTTCGTTTTCGAAGTCTGTTCAACTTCTAGCTGATTCTGGTAAATTTGTACGGCTACAAGAACACCACCGAAAGAATTAAAGGCTTTCCCTTCTGGGAGCTGGGGATTCATCACTGGACCAAGCAGTACAACAAGCGCCTAGTAAAGAACGACTCTCTTGTGAAGGTTCTTGTAAGTCCTTCGGAAACATACAAGTTTATTTCTATGTGGAGCAGTTATTATTTGCTGTCAGGCATATGGTAACGAAATACTTAATATGGAGGTCAACGAGGACAACAAAAGAATGGCTCCTTACTTCAAATTTGGCACGTTTCCTAAGTACTTGATCAATTTACTCTAAGGGACATTGTCTAAGCGAAGTCCTTGAAATTTCAGGGTTTATGTGCATGGTGTCGATGGTAGTGGTGTGCGTATTTTCAACCGCCTGCTACTATGATGCTTTAGACGTCGGCAAAATGTATGTTCATGTTGTCCACCGTGTACCCTTGACGTTCCCACTAATAGCAAAAATAGCATTAAAAAGGAAACGCACTCGTGTTGACGGTCAATAGTATCAGTCTTCGCTCCCCCATGTTTGATCGTTAAGCTATTAGGTTGTAACGAAATAAATGGCACTAAACCACTGTAAATTTAAACAGTTAATATCTCGGCTTGTAGGCAAGTTTATTAATCGAAATAAAAACTTTCTGATTCTACACATCTTTGCCAACGTGACACAAGCTTTTTTTATCCAAGTAGCATGAAAAACAGAAGTTCTGGAATTGACGAAATTTTCGAAGGCACTTTCGGCATCCTGTTGGTATTTGAATATTTTCCCTACCAAGAAGTCGCCAAGATGCTTGAAGAAATGGTAGTGTGTTGGGGAGAGGTCGGGAGAAAACGGAGGATGTGGTAGAGTTTCAATGCTCAGCTCATTCAATTTCTGCAACGTCATTCGTGCTACATGGGGGCGAGCATTGTCGTGCAGAAGGAGAACTCGCCTTCGGTTTACCAAGGCCGGCCGGATATCGTTCAACTTTTTCATCATTTCTTCAATTTCAATGCAGTACTTCTCTGCCGTGATGGATTCACCGGGAGGGAGGAAGCTGTGGTGAATAATTCCCAGCGAACACCACCATACTGTCACCAGTACTTTCTTTTGGTGCAATTCCGGCTTCGCAAAAACCTTGGGGCTCTCATCGCTGTCCACCCCCTGTGCCGATCGTCGCCTGTTGTCGTACATTATCCATTTCTCGTCACAGGTTACGATGCGATCAAGGAATGGGTCCGTTTCGTTCCGTAGAAGCAGTGCGGACGAGATCTCATATCGTCGGTTTCTTTGCTCCTCAGACAGCTCGTGAGGCACCCATCTTTCCAGCTTTTTGGTCTTTCCAATTTCCTTCAGATGCCGGGCGGCTGTGCTGTGACTGACGCTAAGAACCTTCGCTATCTTCCTGGTACCTTTGTGTGGATCCTCCTCTACCATATCTCTCAGCTTGTCCTCATCAACATCACTATGCCTCCCACGACCTTCATGTTCTTCCAAGCTCTCATCTCCATTCCGGAACTTCTGATACCAACGATACGCCGTCCGAATTGTGGAAAATCCTTGACCGAATGCGGCGTTGATCTTCTCGTCCGCCTCCTTAACGGTAGTGCCCAGCTTGAATTCATACAAGTAAATGCCTCGGATTACCCTTTTGTCCATCTGCAAAAAAGTCAATAAAACTCTAAAGTTTTCCCACTTTACATAGAAAATTTGGTACTCACCGGTAGAGCAAAGTTTGCGCTTCTAAACGATATGCCAGATGTTACGGTTTGTTCTTGATCCAACGCGTAAAGACGCGCCAAAAAAATGGCGCGAGCCAGTGCCATTTAATTCGTTACAACCTAATAGAACAATTGCAGTTGATCTTCGTTGATGCGAAAACGGTGTAGATTATTTATTTATTTACATACGTTTCAAGGACGTACCATACGTGTAAAACAAAGGACCAAACAGAAATAAGCCGGGTGACTAAATTACGAGTATAGTGAGAAAAGCGAAAAAAGTGAATAAGTTTACAACAAACAGGTAGTTACGGCGACGCTTAAAAACGAAACAGAAATCACACAATCCAATCAAAAATACGAGGACCACTCCACACGGGTAGAGAGGACAAGTGTAATTAGACATAACCAAACGTAAGCAGGGCTGAAGCAGGCTACAACACATACATTCTTGCCGGTAGTCTAAATTACCCTACATTAGAATTAGCTTACTTCATTAAACTATATTAACGCCCATATACATCTCTTAGGCAAGACGCAAATGAGCATCAGGATATAATTATTGATTATGTGGGTAATATATCCTGTAATTGTGTATTAGATATTGCTAATTTTCTCTCAAATAGGACATATCAGGTCCGCGTTCGCAACAAAATTTTTCGGTATTTTGGTTCGGTACAAAACGGAATGCCTCAGAGCGGAGTCTTATCCCAATCCTTTTCCTCATTTACACGTTCGAGCCACCTGAATGCATCGGTCTTCCGGATGTAACATGTATTGGGTTGATCGAAAAGTCTTGCAACACTAGCACAACAATATTACAATACAATACGATATACAAAACTTATCCACGATGTATTCCCCATCCAAGTCTAAGATCCTGCCCCATCTTTCAGGCAGCCTTTCAATTCCTTTCCGTCCAAATTCCGAGGACTGTGAGGAAACGAATTCAGAAACCTCCATTTTGACGTCGATCATCGAACTCTCTACCTCGAAGATGCTGCCTCAGATCTCTGAATAGGTGGTAGTCAGAAGGAGCGAAGACTGAGAGTACGGTGAATGGGGCAGAACTTCCTCCTGGATTTTCCCGCGACTTTGTGACATGAGGACGTGCGTTATCGTGCAGCAGGTAGACATTTTTCCGTTCTGGACGTTTTTGGCGCATGGCCAAACTCTGGAGTTGGGTAGCATAAACAGATGCTGTGACTGTGGTCTCACTATCCAGCAACTCCCAGTAAAGCATGCCTTCTGTGTCAGACCAGCAACACAGAAGAACCTTTTCGTAGCGTCCACGTTCCGGTTGTCTTGGAGCCAGTTCTCCACAGGCCATTGGCTCTTGTGGGTGTGGTTAACGTAAATAACCCAGCTTTCATCACCAATAACAATGTCCTTCAGAAAGTCCTTTCTGTGCGGGCGAAGTAGCAACATTGATTCGGCATGCCTTGTCAGAGTCCCGCAGTCCAAGGCGACAAAACTTTGCGGTACCCAAGAATCTCCAGCTGCCTCATGACGGTGCTTTGCGTACATCCAAGTGTCGCTGCCAATTCGCGAGTGGTTGAATTTGGCGTCAACCTGAAGGCTTCGCGCAATTTGTCTTTTTCCACAACAGTGGGGCGTCCGGAACGAGGTCGACCTTCTACCAGAAGCGCTGATACCAACGGGCTACTGTGCAATAGTGAATGACTTCCTCCTTGAATGTTTCGCAGGTGTTGTAGGCTGCAATCCTTGCGGAATGGCCTTGCAGAAATTCGTAGAAGACGATAGGTCGTAAGATGATGCTGCTTATCATTGAAATTGTTGCTGTATTCTTTCTACTCGACGAGGCCTTATATAGTATGCTTGAGGTGACTCCGAGAGTGTGCTGTGACGTCACCACACAAGATCAATACTGGAAGACCTTCAACAAATTTAGCAGGCAGTAGCGTAAAGTGTTGCAAGACTTTTCGGTGAATCTAATAACACGCTGATGACATCAAAATCATCGACAGTCCGGTGGATGAAGCCAAATTATAGTCAGTTGTAGACTACATTAGAGAATGGTCTATAAAGTTGGAACTTCCCATTGCAGCTGAGAAGATCATTGTCTTATCTATAGAGAATCAATCCTCTGCTTCTGTTAACTATACATTGGTGGAAACATTTTAGATGAATTCGATAAAGTGCGCAACCTAGGGCTTCTGACCAACTCCAAACTAGAATTTTTCCCATCTCAGGTTCCTCGTCACTGAGGCAACGACTCGAACATTTAATCTTTTCAAAACATTTAGGTCTTCAAACCCACATATTTTGGCCAAAGTCTACAAAACCTACATTCGCTCCGTCCTTGAAAACGGCACTACACTGTTCAATTCGTTAAAACAAAAGGGCTTCACTTTATTAGAAAGCGTACAGAACAATTTAATCCGCAAAATGTTTATGAGATGCTTTGGTCTCGACTACGCCACAATTCCTAATAGAGAAACCTGGGCTAAGCAGCTAGGTTTGTCCTCCCGCAAGTATAGAAAAATCAAAAATTACCTGGTCATGCTACTCAAGATCCCTAAGGGTACTGTCAATGTTCCGCTGCAAAAGCTCTTCATTTTCACTTCCACTTAGACTTGCGGGGCCGGTTGCAAAGAGTAAAGCTGGGACCAGCTTCTTTTCTAACAGAACTATTTGACACTTCCTTTACTTAAGGAGAATGCTCTAAAGGAGAATGCTCCTAAAATGTCACTCAAAAGCTTATCAAGGTACAGGAGATCAGTCCTTACTTGATGAAACCTAAGAGTTCATTCAATTCCTTGTATTTACTACACAGTGGATGGTAGAGAGCTTTTTATTAGAGAGTGGCATACGGTATATGGTATACGGTAAGCGGTGAGGGATAAGGGAATGAAGGGAGAGGGCAGACGTGCCGTCTGACAGGCTACTGGCAAGAGCTGACGACATCCCGGTCGGGACGAGGTAGGCGAGAATGTCGTAGTCGGATGCCGCTATCTTGCAGCAAGGCGTCTCTACCTGAAGCAGGGGTTGACGTCCAGGTGCGGATCGGGTATAACCCGACAGATTAACTTTTCTTGACCGTATCCTAAGGAGATCATTCACCCTTTTCCTGTTATTCATCATTTAGTTTATTTTTCAGGAGCAATTATACTAATGTTGTTTTTATTTGTTTCAACTTGTGTTAATCTCATTGGTCACACTTTTAACCTTGTTCCAAAATTGTACGGTCTCAAAGTTGTGATGCAATTTACGGCTTCGGAATCCTTGTTTCTGTGAGTCCCAGTACGAGTAGTGCACGAGCGTAGATCCATTCTACCGGAAGAAAAGAGCAGTTAGGACAACTAATGAATTTGATGATTTCACTTAGCTTTGAGAGAAAAAAACAGAGTGATATTTTGTTTATGTATGTAACGACTGTCAAACAATAAATCTGTCTAACCCAGAAAGATTTATTGCCCTCCACTGTCAAGGTAAAAGGAATTTTGCGTAGTTTTACAAAAATGACCGACTAAACGTAAATTTTAGGTAGGGACGGCTTACTACATAGCGGATCCTCATTTTGATCACTGGCGTCAGTTCAGGAGCTACCCAACGATCTTGCGCCGCTTATTTTATTTTGCGGTGTAACGGGGTAGTACGGGATACAGAAGCCCCCTTCTTCTCTTACCGAGTTTGACAACACGAAGGCCACCCTACCGCACTGGTAGTCCCTATAAAGGAAGGGGCCCGAGCAACTACTAGCGCGTTCCTTCCAACACTTTGGCTGCCTCCTTGGCCCAGCTGGCTCCTCATTCTTACGCAGGCGTCAAGGCCCTTCTTCGATCCTTCCCCCTGTATGCATGAAATGTAATACTGTGTATAATAATGTAATCTGTAAATTAATGCAGGATAAACTCTAATGCCTCAGATTGGTGTTCTTTTACACACTACGGTTCCAGGTCTTCTGCGGCTTCTTCCTTAGTTGTCAAACCGGACCGCTAGGATTGTTACAGCCCGCGAATCACTGACTACCGTAACCAAAATGTCGTACGTCAAGTGCATTGTTCTGCGATGAACCAAGAAAAAAGCGTGACTCCGCCAGGCGGAGTTAAAAATTGGCTATTTGGGGCTACATCCCATTGTACCGAGCTTATAGTTGCACATATAGCAGCAACTATGAAAATAGAAATAGAAGAGAATAGAAACAACAGATGTGTGATAGAACTACTTAAGAAAAAAGCGCGCTGAATGAAGATGAGAAGACTATCGCGTGGCATTCTATGCTGTTAAGGCCTCCGTACACTTTTGCAGCTACGCGGCACGCAAGAGGCAGCAGAGCTGCCTCGTAGGCGGCAAAACAGCCGCATAAGTAGCACTCATCCTCAGCTTTGTCTCCCCACTCCATCGCCAACGCGGTTTCACTATCATTGTCGTTCTCAGTTCCTCTAGATCCTATCACGATCAGCTAGAGGTCAGGCAGAACTCTGTTGGCGGCAAAGCGGCAAATGCCATAAATCATTATTGCCGCTGCCGCGTTGGCGACAGCTGGAGTCGCTTTCATGGCGCCGCGCCTGCCGCCCAGGCGGCACATCAGGGCAAACTCTGCTTCTATGACTATGCTTAATCATAGAGCTGCCGCGATGACGCAAAAGTGTGCGAAGGCCTTTAAAGTTAACTCTACGTTTCAGTCTAATCGGAACTTGTGCAACTATTTGTCCTCTGTTGGGGATCACCACTACGTATGGAATTCTTTCGCTGTTTCACGTCCCTGTCAATTCGCTGCTCTTTGTTATGCCGTTCTTGATTATGGGAATAGGTATGTGTTGCTTTGCTGTGAATAACAGCCAACTTACATTTCGATATTTATTCATTTTTATTCAAATCAATCTTCTCATTTTGTATATTCAGGAGTAGACGCGATCTTTTTGATGACTTTTTCCTGGCAAAGAATGGTTCCCTATGATTACTCACCAACTGAAAGGATAGGTTGGTTATGTGTGTGAAAAAGACAAACCGCTTCGAATGCGAACATCGCGGATAGATACGCAATAGTTGACTAAATCAGAATATTATTTCTAGGTATGGTTTTTGCTCAGTGTGGTCCAAGCATCACCATAAGTTCCCTGACTAATGTCCTTTCTTTTGGTATTGGTGCCCTAACTCCAACACCAGGTTTGATTACTGTCTTTTTGTTATTTCCTAATTGTAATTCAATTACTTCATAGCCTATATATGAACCATTAAGCCGTGCATAATAAGGATTCTAAGAGCACCTCCGGGGCCTTTTGTTAGAATGATTAGCACATGTATAAATTTCGAGACAGTGCTAGTGATCGGTCTAAGCCTTTGTTCACACATCATTTTCTCGTCAGATGGAACGACCAAGTACGAAAAGTACCCTTCGTTGTGAACGGTAGTTTTTATAGCGGGCTCGTGTTGCATACTGTAGCATGAAGTGTGTAACGTGTATTTCAGACTTATTCACGAATCTCCACTCTGGCTTACTGTTGCCAATCGGTGGTCGCACTCGTGAGAGATCACTTTCTTTTAGCGGAGCCTTCTCTTCGTCCCCCGGCTAAACAAGCTTCCCAAGAAACCTAGAGAGGGGAGAGACGGTGAAGGCACATAGCGTAACTGGACCACGCCCCCTCTTTAGCCGGCGGGTCCTGCGCGCACCGGTTCACCTTGCTGGATGCAGGTTCATCAACAGAAACCCCTAACAAAACATCACTTAGGAAAATTGGGCTTCAACTCGGACTATTCCGTGCTGGACACGTCACGAGAACCCTTTCGTGTCGTGTTGAGCATAGAATCGTGGATTTTCGTGCCTGACGGTGGAATTAGAACCGAAAGAAATGCACGAGTGAGCACAGGCATGACGGAAACCCCTAGCAAAACATGATATCGACAAAATACGCTTGGCAACAACAATCCTACATCGATATACGGATGAGGAGGCGACACAACGGGAAAAAGCGCGAAAATAGGATCGAAATGGTCAAAAAAATAAGTAATACAAGAAAAAAATCACTGAATCAGCTGATTTGCATAAAATTGTGCAAAAATCTCCGTCTGCAGAACTGCGTGAACTATGTCACCTCGGCGAAGGCGGCGGCTCGCGACGAGCGTCTCGAGCCGTCACGTCGCTGCGGCGGACGGGAGTATACTATACGCCTTAGGGATCGTTTAATGTACGCGCGACGCCATGCCATGCGTAATGGCCAAATTGATCAACCGCGTCGCTCGATCATTTTGGCTACTACACATGCATCGCGTCGCGTGTCACGCACACACTAAACGACCTATTACACCCACAGAGGAGGGGGGCAATATGGGGCCGAATTCATCAACGACTTACGTAACTTTAACGGAGAATTGTAAGCTTATCGTGCGATATAGTGAGATCGTATCGCTTGATAAGCCGCATTAACGCGGCTTATCGCTCACCGATACCGCTTGATAATCTTACAAATCCCCGTTAAAGTTACGTAAGTCGTTGATGAATCCGGCTCATGGTGAAACATTTCAGCTTATCGCTTGTTGATAAGCCGCGCTATCAGGGATTTCTGCAGTATTTTCCCTAGAATGCTGTAAGTCGTTGATAAATCTGGCTCCTGGTATATCTGTATTCATAACGCTGTATTGATACAAGAGTCAGGTAGCCAGTAACATAATCAACAATAAATAACCACTTCGAAGTGAAAGACTTGATAAAGGACTTCAAGAGGAGGAAAAAATACTATGTTAGCTGGCAAGCTGGCTTCGTAAGTAGTTATCACCAGCACGTTGTCCATGCGTTCCATCGTATGGGGTAAAACGATGGATGAATCGTATGAAAAGCATCAATTATTTTTTGCTAAAAATTGCGCTATTGCGCTGCAGATCATTTATATTTGAAGACGATCAACCATCTTGTATATGCCAGTATGTATTTAGAATTACTTTCAAAATTTTCAGAAGTTCGCTTATTCTGCTTTGGATCTGCGGTAGCAGTGTCTATGACGTTTATTTTTCAACTTACCCTGTATGGCCCTGCTCTTGCCATTGCCACGAAGTGTGAAAAACCTTTCCGGCCAAAATGCATTGATGAAACTGGACCATGTAGAGGCGTGGTATGTTTCCAAATTTCTTGTTAGCAGGCGATGCTTTCCATAAACTTTGCTGACGCATTGCAACTAACACTTCGGGGGCAGCCGCGACAAGAGCGCAGCGCACGTGGCGCGCGTGGCGTGAGCAGCGTGCGCAGCGCGCGGAAGTATGAACAGGCGACAGCAGTGACTAGAGCCACAAGAGAAGCTGGAGCGACAACGCCGGCGCTCTAGTATGAACACTTTTCGGCGGCTCGCGCTCTGTTTAAATCGATTCGCATGTTTTGCAACGCGACGGGAGCGACGAGTGCGCAGCGTGCGTGGCGTGCGCAGCGACAAGATCGACTGGAGCGGCAGCGCCGACGCTCGAGTATGAACACTTTTCGGCGGCGCGCTCTCGGTTTTAATCGATATGCATGTTTTACGCGAGCGACAAGTCGTTCTTGTCGCGAAGTACAAGCCCTAAGGCCCCGTTTATACTTCCGACGCCGAGCGACGCGATGGCATATATAGTGGCCAAATTGATCGAGCGCGTTGCGCGATCAATGTGTCCACAATACGTGGCGTCGCGTGGCTCGGCGTCGAAGTATAAACGGGTCCTAAGGGGTCGTTTAGTGTCGCGACGCGCGACGCGATGCTATATGCAGTGGCCAAATTGATCGAGCGACGCGATTGACCAATTGGACCACTACACATGACATCGCGTCGCGCGTCGCGCGCGCACTAAACAAGGCCTAAAGGCCCCCGCAGACTTCTGCGGCCAGTGGCGGGCGGCGGACGGCGAAATCGATGAGTCACGCCGCTCAACGGCGGTTGCTGGCCAGCCAGCGGCGCCGCTCAGCGGCAAGGGCGAGGTACTGTAGTAGTACTTTCTAGTCGGGACCAGCTGGTGGCGCGTCCGTTTCCGCTCTGGGCCCCGCCGCGAAAGGGCAGAGCGCAGACAGAGTCTCCTGGCGCCGCTGGAGTGGCGCCGTTTCGTATGATTCAAATCATTTTTGGCGGTGCCGCACCAGCGGGTGCTCTGAACCCTCGTCTGTACATTCTCGGTGCCAGTCACACTGAGTGAAATCTCACATCATGTAGAGTGAATAAGAGCGGTACTCTAAGGGCTATGGCGTCGAGGACTAGACAATTCTGAACAGGTGTTTGACAAAGAAAGTTTCCCAACTTATGGCGAGGTTTTGCGATGCTATTTTGACAGGGGTAGGGCCATGTGAGCGGAGTCCAGAACCACAGTTAGTTTTTGCTGAACGTTTTTTAAGGACCGGAAAAAGGGATGTAAAAACGTGTGCGCAACAATCGTCAACATTTATGACACCACAAGAGATGTGCATCGGTGTCGCAGTCGGTATGAGTGACACTTCAAAGAAGCACACTGGCGGGATCTTGAGTTCGAAATCGGGGATTCCATAATTTCGCACATATTAGTTTGTTGCTATTACGCTTTATCATAATCACAGGAGTAAGTTTTATACCATCAATGCTCACAACAAACCAAGGTGTCTATTTGCGCCTTGATATGTGCTAGTTTTTGGAGGACGGTCAGGGGTCGGATTCATCAACGACTTAGAAGCTCAGATAACGCGGCTTATCGCTCACGATATCGTTTGATAAGCATACAATTCTCCGTTAAAGTTACGTAGGCCGTTGATTAATTCGGCCCAGAATGTACGAAATAGGCCACGCCCTTCGCAGGGGGAGGGGCATTCGATCTTCCCCTCGTCCCCTGGCTCACCCACCCTCCAACCCCCAAGCTTCCTTGAGAGTCTAATGAAAAACTACGAAACTAAATATACTAATTACGAAACTTTAGAGACACAAAACAAATTTTCCCGGCCCCTCGGTACGCTAGAATAGAAACTATACTACGCCCCCTCGCCAACTCGGCTGTACATCCCTCCCTGCCGCCCTAGTTTTTCAGCAGTGCGTATCTACACCACCACCACATCATCAATAATACCGTCGATGTTCATCCAGGACCCTTCACACGCATACGCGTTCAACGAAGAAAAAGTGGTCATTCCTTGCCAGGAAGCAAATTGTCCCTCACTGGCTTTTGTAAGATGCTGCTGGTGTGACAAGCTCTTGTGTTTTACTTGTTGCATAGTTCTGCGCCCTAGCTATTGACTAAAAGGGAAGAGCACTATTCCTTTTTATGGTGCAGATACGCATTGCTGAAAAACTAGCACATATGAAGGCGCAACAGACAACCTTGCTTTGCTGTAAGCACTGGTGGTCTAAAATCGACCCCTGTGATCGTGAGAAAACGTAATAACAACAAATTAACATGTGCAAAAATATTGATAGTACGCGGACTCGAAATCAAAAGCCGACTATGTCACCAAGGCAGATCTCCTGGTGTGTCATAGGGGTTGATGATTGTTGCGCGCACGTTCGTCTCCGATCCTTAAAAAAGCGTTCAGCAAAAACTAACTGTAGTTCTGGGGTCGGATTCTTCAACGACTTACATAACTTTAACAGAGGATTCACAGCGGAAAACTCAGACAACGCGGCTCATCTCTCACCATGTCGCTTGAAAATCCGCGTTATCAGTGATCCCGGCTGTAATTTTCTCTGTTAAATTGCTGTAAGTCGTTGATGAATCTGGCCGCTAGACTCCGCTCGCATGGCCCTAAATCCTGTCCAAATAACATTGCAAAAGCTCACCATGAGTTGGCAACCTTCCCTGTGAGGACAGTAACCGAGTACGGCACAGTGCGATCTGTGGTGTGGAATTGTCCACTGCGTATCTCACATTTTCATTATTTCCAGTCGGAATGCTAAAAAAAGATTCGTCAACATCAACCCACTGTTCTTTCGATTATCGGGCAGAATCCACTTTTCAGTACATGTGTTGACTCGATACAAAAAGGGGCTGTTCTGACTCCGGAGCAGCAAATAAGCACGGATTTCGAAACGCGAGAATTTCTGGCGATCGTACAAATTGTAGGGCACACACTTTTTCACCTTTCTGAGGTTGAGGAGGGCTCCAAGACGTAACTCCTACGCGACGTCGCGCGATAGCCGCATGCGATGTCACGGCGCTGGGACGCGGACGTGCGCTTGGTGACGCATGGTTAGCAGCGGAGCAGGAAATTTTCCCAGTGTCTAACCTCTTCATCTAGTTCTTTTGAGTTGTTACACACTCCTTAGCGGGTACCGACTCCCATGGCCACCGTCCTGCTGTTTATGTCACCTTGTTTTGTCGTTGCAAAGCCGTTGACGCATCTCAATGCGCTTGTATATGTGTTCTAATGAGTAAAACCGACAACTTCTTTCTTTTCACCTAGCGATGAGCATGCGAGGCCTACACAGAGGGAAAGATGGTAGAGGCTTCGTATGGCATCTTTAGAGATCTTAAAGTAGGGTACTTGTTTCAGTTTGCGCCCTACTCCATCAAACATCTTAATTACCCTTGCATATCCAATCTCCTCACGAAAAACGCGATCGACAGTCACCGGTACACACTTTCGCGCTATAGCGCGGGTCACTAGCCCTCCCTGTCGGAAGCACTACTAGCCGTCCCATTCGGAAACCGTCGGACCGCGACAACTCGTCCATTTTCGCCGCGCACGATGCGCGACGCCAGGCGGGGTTCGCGCCGCGTTGGAGTTATGTCTGCCTCCCCGTTGAAGGGAAAAGTTCAAACCATCTGTAACAAGAATTTTACTGACTTCTATACCTTCCACAATCTCACGGATGGTTCGCGATGGAGCAGCTTCCACGAAGACTCTAAAATCGTCGTTTTAGATTGAACAAAGGGTTGTCTTCTCCCTTCATATAAGGAATGACTGAACTAGCACAAAAACCAGGGAATGCGAGAAACGAACGTGGAGGAGACTAAATATGAAACCGTCGGCAACGATATGTCTCAGGAGTGCTTCTTGTTTAGGTCGCCCTGGTGTCGTTGACAATACTTCGAGTTCACTGCGCTATAATAAGCCGTGTTGAGATAGCCATTCTCGTGCTCGTACTTACATTGTTGTACTGGTACTACTCTTTCCAAGGAGTGATGAACATTGATGTTCGACTAGATTCCGAAAAGATTTTGCCTAAGGATTCCAAACTCCATGAACCGAACTCATTGCTCACAAGATACGGTAAGAGTTTTCTATGGTAATCTATTACAAGTGACATTAACTTCTTGCGTTCTTATGAATATACTTTGCTTTCCTTTAGTCTGGAAGGAACACCTTACACCATTAGTGCTCGTTAATACGCGCTTCGATCTAACCGATAGGAATATGACGACACAGTTCTGGAACGTGCTCAAGGAACTAGAAACTCTGCCGCTGTGCAAAGGTCAGCCGTAGCACTATTGCTCCTCCCTTTCATTATCTCCAAGTGCCTTTTTAAGAATAGGTGTTCTAGGTCCGGCTTCTTCACTTGTATGGATTCGCGAGTTCGCCAATGAACTCAACGAAACCGGCGGGTTCTATCCTTATGAGGTAACCGGTCCGAGCCACTCACGTTAGGCCACATTTCCTCACACCGCCCTTACTTTAAGACGGAGCTTGATCCCACGAAACTGCGAACTTTCCTTGCGAACGATCGACGACATCTTGATCGGGCCATTAAGTTCTCGGACGACTCGTGCGTTTACTTGTGTAAATGGTCGTTACACGCCTTGCGAAGCCGAGTTCCTAATTTGCAGGGAAAACGCAACTATCGAAAGCTTCGTGTTTCTCGTGTCTTACACAAATGTCACAAATTGGGATGTACGAATTAAGCTTATGCTAGAATGGCGAAACGTGGTTGGGAAGTAAGTTTTAGTGTTGCATAACGTCTCTGCTCTGCCGCTCAGCAAGTTCCATGTCGTCAGTGACTTTCTTTTCCTGCCTGACGCCTTTTACCTTTATTAATGCAATGCCTTGCTCGGAAACTGTCCTACTCGGGAGGGACAGCGATAGAGCGACGGCTCCGTACAGTATCCCATGACGCACATGCTAACAAGGGAACTGTCTGAACGGTACGCCTCAAGGAACGGCAAGAACGAGTAGTAGGAGGGTGTAATGGTTAAGGGTCCGCAGAGCGAGTTTACCACGGCAGCGCAAGATGCCGGTGTCGTGGACGATTACGAGCGAAAATGCCCGAACCGCGCCGCGTCTATTTCGGCGCGAGAAAATGCCCGCAACCAGGGGAGAAAATGCCCCCGACCAGGGGAGAAAATGCCCCCGACCAGGGGAGAAAATGCCCGCAGCCAGGGGAGAAAATGCCCGCGACCAGGGGAAAAAATGCCCGCAGCCAGGAGAGAAAATGTCAACAGCCAGGGGAGAAAATATCTGTGGCCACTGAACGGTTTTCGATAGGGTCCACTACAACAACCACTACAACAAAACACACGGTAATCACGTGGACAGGGATACGGTATTTTCTCATGCCGTCGAGAAAAGGGAATGAGAAATCGTGGGCGTGGCAACTGAAACTGTGGCACCATCACCTGGATTCCCTAGCAGACTTTATGGCCTTATCGTGATAGAGAAGCTTTGGAGAATACGATGAAAGATTCTCGTTACACAGTTAACAGGCATGCTCAACCGTTAAATTAGTACCAACGGTGTTTTATGTGAAAAAACACTTGAAACCCAGATCTCAATTTCTAGCACGTAAACTAGAAAAACGGCATCTGGTAACTTAGAATTACTTTTCGAAGCATTGAGCTGCGGAACTATAGGCCACCTCAATTTTTGAGTTTGTTTTTAAGCAACATGAACGCCACATGGAGTGAACAGTAAGGTACATGCACTTCAAAGTCATGATAAGTAATAAACGAAAAAATGGCAGAACTTACTTGGAAATTTATTTACAAATTGGCTTTTAAATTTTACTGTGGTTTTACTGAGTCTTTCTGGTGAAGTCTTCATTTTTGACCAATCATTTCCTTCTTTACTGAAACAGGATTTGAACATAGATATTTCAACACTAATTGCTTTTCAAGTGATTTTCAACTGATACACCGTTGGTATCGTAAATACTTGTTGGGCCCTTTCTTATTAAAGTTTTTCTCAGTGTAGGATTTCTGTTTTGATTCGCTTTGTTGCTGTTTTTCTGATATTTCCACATATCTGAATAAAGGATTTAAATATCTGAATGGTTAGTTGCAACATAGGTTTTACCAAAAACGCTATTAATATGACCATAACCTACGGTGTTGCACCTCGCCAAAAATCTTTCAAGAAGCCTTCTCGAAATATAGTGTTTTTTGAACATGCAATTTTGCGACCAACTTCTTATTAGAGCTTTGGTACGAATGAAACGTTACGGAAATAGACCATTGTATAATAATAACGATACGGTTAAGGCTCTTCTACGGTTTTTTCCACAGTTTCAAACTTTTCTTAGCTTCCTAAGTGGTGATTACCGCTCAAAGTTGCTTTCTTTATTACGGCGCTTTTGCTATTCATCACATGATGGTGTGCTATATATTCTTCTCGTAGACCCGGGAATTTTCTCTCCTGATCGCGGGCATTTTCTCCCCTGGTCGCGGGCATTTTCTCCCCTGGTAGCGGGCATTTTCTCCCTATTTCGGGCATTTTCTCCGCACGCAACGCGCGCCGTGAGATTCGGGCATTTTCTCCGTAGACCGTCGTGGACTGGGTGTCGCAGCGGTAAAGGATCTGCCTCACATCCCCGAGGTCGAGGGTTCGGTTCCCATGATTCATCACGTTGTTGCACTTTTACCGTAGTATCGGATTTACATAGAGATTTCCATATTTGAACTTGTTTTTGGGATTTGCTACGGTAAGATGTTTTTATTACTTATTATTTGTCGACATCTCGTAATTCACCGGCAATGTCCAAAATATGCCAAATGCGTTTTGTATGAAACTTTTACTCCAATAAATTGTTCTCATTGTCAATGTAAGAAATTCTGACGCAGGCACAACATGAAACAGCGGCAGAATGCCAGAAAAATGCTTCAAATGCAGTTTATTAGTGTCGGTGAGGTGAGTGCCACCAGTGTACTCACACTGTGGGAGGGGACCATATGATCTTCAACTTGACCTACCACCTCGATCAATATTCTCGCCTCTGTTATGCTTACAAAGTCGCGCGGTCATAACAAGCTGCTGCCGCCAACACTGACTCTACAATGTCTGCCAACCCACGAGTGGTCATTCACCTACAAACACTGAAGTGGGGATCTCCACTGAATGCAACCCCTTCAAGAGACGAATGGAGCTGACGGAAAGGATAGCAAGTATCGTACAGGATTTCGAACTGCGACGGCTCGAAATCGACGAAGTGGAGAAGTTGGAGGTAGTGGAAGAAGAGGACCAGGAGTTTCAACCAGAAGAAGATTGTGCCGAAGTCACAACGCCACTAAACAGTAAAGGAACTAACACTAACGTTTTCGGGAGGACAGATCGTTTCGGAGGAAAAGGTTTGGCTCTAATAGAATTGTTATACTATACAAGTTTGAGAACTGGGGAAAGTGGACAGTATCGTGATTCCGGGCTGGGCTGCAGCGAGTACCACTGAGCAGGAACTGTGAAGCAATCTCGTCTCGCAGCAGAAAAAGTACTAGCCACTGCTTTAGATTTCTTTGAAAAAATGAAAATGAAACACCACCATCAACATTATCGTCATCAACATCTTGGCTGCTTCGAAAACACGAGTGGAATGGCATTCACGGAAGACCTCGGCCCATGTGATGAGTCAGGATGTGAAGAAACTGTAGCCTTCATACGTTATATCCTACCATATATTGTATAATCGCATTTGGCATATTTCGGACATTGTTGGTGAATTACGAGATGTCGACAATAAATAGGTAGTAAAAAGATTTTATCGTATCAAACTTCAAAAACAAGTTCAGATATGGAAATCTCTATGGAAACCCGATACTATGGTAAAAGTGCAAAAAGGCGACGTAGCCTGGGAACCGAACCCTCGACCTCACAACCATGAGGCAGGCCCTCTACCACTGCGCCACCCACTCCACAACGCTGGCATCTTGCGCTGCCGTGGTAAACTCGCTCTGCGGACCCTTAACAATTACACCCTCACACTCGTCTGCCTCAAGGATTCGGCAAAAACAAAACATGTTCTGTTACTATTTGGAGAGCGGAGATTCTCCTTATGGTACTCGCTCTTGCCGTTCGGCGTACCGTTCAGACAGTTCCCTTGTAAGGATTGATCAAGTGCAGTTCCCGTGTCAAGCGTGTTTCTCTTGTCTACTATCGATCGTTGTGCCTGTTGTGCCTTCGGTCCTACTGATCCCCGCGCGAACCATTGGCGAACCACCGTAACCCCTTGCCTATAAAAGGGCAGGGAGCGGTCCTTAGATATTCAATACTGGTCTGTTTTGTCCGAGAGCGGCTAACAAACCTTGTACGCGGACTCAGTTTTCCGGCGATCCCAACAGGTCGACGACACTGACTGACACCGCATCTCCTGAATTCGCCGTAGTACAAGTTGGTGGTGGTTTAGCTCAATAATGGGTTAGGGCTTCATTAAAAGTGCAGAAGGCAACAGTTGTTTGCTAACTAGAGAGAGCATTGTGCCATTCTCTCGTCCAGGCTGTCGCGATTTTCCTTTGACTGATAGCACAAATTCTGACTGCGTGGGGCTACGCATTTCTCAACAGTATAGCAAAAACATTCGTAGATAACACATTGCATTTTGCTGTTTTAAGTAAGCGACATTTACACAATGAAATGAAATGAAATTCACGACGCCCTGGATGAGCACACGGCAGGAATCCTCGCTCCAAGCTTTATTACACATTTTCGTTAAAAAAAACAAAATTTTACAAAATTTTAGACAGTGCCTTTACTCATTGGGGCAGCTGAATTTAAAAACTTCGAAAAGGTCGTGCTAAATTTTCCTTGGACAATGGGTGCTCTAACTTTCTCAGGGAGTGATGTGGTGTGGGAGATGACCGTTTTAATTTGGAAGATGTTCAGTTTTATTTGATAAACGTCAAGCATACTTACAAGGATTGCCTTCAGAGTGTCGCTGAACTTTTGCGATGCAATTTTTACAGGATGTAGGGTTCCCTGTGGGTGGTATAAAAACATAGTTACTTTTTTCAGAATGCTCTTTTGTGGTCGAAAAAAACGTGTGAACGGGTGAGCGTGAAGTTCATGGCGTCCTGCTGCCACCCATCCCGATGTGGTCGGTTGGCGCAGGGGTAGCGGGGTCGACTCTCGGTTGCAACGAGCGGGTTTGGTGGTTCGGTCCGCGGAATAGTGGATGATTTTGCACACATCGGATCGTTATTTTATGGGCCTGCGTAATCGCAGGAGTCAATTTGTACGCGATTAACGCTTTTATTATTTAAAACTAGCATTTTTAGGCTTTCATTTGAGTTATCTCTCGTATTTGCACTGTATCATTCCATTGGATCTCTTAAAAAATTCTTGCTCACATGAAGTAACTGTGTTTATTGCTGACAATGATAATCGACAATTATGACATAGAACTATGAAACATTTAAAACATAATCGCTTATCACACCAGCTGCATCTTACAAACGCAGGGGCGAACAATCTTCCTCTCCCTGACTGTTGTGAATACCCATCTAGGGTCTACATCTATGTGAATATATAATGGTATAATGTAGAGCATATAGGAATGCATGAATGTAATGTCATGAAGGGCAACTAGGATTTCAATAATGGATGCTATGACTTTTAGCTAGCACTAAGAGATAAGTACCATTGAGCAACTCCACAGACATGACCTAGCAGTACCGTAAGTAGGTAATCGAGGTTGTGCATAAGCAATCCACTCTAGGCATGGTATATCCTTTTAAGACCAACGGGTTTCTAACCCATTGGCAAATATGTACACCGTTTACAGGCTCCGCCCCGAGACTTTCTGCATATATACCGCCATGTTCTGTTACATTGGCCGTGCTTTTGAAGTGATACCGTAATAAACCAATTATTACAAGTCGCTATAGACACAGCCGTGGTGAATCACCAAATTGGTGCATCAGCCGTGGATTCAAATCCACGCAAGGTTTCTGCGCTAGCTCTCCCCAGTGAGGGACAGAAACTAAAAAAGTACTCCAGTAAGCGAACCTCGGGGAACCAGGAGAACTTTAATAAAGCCTTCCTACCGTGTTCTCTCAGAAGAGCTCTGGAAGCATCCGAAAAAGGCACCAGTACTTCTTTTTCGTTGAAGGCATAATCGGTAGGCGTATAGAAGGGCCCCGGGTGATCGTCAACATATCCAGCCGCCATCCAAGCGTATGCCAGACATGGGCGGAATACCTGAGCGTAGAACTGCCAATAGTTCTGGCTATAATCTGCAATCGAACAAACGCGTACGAATGGAGTCCCGTACGTTTGGTGTTCCATGCCAATTATTTATTTTCAAGATGCGTTTCTGCTGTAAGTAGCAAATTCCGGGTGATGCAGTATCACATAATCATGCACCCGTAGGACCGCTTGAACAATCGAAAGAAGTATACATCCAACAGCTGGCAGAGGTAGGTTGCACCAGCTGGAATGGTCTTCAGACGAACTTTTTTCTATTGGGCACCTCTGACAGCACCCTGGTGTGGTCCTTAAATCCAGCCCAGCTATCGACAAGAAGGATTGTGAGCGGAGAGCCTGAAGGAACTGACGATATAGTCCTAACGTAGACACGGATCGTATCAACCAGTTCATCGCAATGGATATTGAAAAGGCAGGGGAACATTAGATTCGATTACTATATATACTAAGCAAGAATGGGCGGAGATTATGCTAAATCTTCTTTCTCATAGCATCTGATCAAAAGCCTGCGATAACATTCCATCGAAATGAAGAAAGCCAAAACATAGAGCACCATACTTTGCAGTGTGAATTTTGAATAACTTTCTAATACAAAAATTTTACAAATTGGATCAGAATAGCTCAACAACCACATGATCTAAAGCTACTAGAGATATGTCTCTATGGACGAACCGCATTAATCGTGTGCAAATTGACTCCTGTGATCACGCAAGCCCATAATAATAGTGATCCGATGTGTGCAAATACATTGGAGACACCGGGCACCGAACCATCAAACCCGCTCGGTGCTCTCGAGAGGCGACCCCGCTACCACTACGCCAATTGACCACATTTAGCTGGGCAGCAGCAGGGCGCCTTGAACTTCGCGCTCACGCGTCCATACGCTTTTTTCGACCACAGAAGAGCATTACGAAAAAAGTAACTACGGTTTTGTACTCCCCACACACGGGGCCATGCCTCCTGTAAGGCCGGGGGCATACTTCCATCGCCGCGACGCCATCGCGGCGCTCAATTTATGCCCATTCCGCCACAGCGGTCGAATTGTCAAAGGAAGCTTTGCCGCGACCGCCGCAAAAGTGGCGGTCGGCATGCGCGACGGCTTCCCGCGCCCATCGCGGGCATGGCATACTTTTTCGCGCCGCGCGCGGTGTTTAGCGTTGGTCCTGGACGGATCGCGCCCCCTTGCAGAGCGATGGGCGATGCGACGAGCACGGAGAAGTTCAAATTCTTTCGCGTCGCTCTGCAAAACGCATCGCTGCGATTCCATCGCGGCGACGGGAAGTATGCACGAGGCCTAAAAATTGCATCGCAAAAGCTCACCGCCACTTTGGAGGCTCTCCCTGTTAGAAGAGTGTTCACCTTCATTTGGAAAGTCTCCAGTCTGACATGATCTGTTCGCATGAGGATTCTATAGTCAAATTTCGGGGAAACGTTGCTGGTTTGTACATTCCAAAAATGAGGCACAACCTGCTACTGTTCGAGGGTTGGAGATATCCCCTACGATACTCATTTTCGCTGTTCAGACATAGCCCCGAAACGCTTCCTCGTTACAAAATATGAAAAGTGGACGTTTTTGATCAATCAACTCCTGCTTCAATATCTTAAGCCTCTACCCGGATAGAAATGGTTGCAGGCTCGAGTCATTCCTAGGATAAACCCCTACCACAACCAAACGTCAGTGTACCCCATTTATTATTTACCACTCATCCACTGTAGTATTCAAGGCCTGCAGCGTTGAACAGGTGTCTTCTATTCAGTACCAACATTTAGATATCCAGAGCTAGATATGACTGTGTATGAATCTGCCGGTTTCTTCGTAGACCAAATGCTGAGCTTAAGATTGGTCACTACGCAGGTGCGTTTTCCGGTTCTGAATTGAGTTGAGTAATGAGTTTTTGGGTTTTTTAAAGTTACCGACATCTATACGATATCTATTGAGCTTTTGTACAACTTCAGCTGACAGTTTTCAATATAAGGAAGCACTTACTCTGCTTTTCACCTAATATTAAAGTTTCCAAGAAAGACTTACATTAAGAGCACGCATGTTTCCTTGAAGAAATGCCACTTCATAGACAATTTTTATGGGAACCTATGCACCTTACAGGATAGTATGTTTCTGTAATATTGTGCATTTTCAAAGCTTTTCAGACAGCTATATTCACACTGGCTTCGATGACACTTCTGTGCGCAATTTTCATGGGCAACCTATGCGGAATTCTAACGGCATCGGCCTCAATGGCGTCAATCAGCCTTGGTTGGTTTGTATATATAATGCATGATTGCTCCTATATGGGAATTTGCATGGTGTCTTACTTTTCTACCTGTGAGCCCTTGGTCCGAGCAGCGGGCTCACTGTTCTTCTGGGCTGTTTTTTTATTATCAAAGATAGCAAACCTTTTCACCGTACAATTTGACGAAATTTTTCTTGACCACTCCTCTACCTTTTGGTTGGACCTCCTCTTGGTGCTCTCCCATGTCTATCGAAGTCTTCAGCAAACTTTATTAATTTTATTCATTTATTCGTGTCAGTGAAATCATTGGACAAACACGGCGAACAAAAGAATAATGGTAACTGGCTTTACAAAGCGAAACAAAAATGGGGTTAAAAAAAGAAGAGAACAAAAAAATTCGGTAGTGAGAGGAAGGAGGAAGGAGAGAAGAGAAGTAGAGTGCTTTCATGGCTAACATCTGCCGAGTCAATGCGGAAAAGCGTAAATCCTCTTCTGATAAACTGAAAGTTAGCAATCGAACTATGTAACGCAATTTTAGTTAACTGTTAAGCAGACAGCTATGATACTACGACGAAAGGGTCGCTATTAGCATTAACCATGGCGGGCGGGCCCTGTTTCTTAAAGGCCTCTTTAAACTAGTATAGACGCGAGGTTGATCTGATGGGAGTTCACGATCTTGTACCTGCTTATTCTTCAATAATGATAGAAATTGAGGTGACAACACGCTGGAAAAAGCTCGACATTCGCTTCCTCACTGCAGAAGTTAGAGTCCGACATTGCATAGTTGATTAGCAAGTCAGCCATGAATTTGCGGAAGCTTCTATCAGCAAGCATACGAGCATCAAAATGAATGAGCTCAGATGCCACATGAATTCAAGCACTAGTTTGTTCATGTTCTTATCAGTATAAGAAGGAAATGGTCAATGAGCTGGTGCAGCAGATAGCTGTTGAAATGGCTTTCTGAAATACTGATAGTACAACATCATGGTGAGGTTCGCTGTTCTCGACGATGGTAATTGATCAGCCATAGCCGATCAGCAATCTTTCTGGTACATTCTAATTGCGAATATAAGGCCTACAATTGCGAAGAGCATCAACTATTACTATTTAATGTATTCAACTACGCTTCGATCTTCTCTGTGTTTCGTCCCGAGGTAGACTCAGTGTTTTCTCGTTTTCATTTCTCTATCTAGTCGGATACATAATCATGCTCAACAGATTACAATCAATTCACAACAGTGGAGCCTACTATTGGTTATTCAAGCCCTAGTTGTGTGTACTAGTGCTGTCGTAAAAGCTGGCAGACTCAACTGTAGGTTTCGAATGGGTGGCCCCACACACGACTGACCATGCCCTTTCTGAGAAGAGCATCATCTTCCCCCCGTTAACATACGATGTTGCCATATGGAATAGATGCTTCGGCGCGGGACACGGATGATAGCGTGCGCGTGAAAGCCGGTCGGAGATGGACCTCATCGGAAATCGCACTAAAATCGCACTCATCGGAAATCGTTACTGTAGTCCGAGGTTGGTAAAGAGGGAAAGAATCATAGAATTCGCGACACATTATTCTAGACAAGGCTTGGACTAGCGAGCATTATGGATATCGGGCTAAATGGTTCATCTCGAAATTTGTTGCTATACATGATTACATCCTATAGCACGGGGCATTTGAGGTAGGGGTTGCTCAAAAGCACTTTTTATCTGGGAGCATCACCTTAGTAAACAACACCTAAACAGACGTGCAGCAGCATATGCAATTGAGCAAAAATGTGAAGGAGAAAAATGGCGTGCGCTTGAGGGTTAAAGAAGTACAATTCTACCAGTACATCACAGCGCATAAGGGTCATCATGTATTGCAACGAGACGGAGTAAAAATTAAGAACGAGTGAGAAATTGGATCATTCTTGGAGGGCGAATTGAAGATTTTCGTGGGAGTAACAGAAATCCTTACGACCAAGTGGTATTTCTCCTCACGTCCTCCTGCCTTATTGACTGCTGCGGTTTCAATTGCAGAAAAAACAAGCTCCAAACGTCGAGAGTACATTTACAGGAGTAATAGGATTCATGGCAAAGCTGGGATTTGACTTGGATCCTGTTGTGATGGTCTCAGTGCTGATGACAATTGGAATGAGTGTCGACTACGTTGCTCATGTTGCGTACCATATGCAGGTATGCTCTTCTTCTTATTGATAAATCTTTCTTATTTCGGAATCCAAAGATTTATCATCCGGTGTTGTTGTTATCCTTTGGTGTTGTTATGGGCAGCACGTGTTGCGCAATAGCAACACGTGCTGCGGGGGCGTGGCCTCCTTTCGTGCTCAGCTCTAAACCCTTTCATGGACGGTTTTAAACCGTTTCATGGTCGGTTACTAACCAACGCGTTTCAAACCGGTTGGTTCACAGTTTCAAACGCAAACTTATCTGAGAAGAATAAACCGCACAAGCCACGTTTCCACTTTACCAACGTTAATAATAGTATTAGATAAGGATAAGGATAAAGGATAAAGGACGGCGTTACTCAATCCCTTCTGGGATGCGCCAGCGCACTCTACTTCTACGGGATGTCGTGGAGGCGACATGAATGCGTATTTGGCCATACAATGACTTGCGGTGGCCAGCCGATGAACAAGTCAGCGCTTTATCCTTCCCAGACAAGTCTGGTACCAATTCACCGACCCCGGAGGGATGGAAGGCTTGGTTGGCCTGGGCGGGAAATCCGAACCAGGAACCTGGTATCGGGTGCACGCGACAGTCGCGCCTCCTCCGACTGCGCTACACGCGCCCTAATAGTATTAGATGCAAGTCTATAAATAAAAATTTGTAGCATCTCATATCTTTTTATTTTTAAATATATTTTTTATATATTACAAAATTCCACGGTACAACAATTATGACTAAATGATCACAATAATAAAAACATTGATAACTAACAACAGTAACAATCATTTTTTCTTTCTCCTCAAACTTCATGCAAACATGCCTAAGAATAGTTACCCTGAGGCTATTCACTAAAAAAGCTAACTAATTAGCTTAGTTGTTAGTACAGTACAAGGTAATATATTGTTGCATTTATACCAATGTAGTGACAAATAAGTTTTACAATTGAAAAAAGTCGAGTTATCACTCGATATTATCTCACGTAAACGCGGTCTAGTGGGTTTGAATGTAAAACGCGTTAGCTGCCAGTCTGGTGCCGTATTCATGAACGTTCCCGGGATCTTCCCGCCTTCCCACGGGAAGCGACAGAGGCGAGAGAGCGAGACAGGAGAGAGGGGCGAAAGATGATATCGCTATGATATCGCTTATCTCCCGCTCCCGCCGCTTCATGAATGCGGCCTCTGGAGTGGGTTAACGCTTCTTCCGCTTTTTAATGCATAGTCAGAGATCTCGATCGGCGGCAGTGTTGCGCGGGTTGCAACGCACTGCGTAGCATCGACCCAGCACTTTCGTCGACAGCGTCGCCGACCCATCGCCAAAGTATGACCGATGCCTTACACCACATGTGCTGTTTAACTGCACTTAACATCCACGATATTCCGAGGCGCATCAGCGCTCACCCATGACGTCGGAATGAACCGAACGCTGATATCACCATGGGACCGGTTAAGCTGAAGGCCTTACTAGTAACAATGTTTTAACGCATTTTGTTAAAGTCTGAAGCGGTTGGTATAGAGGCTGAAAATGTCACATGATGTTTCGTTGCGATCGAAACTCTTGCACTACGCGAGACTCCAATCCGCACCTTCTTTGCCTGTCATTCTCTACAGCAGCCGCTCCAGGCTTCAGCAAACGTGTTAAAACATTGTTACTAGTGAGGCTTTCTTAGCCGGTTCCATGAAGCGGCCGGAGAACCGTAAACGAAAGCTCAGATAACGTGGGTTATCGCTCACCATATCGCTTGATAAGCCGCGTTATCTGAGCTATTTGCTTACAATTCTCCGTTAACGTTACTGCAGTAACTTTGATGAATCCGGCCCCAGATGTCAGCCGCCGGCTCACCCCGATATCATGGGTGCTGAATGCTGATGCGCCTCGAGGATTCGGGGACGTTATGTGCGCTCACACAGCAACAGAGGTGTTATGCCATCGCTCAATCCGAGCGGAGCGCCGGACAGAACGACGAGCTATGCCGAAAAAAAAATGAAAAAATTAAAATGGAAATAAATATGACAAAAGGGGGAGGGTGATCTCTAGCATCGCTAGCGATGTGAGCCGACCTGTGCTAAGCTGAGCGATGAGCCGGCATCGCTAGCTATGGAAGGAACAATTGATGCTACGACACGCCGCAGACTGTACAAGCGGCACGCGCGTATTCCATCTTCGCAGAGTCTGATGCGCTCCGGCCATCGCTCACCCCTGAGCGATGGCTGACATAGGCTAAGGCCCAGTAACCAGAATGTGCGGGTTCGCGTCTCGCCTGGCGCAAGAGTTTCGGTCGCAACAAAACATCCTAGAACAACAATAAGAGTTCCTATGTTGCGGAAAGCTTCATTTATAGAAGCTATACATATTTTTGTGCAGCACAGCGTTAAAACGAAGTTCGCTAAAGCCCTATTGTCACATCTCAGCCGACTTTGGAGTTTCAATGGCGCCTATGTTGGCGTCGTGCAAGAAATCGTTTATTTAGACATATAGCCGAAAGTTACTGGTCATCTCGCCGCACCGCTTCTGTTTATTCTACGGCGTGGTCTCCCAATACAGCGCCTCAAACATTCCATCAAGTGAGGTGACTGTGGAAGACCACTTTGTATGAATAGGATCAAATCAAATGCGTTTCCGTTGCCGATGAGCCGGTTGTCGCTGAAAGATCATTGGTGATCGGATTGCTATACAAACAAGAATCGGTCGATTGATGGATATCCACATATCAACAAATTTCCGAAATTACCCTTTCCACGTCTCGCTTTTCAGCTCGACACGAAAAGCACCGTCCATCGCGGCAAAGTGGTTCGGACACCCATGAGGAGCATACACGAGAAGTTGGAGCACACCGTTGAGAGTGTGGCGCTACCTCTTGCGCAAGCTGGGATTTCGACAGTGTCTTGCGTGCTTCCACTGCTGCTTCTTCCGGTAAGCACGATGCTTCTTAGTTAAGTCGCGATTTGTCTAGCTGAATATTGGAAGTACCATTCAAATGCGATCTGAAGAGAGTGAACCATTGGATATTACCTAGAAATTTTACAAACTAATTTCAAGCAAGTTATGACGAAGCGGCGGTTTGCGGTCGTTAAAAGCGTGGAAAGGGCTTTGCTTGAAAGAATTTGAGCGTTATTGTAGTACAGAGGAAAAATCCACGATAGGTCATAGATGACCAATTGAGGATTCTTCGCCCTTTCTGTCTAGACTTTAGTCTAAGATCGTATACATTGGCCGACATTTTGTGTTGAAGTTGTGTGGAAACAGCGTTATATAAGTTTATTGTGTACTGGTATCCCTACAGTATATAAATAAATGGTTTTGTGGTTATCGATACTAGTAGGGGGTTCCATAATTTTCTGGGCTATTTGAATTTGAGTGTTTGGCGCGTGACAACTTCTTTATACAAGATCCAAACGGGGCGTTCTCTTGGTACAACAAAGCGATTCGAATATACTTCCCAGTCGCATATCGATTAACTCTATCGGTCTACTGCACGAAGTTTGGCAATTTCTTAAAAATGAAGCAGAAATCGACGTATCGCTACTTGCTTCTTCATCACTTTCGTTCTGGACTGTATGCGTACGCTGCTCACAAACTTATCGTTGCTTTGTTAGACCCAGCCGTCTACAGCAAGCTTAAGTGTGAAACTTGGTTCAATCTTTTCACTAAGGGAATGTACAGCATTACGGACAAGAAGAATACTGGAAGACCGATTGGATCGAACGAACGGCGAGTGCTTGAAGCAGGCAGGAGGCAACCTGCCACAACCGTAAGGGCGATATCGAAGGCTACCAGTACTCCGTGTAGCACTGTTCATCGTAACCTGAAACAAAGAAGAAGGGCAATATTGCCTGAGTGGATCCCGCATGCACTGACTCCATCTTAGAAGCGACAGCAAATGGTCACCTGTCAGAATAATCTCAACCGCTCAAGAACGACTGCATGGTTAAGCACGATTATGACACAGGACGAGAAGTGGTGCATGTACGATACCACCACGCGATTGATCCAGTGGCTTCCGAAGCAGCAAGACCAGAACGAATTCCGAAGCCGTCCCTACATGGGAAGAAGATTTTGCTTTCATTTCGGTTCGTGAGTCGAGGAATCCTGTACTACTCGCTTTTGCCTGAGGGATAGACAATTACAGCAGACTTGCTCGTTGAAGATATGGTGAAAATGAAGCGTAAGCTGCTCGAGAATTACCTGAAATTCGGTACTACTCGTGTCTTAATGGATCATGCACGACCGCATCGAGCGAAACGAGCGCAGGAGACGATGAGGAACGAGTATATCGAAATTGTGGCTCATCGTGCCTATTCACCACATATCACCCCTTGTAACTGTGTAGCATTCAGAATTCTTGCTCATTTTGTCAGGAACAAACGATGCTCGCAACGTCAAGAAATTCAGTGCCCAGTCGACGAATAGATAGGAAGCGGGCCAGCTTCTTTCTGGGAGAATGCAGTCAACTCTGTCCAATCGTTGAAGAAAAGCTGTGTCCACAAATGGAAGATATATCGCTTGGCTACTCTTTGTCATAATCTTGTTTAATAACTTTTAATAATAATGGTATGATAGCCCAGAAAATTATGGGACACTCTAATAGAAGGAATGGGAGGTAAGCTTGAGAGAAGGATGGAGAGATAGTGAAAAGCTGTGAATAGAGGCTATTGGTTAATGAAGGTATTGTCCCAAGGTGTGTTGGAGAGAAAGGCGGGGGAAGACGGGAGAGCAGAGCTGGGAGAAGGAGGTCGAAGAGAAGTAAACTGTAGGCAGGACCGGAAGTGCCCGAATCTGCGGGCCGCTCCCTCTCATAGAGGAGACCTTTTATACGGGCCAAATTGGGCGGAGACGAGTGCTTATTGGAGGCCTTGAGAGGCTCGGCATACAGTACAACCCGAGCTGATGACGAGTCATAGCGAATATACCGATGCCCATGACACCTTCCTACCTCATTATTTAACGTCATGTCAATGGCCACACTACACTTGAACTGCACCAAAACTTGCTGTGAACTTTTCTATTAACAAGCGACACTTTCAGACGTACTCTTCCTCGGTCTTCGTTACCGCCATCGTTCTTGTAGTGACATTCGGCACAATTCACAGTCTAGTTGTACGTTCTTTACAAATTTTTCATTAGTTTTTCATGTGACGCAATAAATTCATTCCATTTCCGTGTTTCAGATACTACCTGTGTTCCTCTACCGCCTACCTGAGTCGGTCACAAGTTTCAGCATTAAAAAAGTCTGCAGAAAGTGTTGTAAACAAGAAACCAAGTAGCGGAAGGGCTGAACGAAAATTTTAAAAACCAAGCAACATTCTCTGTTTTATTATATTTTAAAACAACGTGTGTTGAATTGTGTTGAATTTAATTTTAGTTGTTTTTAAGTCAATAAAATTTTGTTAATGCGGTTTTATGTTCAACCATTTAAATCTTTTGGTAATCCTAACCTTCGTTAACAAAATCACGTTTAATAGGTGTGGACAGTTCCTCGAATATAATGCTTAAAACAGGTGCATCGAAAAAAAACTAAAATGTTTTTTCAAATGTATGCCTTGCTCCATTCGCATTTTATGCCTGCGTGTGTTGCTGTTCTTGCTGTGGTATTGGTCCATCGATCACTCCAAGATATCTTCTTCTACTCTTCCTGAACGTTTATTATAGTCACAGTGGCCACTGTTCTCGTGATCCGCCTATTCTCTTCCAACGGCGTTTCCTGTCTTGACGTCGACCTCGTCTAAATCTCGTGATGATGTCTCTTCATTTCTTCTCTAAGAGTGATTACAGTTACTTTGCTCTTCGATATATGTTTCCATACCTCCTCAAACGTTTCTTTAGTTTCAGCTAACTTAGAAGAGTCAAAGGCATGGCAATTAGTTGCATAAAGATGGGTAGATCTGATTACTGTCTTAGCAAGATAGAGAGGGGATCACTCTCCTAGGCGTGAATTTCTTCAAGACTACAGCTCACGTAGACGAGCATGTTGTGCACTCCTTGGGGTAGTCCACCCTACTTCTAGCATAGCGTTGCAATATGAAACTAGAGTAAGAAAAATGAGGCAGAACAATAGTCGTCGCCAAAATGGTCCTATATTAAAGAACGACAGTGATGAGCAGATTTCTGCGGATAAGGATAAGGCCGACTTGCTAGGTGAAGTGCTCCAAAAGATTTACAGCAAAAAACATTAGACGATACAACGCCACAATTTGCAACGATAGAGCCTACATTTTGGTTTCATACAGAAGAAATTATTGAGGTATTGTCCCTGTATCACCGTACTTCATCCCTTTGAATTTCGTGGAAAGCATACATTACATAGCCTATCCCTTGGAACTCGAATTTAATCTATGCTATACTAGAGCGGAATCCCCATTCAAGTGTGAACACCTATTTTGAAGAAGGCTTCACTCACAAGGAAAGGGTCTGAAGCGTATGTCTCATAAGGAAAGGGACTGAAGCGAGAGCGAGTAGTAGAGGGAGAATCCCCACCCCTCAATTAGTATTAAAATGTACTTATTTTTTGCTAAGTCGTAAAGCCCTAGGAGCAGGGGAACCTTGAAATTACAATGGAATACGGTACATCATGAGTTTGCCGGGTCTTGTACGCCCGCGATGCCTCTGCCGCCAAGTAGCTCGGAGCGCAGTGGAAGTGACGCTGCTTCATGCGAGGATGGTCGGGGATTTGGTTCTTCTACGGTACTGCATTCCTGCATTTCAAGTGAGTGGCTGAGATTTGGGTGATTCTAACGTCTATACCATTTTCAGACGTTTTATGCGCATTTTCTAGCTGTACGCTGTGGAGAGTACCTTCCTTGCGACTTATTTATTACTGACCGGATTTGTAACCACAAAGCTGATGGCAAAAATTGGAGTGGTGGAAATACATCTCAGGATCGTCAACTGGACCAGACAGTTTTTACTAAATAGGACTTATCAGGTTAGGAATCAAGGAAAAGTACTCCTTGATCCTAACCTGATAAGTCCTATTTTTCACTACATTTAGTGGTGTATCCCAAGGTGGAGTCCTGTCTGAGTTGTTGTTTTAGCTGTACACATATGAATTGCTTAACTCAATTATCAGTCTGGTGTCAACTGTAAAATATTCGCCGACGATATAAAGATCTACAAAAGTATGGTGAGCCGGAGAGGTGAGGAGATTCAAAGACACTTCAGATAGCAACTGATTATATCAGCTTCCGGGCAAACAAATGGGAGTTGCCTCTTTCATCAGAAAAAAGCTCATTTCTTACGATTGGATCAAGAAGTCACCTTGATATCCCCTCCTATACTATCAGTGGTCAGGTTTTGCTCAGAGTTGAAGAAGCTCGGGATCTATTTTTTTATTTCATAATTACGAGCAATCTTTCCTTCAGCAAACACTGCAGCCTTCTAGTGAGAAACGCAAATTACAGCATATAAAACATATTCCGAGTCCAAAAGTAAAATATCCTGAAAGTTTACATCCATGCCTACAAAACTTATTTAAGGCCAATTGTAGATTCGGGAATATCGATCTTAAATCAAACCAGAAAGAAAGATATCAATCTTCTTGAAAGCACTCGGAACAGCTTCACCGGAGACCGATAACGAGACGCTTTCCGGTGATCTATGACATGATTCCTAATGGAGCATGAAAATCAGAACTATTTGGCCTGCCTTCAGTAAGAAGCAGGCGAAGTAGAGCTGATCTTATCATAATGTTTAAAATTCTCACCAAAAAGGTGAACAACAAAGAGAAGAATTCATGAACGGGGTCGACGAAATCCGTCCGAGGAAAGCTCAAACTATGTTTGCCAGTTGCAAAGTCAAGACTTAGAGCAGATTTCTTGACTTATAGAACTAAACTTGCTTCTTAGTAGATACGACGATATGATGACGATGTCCACACATGCTTGGAGTTGAGCTGTCGCCTGCTGAAATTTTTTAAAATGTGATTGTAGTTGACGAATATTTGGTTGCGTTTTGTTCTTGTTTTTTTTGCTTTGTTTTTCTATGCAATATGAATCATATTTTCCCTTTGAACAAGCATATAGATAAATAAATAAAATCTCTAAAAGGGATGAACGGCGGTTTTGGCCAATCCCTGTTTGGAACACGCCACGCATTCTACTTCTCTGGGACGTCGAGGAGTTCGGAGAGGAAAGATGGCCAGCCGTTGAGCAAGTCAGGCTTTCCCCTTTCCATACACTTACGGTACCAAAGCATATCCCAAATCAATGGAATGCTTGGTTGTCTTGGGTGGGAAACTTTAACCGAAAATCTCGACTCAGAATGCAGACCACAGCCGGCGCCTTCTTCTTCTTCTTCTTCTTCTTCTTCTTCTTCTCTCCCGCTTCGAGGCGGGGTCCGCTATTCTGGTGTGGTGACGCCACTTTACGCGATCAAATGCTTGATCGGGATGGATACCAGCAACCTTTAGGTCCACATGCAACGTATCAAGCCATCGCTGCTTCGGCCGCCCTTTAGGCCGTTTTCCGGGCACATCTATGTTAAGGCCAATCTTCCTAACAGTGTCACCACTAGCTCGAAGAACGTGGCCATACCACCGAAGGCGAGCTTCACGTAACTTGTCAGCAATTGGAGCGACACCAAACCTCTGACGTATTTCATCGTTGCGAATACGGTCCAGACGCGTAACACCAGCCGTCCATCGCAGCATTTTCGTTTCCATTACGCTGAGGCGAGTCTCAACCTCCTTGGTTGCAGGCCAGCACTCAGCTCCATACATCGCTACTGGTCGGACGATGGTTCTATAGATCTTCGATTTAAGGCGTTCCGGTATTTTCCTGTCGCATAAAACGCCTGTCATCGAGCGCCATTTGGACCACGCTGCGCTCACGCGCGAGTTCACCTCGAACGTCAGACTACCATCAGACGCAATTGCAGATCCAAGGTACTTGAAGTTTGTCGTTCGTTCTAGCGCAGTGCCATTGATCTCAATGGACCCGGTTTCGTTTACGTCTGTCGTCAAGTACTCAGATTTTTTGACGTTTAGCTTGAGCCCGTACATCGCCAAGCGGTCGTACCAAGCTTGCGCTTGTCGCTCGAGTTCGCTCTTCTCTTCGCTTGCAAGCATTACGTCATCTGCATACAGCAGCGTCCAGGGGGCAGGCTTCTGAAGGTCTCTCGAAATGGCATCCATTACGACAATGAATAGGAGCGGGGAAAGCGCAGAGCCCTGGTGAACACCAACGGAGATAGGAAACTCCGCCGATGTGCCGGCTGGCGCTCGCACACTACTCCTTGGACCAGAGTAAAGTATGCGCACCCACTCAATAAGCTCTTCGGGAACACCGTGTTGTCGTAAGGCGTACCATATAACCTCACGCGGTACACGATCAAATGCTTTCTCTAAGTCGAGAAAAGCTATGTGCAGCGGTTTCTGCTTTTCGCGATGTCTCTCTACCAGAAGACGAGCAGCATGTATGGCATCGATGGTGCCACTGCCCGCTACGAAGCCACATTGATTGGTGGAAAGTTGGACGATATCGCGAATACGTCCATCTACAATTCGCTCGAAGATTTTCATGCTGTGCGAGAGCAAGCGAATTGGACGGTAATTCATGCAGTCCGCAGGACTGCCCTTCTTCTTCCATATCGGGATCGTCGTGCTTTCCTGCCAACTACCAGGTACCTTCTTTTCCGTAACAACCTGGTTGAAAAACTTCATTAGCCACTCAGCAGGACTCCAGCACCTCAACTTCCATAGGTCGGCCGCTATATCATCGGGGCCCGTTGCTTTGCCTGGCTTCATCTTCTTCAAAGCCGCTTCCGTCTCCTCCACAGTGATTTTCTGCACAGGACCGTGCGTAGGAGGGACGCAAGGGATGGGCGGATGGGCAAACTCTTCTGTCGAAATTCTCTCGAAGTAGTCATGCCATCGTTTCATAGCCCTCTTGCGGTTCGTCAGTAGATGGCCATTCTCATCGTTGATGCCCAAGAATTTCTCGATATCCTCGGCCTGACGATGACGTGCCTTGGCAAGTCGATAAAGATGTTGTTCGAGTCTCGAGTTTATCGCTGAGATCATCATAATGGACGGCTTTTGCAACGGCTACGGCCTTCTTTGCCGCTTTCTTCGCCTCCTGGTACATACGCCATTTGTCTGCACTCTTGTCGCGCAGGAACGCGTGATATAATTTTTTCTTCTCTCGGACTTTTTTCTTACGTCGTTAGTCCACAGCCACGCCAGCTTCTCGATCTTGCGGCGTCCAGGCTTAGTCATGCCTAATTCAGAGCATGCAACTTGTAAAATCGTATCGGTTGCATCTTTCCAGGTTTCGTCGACGGTTGTCACCGTCGGTAACCGAATACGAAAAACAAAAGCTGCAGCGTTTTCCTTCAATCGCCACCACTTGATTCTTGGTGGACCGCATCGCTCGACATGCCTCAGCCTCGGAGGGGCGAACTTAAGAGTGCATATCAGCGGACGGTGCTGTGTGGCGACAGTCTCGTACGGCACCACCTTCGCATCTGTAACCAGCTTTCGATCGCGATGCTTCACAAGGATGAAGTCGATCTGTGTCTTGGTGCTCCCGCTATAGAACGACACCAGATGGGAGTCACGCTTTCGAAATACGGTGTTCGCGATGATGAGGTTATGCGAGTCCGCATACTCAACGATTCGCTCACCATCAGCGTTACGTGCTCCATATCCGAAACCGCCGTGACAGCTGCGACCATCTTTCGCAGTCCCCACATGACCGTTGAGGTCACCTGCGATAACGACAGCGTCTTCTGACGGTACCTCTGCTGTCTTTTCATCAAGCAGGGTCCAAAACTCATCCTTGGCTCTCTCAGAGCAGCCTGCCTGCGGAGCGTATGCAGAGAAGAAATGATACATACGCTGTTCAGCAGCGACTACGACCTTTATCAAGCGGTCATTAAAACGTTCCACGCTTATAATCGCGTCTCGAAAACGTTCGGAGACGATTACACCAACTCCGCTCGTGGTCCTGGGACTGCCGCACAGAATGGCCCTGAAGCCTCGGCCTATGTCCCTCGACTTACAACAGGACCACCTCGTCTCCTGTACCGCACATAAGTCGATTCGTCTTCGCTCCAGTGCTTCTGCCAACTCGCACGAGCGGCCCGTCAACGTACCCACATTCAGCGTAGCTACGCGGGTCTTGCCTACGTTACGGGACTTTCGGACTAGCTCAGTTTCCCCCCGATGCCGTCCTCGCATCAGGGACCCTCGCATACTTCTCACACTCGCCGGGCTCTGCGAGTGCGCGTCGGCTCCCGCGGACGCCGTAGCATTATCTCGATACTCACTTAACGTCATCAACCATGTGATGTTACATGGGATCTCCACAGGCCGGCCTGTCACTAGGGCCTGTCGCCTGTACTCGAATGTCCGTGATTAGCTTAGCTCGCAGAGGCGAACAGTTTCCAGCGGCACCACGTGGAGGAACGGACATCGCCACCAGCCGGCGCCTTCTTCAACTCTGCTATTACGTGCCCACTGTTCTATAAGGCACTCTTTAAATACCATGGAGCTCTGTGTATGCGTTATTAAAGAATTCAGGTGAACTCCCTCAGCTTTAGGGCCTGTTCATGCCCTGCGAAAAGTTACACTAACAGTTTATTCTGACTGTGGTCACCGGCTTGGAAGTTTAGGTAGTGTTATTACCAGTCACCCTGTCAGGGCTCGATTTTGATATTTCTCACTAGTATCCATTACTTCTTCATCGGAAAATATTGCCTTAATGCTGTCTTCAATATTGTGCAGCGTTGATATCATTCGAAATAGCTCATTCAGGGCCCGGATTCATCAACAACTCAAACAGTCTGAACCAACATACGGCACATCGCTAATTAAATGGAACTCTCATCCGAATGAAAACGTACCCTAGTCCCAGTTTCGCGCTCCAACAATTGAATCCGTTTTCCTTTTAGTCTTCATAGCCCAACTCGGAGGAGAGGCTCCGACTCACTTAAGGCCCTCCCGGACTTCTGCGGCGTTGCCGCTCTTCGTCCCTGCCCTATCCTTCATCATAGGGCAGGGACGAAGAGCTCGCCGCCAGCGGCGTCCCTGCCCTATCCTTAACCATTACGGCGAGCGGCCTTACCGCAGAACTCTGTGGAGGCCTTCAGGCACAGTTTATGCTTGCGCCGTCGATGTAGCCACATGCACACTACTTTGAAGCGGGCAGCGGGCAGTGGAATGTGGGCGGAGCTGGTCTCCGCCCACATTCCACTGCGGCACTGTGGAACTGCACCGCAGCCGCACGCAGTGAGGAGTGTCCGAGTCATTCCTCGCTGCCACTGCCGCTGCTGCCGCTGCCGGCAGCACTGCTGCAGCGGAAGTGTGTACACTCCGTCAATGTCGCTTCCGCTGACGCAGTGCGACTCTGCCCTTCCACGCCATGCCTCAGCGTCACTGCCGCACTGCCACTGCAGAGTGTGAATGCGGCTTATCAGACGAATCACGCCGCGAAATGAAGCGTCTTCTCTTGTCGACCTGCTTCGCCTCAGCGCAGAAACAACGGCAAAACAAAGAACAAGTTAGGATTGAACACAATCAGAACAACTATGGAAATGAACACAATCTCGCAACATCTATACTGATTCATTCAGAAGCACAACTCCGAAATGAATGCTGGATGGGAAACGGGGTTATTCTTGAACGAAGTTTTTAATAGCCTCCAAAAGAGCTTCGAATTGGCCTCTATCGCCAATCTGTAAGAATGCTGTCTTCCATTACAATCTACTCGAAAGCTAAGCAACCACGTCCCTCACCTCTTGCCTCCATATAAATTTCCAATCGTTTCCTACAGTCGGAATATATGGTCGAGCCCTCCTCAGTGTTTTCCTTAGTGACTTTAAGAAGGGTCCTCGCACTTCGATCACGGACCATTCTTAAATTGCACTGCTTCTAAGGCAAATGCCACCGACAATCCACTGAGGTGGAAACAGTAATTCTTACGTTTAAAAAACAGAGTCTCGTCGACTTCCACGATTTTGCCATCGCGTCCGATTCTTCTGGGCGGATTTTCATCAAGTTCCTTGGCAATAACGTCTTTAATGCACTTGTTCCAATCCGCGACCATCGAGTGGTTTATTCCCAGTTGTTCCTCATATCATTTCACAAGTGTTAGTTGCAGTATCCAGCTATAATCAAAGCGGAGGCCAGAACACTGAAAACAAGTACCGTCCCTTATGGAGACCCGCTTGCTAGAACAAGCGTTCCTTAGGCACCGCCAAAAGAATCCTCTCATTTCCTTGAACAACAGCTTCATATCGCGGTGTGAGCAGTTCGGACATTTCCGCTGACTTGGAAACAGCCCCTTCCCTTGCAGAACCTTTATGGCTTCGACCTCGGGGCTAGGCAAATAAAATAGATCTATCAAGCACTGTTGCTGTAGATCTAACAGCTACACAGGTGACTCTTTTTGCACGGCACTTCAACGACGACGCGTCGGGGGAAGACATAACTCCAACGCCGCGCGAACCACCCCTGGGGCCGTATGCTCGTGCTCCCCCGTTGGGGGAGAATCAATCAATATCAGCATATCTCATCACACCCCAATCCCCATCGGGGGAGACTCGGGGTAGACGAGCATACGGCCCCTGGGGTCGCGCACGGTGCGCGATGAAATTAAACGAGTTGTCGCGGTGCGACTGCTTCAAGCACGGCTAGTAACTCGCACTAGGGCGCCAAAGGGTGTGCCGGCGACTTTGACTGCGCAGATGAAGGAAAGAGACATGAGATGAGGATGAGACAAGTCTGATGTTCCTGGTAGGGATGTGGGAGTGGTTGTTAACAAAGTGCGGACGGAATGAGAACTTAGGGAAGGTCAAGGATCTGGTGAGAGAGATTCGAAACAAGAACTCGGACGTAATTACTAACTAGAAGTTTCGGAAGCAAATGTTTGTAGGTTTCTATTGAGGAGGATGAGCGCACTACTTCGTAGGTTTCCCCTTAATTCTAACTTTGCGCTGCACCTGACCGTCATCAACTCACTTGTCATAGTTCACGTGAAATGCCATTACCAAGCACCCCTTTAACAAACACAACACCAAATAAAACTGTGCTGAATTACTCAACAATCCTGGCAGCTATCTTCTAAAAAAGGTAGTTAGAAGCACAAATTGAGGGAGACAACCTGATGGATGGTAACCGAGACAGCGCAATCTACCCTTTGCAAGAAACATGGCCAACTGTGGTCCTGACGAGCAATAAACCTCAAAAAACTAGACGAGAGGCTTAAGCAGTGGTAAAATGTCGTGCTCCGCGGCTAACCATGCATCATCGAACGCACGTCCTCGTTTCAGCGCCGCGACGTCGCATGCGGCTAGCGCGCGAAGTCGCGTTGGAGTTACGTCTTGGAGCCACGACGCGTACGCTGAAAGGGATCAGTCACGCGGGTGCCCCCATACTTTGAATTCGAACGTATGCATCAATGCGGTCAATAGCGCCGGCGTCGCGTTGTTGATATTCCCGACCCGCCCCACCGCGATGCGACGGATGGCGCGACGTAGCGGGCACCAGCCCACTTAGTACCCTTTATCTTGTCTACCAGCCGCTCTGGGCTTAGCAAAAGGTGTAAAAAGCTTCGTACTCTTTGAGGCGGCTTTTTGGTGGTGCATTTTAGGAGGAAACGCAATTTGAATGAGTATCTGCTCCAGCGTAGCCAAGATTGGTACACGTATTCTGTCCATGTCTAAGGTCAGCCTTATTTTCGACTTCGGCGCAGTGGCTCAGGGCGATGGTGGGTCACCTCGTATTGAGTGGTTATCCTGCCTTGGTAGGAACGCACGTGATTGTCCAATTACATCAGGAATGGCTTACCTCTGTTCACCGCTTGGGTAGAACACGCCAGTGCTGTGTAAATTTTTTATTTTGTGCAATACAGAACGGATTATAGGGCTGAATTTCATGGCGACCCCTCCCCCGGGCCGCCTTGCTCTTCCTACGACGTCGTTTTTTGGTCCCTCAGCCATTTGGATGTGTTTCTTTAGAATGAAATGGCATTTAAAAGGGTAGTTTCTCAAATAACATCGACTTTTCAGGCCCTGAAGAATGCGACGCTGAAACGTAAGCGAAAATGAAGACTTGCACCAATCTCACAATCAGCTGATGAAACTATTCAACTATTTCAACGTCAGATTGCACTTCATCCCAAAATACTCCACCGAAAACCGCCTCAAACAAACATACTCAGACAAACCAGTACAAAGACGAATCTGAGAAAATGGCTAAAAGAAGTCCCCGCGGCGAAGTCTCTAATCTAGGGCCAGCTGAAACCGAGGCTGTTTGGGCAGTGATAGGGTCGAAAGTTGGTGAAGGATAAAGAGAGGCATGGAGGATTAGATAGTGGAGGCCCCGACATGGATAAAATGAAGGCTGTCGCACTAGGACCAGCCTCACGCGCGCCGGCGGCTGCGAGAGCGGCCGGTTGCATCATTTATCGCTCGACGCGACGGAGTCTGCACGGCCGCTGGATGAGTATTTTTTTCCATTTTTTCGTTGTTTTGGTTTCAGTTTTTGGGTGATATGCTCGCTCTATTGTGTGCATGTCACGTTCTCGTTGTTTTGCTGCTGGTGCATTGCTTTCGGCTTTTGGTGGGGCTTGGAGCTCGCTTTGGGAGAGGGACTTGTACGGGAGGGCACCTGATGGAACGAAATGGATGGACTGAAATAATAGCCGCGAACTTTTAATTCCTCTCGTGGTATTCGATGAAGAAGAGCTTTGTAATGCTGTGTTTGGACGGGGATTTTCCTACATGAAACCTTGCTTTAAAAGTAATAATAAATATATTTCGCCTCCGTAGCATCAGCCGGACCATTTCCCATTTTCCGGCTTTTTTCCGCTTTTTTTTTAAATTTGCCTGTGACATCATAATGACGCCACAATTTCTGCACAGGGCCACTATGTCCGATTTTTGACGATTCCGACCTCTCCGGAGGGTTGGAACCCTATCGGGTAATTACAGTACCACTCATGCGCGAAGGTATTATTTGAAAGAGAAGACCTACCCCTCTTTGTCCGAGTATGATCGAAGTGGAACACCTGAGGTGCCGGCACCGCTCCGAAGACATGGTGGGGTCCCGCAACGACTGTTCTTACGGTAACGGCTTGAAGTCGTGGTGCCCTAGTAAAACTCCTCGTTAGGCCTATGTTAAACTTCGGCGACGCGTCGGCGACGCTGTGTTGCGCGGGTTGCTACGCACTGCGTAGCAACCCGTGTAAGGCCTATGTTATACTTCGGCGACGCGTCGCCGAAGTATAACATAGGCCTAAAGCGAGCAAGGTATTAAGTCTGGGAATAGACCGCTACAAGAACGGCGGCTGGACATGTGACTGTGCCTGCAATAGTCCATACATTGCCCTTGTGAGTTACGAAATCGGGCGGAGTAATGTTGCACGGCCAGTGTTGCGAAACACAACCCACTCTTCTCGAGAATCACTGCAATACGCCAGGCTGCATCTCATACCTGGAAAATGGAACGTTTTCAAGAAACCATGACAATGAGTGAGGGTGTCTTGCTCTCTGACATGGTTAGAGAGAATTGTGTGTGCGGAGGAGAGCTATCTGATCAGTGAGGAGGGCGCGCTCTGCTTCCCTTTTGACATACATGTGGGACACCTTCATCCGCATTTCTGCGGCAGGTGGGACGGAGTACGTCTGCTAGGGGCCATTCTCTCCACTGGTTAGGACTATTTAATGTGCTCCCTCCAAAGGAGAGATTACCAAAAAAAAATTCTCACCCCAATCGCAGATAGGATGTGAGGTAAGAGAAGATAAAGGTTCAAAGATTTAAATATGTGAATCCATATTTCAGGACTGGGTAGTTGAGCCAGTCGCTGTCGGAGAACCACCAGCACAACCTTGTGCAAAGCGCTTGCCTCAGAGGACCAGTTGGGAATGCAACGGAATGATGAATGCTGACATTTAGTAGCTTTTTTTAGTAGGAACACTTTTTTGTCAACATGATCGTTCACAGAAGTAGTACAAGCTAGTTTGCTCCGAAGCAGGCCAAGTCTCGGTCCACCTTTGGGCAAAACGTGAGCCACCTGTGACCCACAAACCGTTCACGCTCTGGTATCAGGTTCACAGGGCGAACAGTCCTGCGAACGCCATCTGACTAAATGGACATGAAGAGTAAAAAAGGCACCATTTGTGCCCGCAAGATGGGCGTTTTTGCACTTTCGATTTCGTAATTCGAGGTCCGCCGAGGATGTTGACAGTGCCGGGAACGAAGAACCCACCCACAAACAAAATACTCCCTCTGAGCGCATTTTTTCCCAGCCTTGAATGAGGCCGGCGACGGCGCGTCGCCGTGCACAGCGCGGCGACCGACCCACGGACGACGTCGCCACCGACGTCGCCGCCGACGTCGCCGCCGACGTCTGTGGCGACGTCGGTGGCGACGTCGCCACCGACGTCGGCGGCGGAAGTATAACACCCCCCTGCGGAGCTCTCGGCGACGTCGTCGGCGACGCTGTGTTGGGCGGGCTGCCACGCAGTGCGTAGCTGCCCGCAAAGCACAGCGTCGCCGACGTCGGCCGACGCGTCGCCGAAGTATAACATTGGCCTAACACTGCCGCCGACGTCGCCGACAACAGCGTCGCCGAAGTATAACATAGGCCTTAAACGCACACAACAACAAAAAACTGCGGAGGAGTTGTCGCGGCACGGCCACACAGTCATCGCCGTAGTCTTTTGCTCTCTGCGCCCTCCTAGATTAGAGATCACGGCGGCGCGCTCTCTGACGTTCGATCGATCTCTTGTAGGCTCGCGAAGGACACCTCGCCGAGAGAGTCGTGGTGCAGTGGATAAGCGGGTTGCTTCGTGCGAGGAAGGTTGGTGGTTCGGTTCTTCGTGGCATTCTTGCATTTCAGCTGACTACGTGATATTTGACGGGTTTCGACGTCCACACGATTTTGAAGCGTTTTTTGCGCACCTTCCAACCGTATACGCTTCAAGAGTACGGAACTTAGCTCCGGATCCCTCCTGGGCGATGAGAGGTTCGCGCGTGTAATGATTGGAATCAAGGATTTCGCGCTCCATCGCCAACGCCCGTGTTCGACTGTTTGAACTTTTACCTTCCGCGTCCGAACAACTCGTCCGAAAACTCGTCCGCAGTTTTTTGCTTGTGTGCGTTTAACGACGAGTCCCTAGTAAAAAGCCTTGTCAGCGTTCCGGGATGACACGTCCTTCACAACTCGCCCAGTCGTTTGAATTGCTGTCAAAGCATGCATAGCGAAGCCTCGTTAGTTGAGTTCCCGCGCATGCCAAGTATTTTGGACGAACTGACCAGCAACACGGCTTCCTCGCCACTTCCCAGTTCCAGAAGGCCAGCTGCTGACGATGTGATATGGCGCGCTCCACGGCTAATTTCAGTCCTACGGTCGAAGTCAGCGGATCCTTGGCGCAGACGTCAATAGTGTACGGAGCCTGTGGTTCTCGTTCCGATGTTCCTGCCGGTGTGACTTTTTGCCCTTTCGCTGCTCCGACACCTCCGTGCGCGCGAAGGAACGACTCCACAGCACCAGAACCTTTAATAAGGACGAGCTGTCGCCGGGTAGTCGTCGAGAGTTGTTCTACTGTTGCCGCTAACTGACGAAAACCGCTGCAGATTCCTTTATTGTCCTTCAAGTTGCGTATTTTGTGTATCGATCAGTGTACGCTTGTATCTTATCTTCGGAAAAAAGAGTTCAGAGAAGTTATAGCAACTGTGCTACAGACCGTGATGGCGGCGGTTTCTGGGAGCAGACGCCAGAACATGACGATCGATGGCATCTGGGAAGACCTGTACAAGGGTTTACAAGCTGTATATATGCGAGAGGTGATGAAATCGCAACGCTACATGGAGCTCTACACGTGCGTTTCCCATCTTTTTTCAACTTTTTCTTCGGTACTAGTGAAAAGTTCCGACTCCACCGACACGACTTCGGTCGAAAAAAATTCCGCCGAAGATTCGGGTGGATAATACAGATACGGGAAGGCGCAAGATTAGATTCTTAACACATTGACGACAATATGAGCCACCGGTGGCTCATACGTATCTGTCCGCGTGGGACAATATGAGCCACCTTCTCTTTGCTTTCATTAGGTATATCGAATTAAAAATTTTATTAGGAAGGAGACCAGTTTTACAATAAAATCAATTCAAGTCGGTATTTTTAACCCAAACTTTGCTCAAGAAGGTTATTTGGAATGCTAATCACGAATCTCACATCCTTTTTCAAAATTTGGGCCGATTGCTGTAGATTACGGTAAGTACGGGTGACTAAAGCTGTCGGAGTCATAGTCGCCGAGCTCGCCCAAACTTCGCCTATGGGGGTTACTTGGGGTGCCGATAACGAATACGACATCCGTTTTTGGTATTACGGTGGACTAAGGTAGGTTACGGTAGGTCCGGGATCTGAGGCTGTCGGGGATTACCCGTTCCTACCGTAACCTACCGTACTCCATCGTAATACCAAAAACGGATATCAGATTCGTGATCAGCACCCGAAATAACACCCTTGGGTGACGTTTGGGGGGAAACGGTGATCATAACCTCGGCTACCGCAACCTATCGTAATCGGCCGAAATTTCGTAAACGGATATCAGATTCGTAATTAGCACCCTAACTTACCCCTCTGATCGAAGTTTGATAGGAAAAAACACACAAGACAAAAAAGTGGTCCGCGAGGGACATTATGAGCCACCGGTGGCTCATAGCGCGCGCGTGTCCCAGGCGGTTCTCTGCCGCAAAACGCGGTTGTCTTCAATGCGTTAAAGCTTCTGCCGGTGACGGCTGGTAGATGTTGCTATGGGTAAGTGGTCGGTTCATCGAGTTACGAAATTCGCGATATTGGTGAAAAAAGAGAGGAGTGACTGCTGCTTCGAGTCGTTCGTTGAATACGCTAAACCATGGCACTTCAAGCTCTCCAAAGGAATTGACTTACGGATGTCAAAGTCGTGATCAGCACCCGAAATAACCCCTCTAGACGAAGTTTCGGCGAAAATTTTTTTTACGACCGAAGTCGTGTCGATGGAGTCGGAACTTTGAACTAGTGCAGTTTTTTCCTTCATTATCTTTACGTGACGCAGAAGGAGGAACGGGCCTCTTCGCAAACTATCCGCCTACTCCTCACTGTGCGCACAACTGCTTCAAGAAATTTTAGTCTCAAGTTAGGTCGTGATACTCATCCTCCACGATTGGGATCACCGCTTACTATTATGGTGAACTACCGGAGTGGTGTTGTATCAAAAAAGGCTTGTCTGGAATTAGGTGGCGAGACGTGCACTTTTAAAAATAAGGCAAAAATTATATTTTTATGACTTTTGCTCTCATTTTGTCATTAATTTTAACCACAAGAATTCACTATACATCCTGACCCGACATGGTATCGCAGTGAAGTTATCTGACAAGGCATATACTCTCTCCTCGTTCTTGTTTTGCACCTTTTTTCTATTAGGAAACATTAATCTTCCATTTTTCTTGCTTATGCTATCGTTAGACTTCTGCCCCTTCATCAACATCATGCAATTGCTGAGAAGAAGAGGCGCAATACGGGTATGGGTGCCCCTTATGACATTGAAGGCGCAATCCTAGTTGGTGGTGGCCCTCTTAAACGATTTCCTGGCAAAGGAAATAAAGCATATTGAAACAAATAAACTACACCACTGCCTGGGGCCAGATTCATCAATGACTTACAGAGATTTAACGGAGAAATCGCAGCCGAAATTCATGATAATGCCAACATTTCACCATATCGCCTGTTGATAAACCGTGTTCATTCGCGCTTTTCAGGAATTTCGGCTGTAATTTCTCCGTTAAATCTCTGTAAGTCGTTGATGAATCTGGCCCCTGTGGTCGCCCAGATAGACTCAGTTTCCGAGTTGCTTGTCGAGAAGGGAAGCTAAAAATGACCGTTCTCGGTGCAAATATTGGGCGTTTGAAGACGACGAACAGGTCGAAACGTTAGGCCGCTCAATAAATTTATCCACCTTACAACCTCGTTCGGCACAGAAATACTAACACACTAACGATAGGTCCACTGCACGACAGTCACTTTCAAGCAGTTCTCAGAATAAAACTCTTGGTCCTGATAGACATTTTGTCCCATACTTGGATTATCTTTGTAGTTGTAACCACTATCTGCCCTCATAGGAAGTGCGGTTGATGACGGCTGAGCTCATACGTCTCCTCTGTTTCCTATTAATTCCTCACGGCTAGGGTCCCGAGTTACATTTACTGGCAGGGCCACTTTGTCTTCCTCGTTTTTTTTTATTCACTGTAAAAAAGGTGAAAATCTGAGGCTTTATCTTGATAATCATTGCACAGCAGAGACCTCCATTCATGTGTGGATGTCAGAGAAATTTCAAGTATACTCTATGGTTCTTACTTGCTAACCACCACTGTAGATGAAGAGTTGGGAGGAAATCCATGCGTTCATGAAAAGTCAGCCTTCTACTTGGTACTTTGGCTGAACAGTACATCCATCAGCTGTGAGGAATGAACTAATCGCCAGACTTCCCAAGATGGAAAAGATGCTCTCACATAAATAATTGGTTTGTGTGAGAACGTCTTGTTCTTCTTAGGAAGGTGTGTGCATTTCGCTTTGCGTCGTCAAGTCCCGAATATTCCTTCAATGTAGAATAGGTGATGTGTTGCAACCTGGAGCCAGATTCATCAACTGCTTACCGCCTTCTAACGGTGAAAATACCGCCAAATCTCCTGATATGACATTCATCCAACATCAGATTTGGCGGTATTTTCACCGTTAGAGAACGGTAAGCAGTAGTTGAACATCTATCCTATAATCTTCTGGAGCCAGAACATTTACTGCTCTTTAACGGTGAAAATACCGTCAAACCTGGTGCTCATGAATCGCGACATCAGGGGTTGGCGATACTTCTCAGCGTTACCGACAGGTTAGCGGTTGATGAATCTGCCCCTGGTTGAGCACTAATGCTGGAGATCCAGTACTTTTAACGCTTCTTCTCCTTTTTTAAGGCGCCTTGGAGGTTTTTGATGTTCGGACGTCTATTTTTTTTGCCATCGCTATATTGGTGATTCCGCAGAAGAACGTCCTTTCTACCTTACACAATCTCAGGACAATTTTCGTTTGAAACCGCGAAGCAACCGGTTTGAAACCCGTTGATTAGTAACCGACCATGAAAGGGTTTGGAACCGAGCACGAAAGGGCGGCCACGCCCCTCGCTGCGCAATAGCAACACGTGCTGCGGGGGCGTGGCCTCCTTTCGTGCTCGGTTCCAAACCCTTTCATGGTCGGTTACTAACCAACGGGTTTCAAACGCAAATTTGTCTGAGATGGAATATATAGTTTGAGAGAAGTGCGCTATGCCAATTGTTGTAATTCCGGGAAAATTGGCAACGCGTCAGATTCACAACAATACCACCTGCCGTGCACTTCTATGGCGCATGAGTCACTTTCCATATCAGGCATCGATTCAGTGCATAACAATGACCGGGTTTTTTCGCAGCTTTGAGTCAGCCTGAAGCGTTACTGTATTAGCTTTAACGAATACTTGTAGGGAACCGGCGCTGCAGCAGTAGTAGTCATTTGTTTGAGTGTTCAGGCTTTTTTCGCAGATACGTGTTTACTCTATAATGTACTCAGTGGGAGTTCAGTTCGCATAAGGCTCATCTTTCCTTCACCTAAAGGTAGAGGTTATGGATAAAGTACCACATTAATCTCTCTCTCTGGAGTGCGCCATGCATTCGATTTTTACGTGATATTGTGGAGGCAATTTTAATGCGTAACTGACCAGTGCAACGACCTGCAATGGCCAGACAATGAACAAGTTACTGGTTCATCCTTCACAGACAGGTTTCTTACCGATTCACCGACCCGAGAGGAATGGAAGGCTTGGTTCGCCTGTGTGGGATTCGAGCTTTGAATCAGTTCTGGGTGCATGAGAGACTCGCTTCCTATGACTGCGCTAATCTCGCTCCTATACCTAAAGAAAAGTCCACGGTTCTGGTGCTAGTGGTTACGGTTTTCTTTAGAAATGATGTTTCTACACTTTTATCTCCAGTAGACCCTGCAGCTCAGCTTAAGGAGCCGCTCTCAAAATTGATTCAAAGTTTGGGTTCCACCCAGGCCAACCAAGCATTCCTTCTCCCACAGGACGGTGAATTCGTGTCAGACTTGTTTGTGAAGGATAAACCACTGACTGATCCATTGGCTGGCCACATCAAGTCATCCTATAGGCTAAATACTCAGACAAAAGTCGGTTAGTGAGCATGAAAGGGTTTGGAACAGATTTACTGCTCGGTTTGAACATTGACATGTCTCAGGCACTAAGTTGGTTAGCAAGCGACCATGAAAGGGTTTGGAACCCAGAACAAATGCGGCAACGCTCTTGCTGCGCAATAGCAACACGTGCTGCGGGGGGGGGGGGGCGTGGCTGCTTTCGTGCTCGGTGCCAAACCCTTTCATAGTCGCTTCTTACCCCCTAGAGTCTGAGACACGCCAAGGCTCAAACCAGTCAGTAACTCTGTTCCAAACCCTTCCACGCTCAGTCACTAACCGACTTTTATCTGATCATGCATTCAAAATTGCCTCCACCGTCTCTTGTAGAAGTAAAGAAGGTGAGAATCAATATTTTTGAGTTGCGTGGCGCATATCAAAAATATTGATTCTCGTCGACTTTTACCCCTAAGAACCTGTAGTAGCAGTCCAGCTTCCCTGTGATTAGGTGTTATTGGCGAGTGTTTTCAGAAGCGTATACGATTTCTGCACGGCGGTCTCAGTAAACGCACAACCCGGTGTAGTCGGTCGTCCTACTCGGCCTAATGCTCGTTCGTCGCACAGAAATTATAACGCTGAAGATGGTCCAGTCACCACGACGGATTTCGTCGGCGTTGAGATGTACGCGAAGCTGACCAACTTCATCGAGTCCTACGTCAAAGCCAGACTCGAGGTTCGACCCTTTCACCCATGCGTTCCTTATCAGTTTTTCAGTGATTAAGGACTCAGCGCTCCTTTACAGGATGCCAAGGACCTTCTGGGCGAGGATCTGTTACTTTATTACACGACGCAGTGGTCCGAGTTCAGGTTCTCTTCCAAGGTAGGTTCGCCCTTACACCTGTCTCTTTGACAGAGATTTTAAGCTGTTTGGTTGTATGTACTGCGGCAGTCTAGACCCTTACAAGGGAGTCTGAAGCATTTGTCTGAGCGGGGGGAGCGGGGCATATAGGAAGAATCTCTGCCTCTCAGTTTAAACACGTGTTTCTTTTTTGCCATGTCGTTTAACCTAAGAAGTGGGGGTCCTTGAAGTTACTATGCAATCGGGGTCACACGAGCGCTGGGGATTCCCGATGTCACTGCTTGCAAGTGGCTCGAGGCGCAGTGGATGGTGGCCTCGATCCATGTGAGAGTGGTCGAGAGCTCAGTTTTCCTGGGTTGTGCTATTTTCGCATTTCAACTTGCTGGTTAAGATTTGAGGGTCCTAACGTCTACACAATTTTCTGGCGTTTTATGCGCATTTTTCCAGCGGTATGCTGTGGAGAGCTTCCTTACGACTTCTTTATTATTGACCGGTTTTTAACCAAAAGGCAGTGAGAAGGGTATTGAACATAATGATGCATGAACGTTCAACACCAGTGGTACACAAGCACAAAGTGCATGAAGCGGGATTAGGCAACGTATGAAGCACTTCATGCACTTTGTGCCTGTGTCGCACTGGTGTTGAGCGTTCATACATCATTGTGTTGAATTCCTTTCTCATTGCTCTTTAGTTAAAGACCCCTCAGTAATAAAAAGTCGTAAGAAAGTTACTCTCCACAGCGTACAGCAGGAAAAAATGCGCAGAAAACGCCTGAAAATGTGTAAACGTCAGGCCCCTTCAAATCTCAATCAGTCAGTTTAAATGCAAAAACATCGCAACGCACGAGAACCGAACCCCGACCTCCTTCTCATGAAGCAACGTCACTATCCACTTGCCGGAACCGACATCGCGAGCGTACAAGATACCCCCAAAGCTCGGGAGGCGCCGATTCTTTAGTAACTTCAAGGGCCTCTCGGGTTTAACGACTTGGCAAAAAAAGCACATTTTTAAAGTAATTGAGGGTGGAGATTCTTCCTCTCCGTTCAGACATACGCATGAGACCCTTCCCTTGTTAGTTGGATATTTATTCGGATCATCTCGGTTCCGTCATTATTTTTGCGGTGGATATGCACAGTAAAGAAGCTGTTGTTTGTGAAGCGAGTACGGTAGAGTACGGTCTCACGAATCTTCACCTTTCAAATAGTAGAAAAGTGGGCATTATTGTACTTTACGGAGCCCAGAGGATAAGGAGGGGTCGAAAAAAAATTTCGCCCAAACTTCGCCCAGGGGGTTATTTGGAGCGCTGATCACGACTCTCACCTCCGTTTTTGAAATTTCGACCGATTACGGTATGTTACGGTGCTACGGGTAACTAAGGCTGCCGACGTCATAATCACCAATTTCTCCCATACTTCGTCTATGGGGGTTATTTGGGGTGCTGTTCACGAATCTGACATCTGTTTTCGTTTTGCGCTGGAGTACGGTAGGTTACGGCAGGTACGGATGACTAAGGTAATGGTCACCGATTTCGCTCAAACTCCAGCGTAAAACGAAAAACGGATGTCAGGTTCGTGATCAGCACCCCAAATAACCCCATAGGCGAAATCGGTGATTACCTTGACGGCCTTAGTCACCAGTACCTACCGTAGCCTACCGTAATCAGCCGAAAAGTGTGATCCAGTTCTACAAAGTCGTTGAACCCTCGTAGCTATGATCTCCCAATGTCTGCTATGGAGTCGCAGAGCTATGCAAGGTGATACTTTCCAAGCATCGAATATGCAGAAAAAGAGCAAAAATATTCCACGGTCGAGGAGTCGAACATCTGATCCCACGCCTATGAGGCAGTATGTTTGCTTCCTTTTTCTGCGTATTCGGTGTCTAGAAGGTGTTGGATTATGCGACCGTGTGACTCCAAAGTAATCTTTTACAGTCACGAAGTAGCATACTTTTCTACTATTTGAAGGGTGGAGATTCGCGCTGTTGTATTCATTTTCAACGTTCAGATATAAGCTTGAGACCCTTTTTTGTTAATTGATTAGAGGCCTTCGAACATCTCTGCGAATATCTGCCGTCTACTGTGTATTGTCTACGCTTTTGAAAACTACGGAACCGTTATGGCAGAATACGAGGACATGCTCGAAAACCTTGTGGCGTAGTTATAGGAAGTCTGTATTTGGTGAAGTTTGAGTAATTATGTAATTCTTTAAGGTCGTAGACGGTATATTCTCCTACCTCAATCGGCACTGGATTAAGCGAGAACTAGATGAAGGCAATGGCAATATTTATATGATCTACACGGTGAGCTCTCTTCTTTATTTTCGTTTTCACTCGATATAGCCGGTATTGTATAATTTCTAACTTTCTTGCATAGACAAACAGGCAACATCGTAGGCAGTACAGCTTATTTGTTTACCAGACGTTCAGCGACCTTGCGGCCGCTAAATGTCTGGTTGGGGGCTTCGCCCCCAAACCCGGAGAATAGAAGAACCCCTATCTTCTTTAGGTCTTCTTACTTTTATTACAGTAAAAAATTGGTTTCACTATACAGATTAGTGCAACGGTATGTGTTGGGTCAGAATCTTCACTGCTCCTATGAAGCCCATCCACCCTCTTTCGCATGTACTCGATTTATTCTTCGAGGTGCCCTTCTCTACGTGTCGAGAAACAGATCACGAGGGTCCTAATCCGGTGCTTATCTGCAAAAACATGATTAAAGTTAATCAGTATTGCTCAACACCGCTTACTGTCCGACAGCAATAATATACCTCCGATTCCCGTACTCACTCTCCCCTCCTCTTCCCAATCTCCTCCCCGCTAATACTTCCTTACCTATGTGCTGGCAAGGAAATGGAGTGACAGTCAAGCACGCACATGTGACACTGAGACCCGACTCACGTGTCACCATGTTGCCGGCGACGTCTCTGACACTTCTGCTCCTCGACACACATGCCACGACCTCTGTGACCGGTCTTCAGGATTCCGACGCATATTGGACGACATTGAAGGAAAATACTGGTCCCCCTTACTTTCCCCCCCCCCCCTAATGGTCCTCTTTGTTGATCCCCCCCTAGTGGTCCTCCTTATTCGGAATCCCTACAGAAGTTGGATATCTGCGGCGTCTTCTGAACTCCTACGCACGTTGGGCACGTCTAGAGCACGCCTTCTGATTCCCTACCCTCTGCACTTGATCCCCATTCATACCCTGACGCGTTACCCGCTGAATATATAGTGAACTTGGGTTATCAGCCGCCAAGGTTATCAGTTCGCCTGCAATCGCGCATGGTTAAGCGCAAAGAAAGCCCGGCTTGCATACGCCGCACTGTCGCAGGCATTTCTTGGCTTCAGTCCCCCCTCCCCGTGACTGACAACGTGACCCACAGAATAAGCGAATTATATATAGTAACATTTGGAGGTGCAAGACATTTTTTGCACAAAAGAATTAACTGCATAAAAAACAGAGGAAAACTCAATATCGCTTTCAACAACGACTTACCTTACAATAAGTGAGATGAGATAAAATATTAAAAAAAAACGAAACAATCATCATTGAATGCTGCATAATGTTAAATGGACAGTTCAACTCGCTCTGAAAACCCTAGAGGATACTCCAACGATGATCATTCTCTTGAAAGCCGAAACAGACATTGTTAAAATGTCCCAACTAAGCAGTTTGTCAACACATTGACGGCAATATGAGCCACCGTGGCTCATACGTGTCTGTCCGCGTGGGACAATATGAGCCATCTTGTTTTTGCTTTCATTGTGTATATCGAATTAAAAACTTTTACTAGGAAGGAGACCAATTTTACAATAAAATCAATTCAAGTCGGTATTTTTCACCAAAACTTTGCCCAACGGGGTTATTTGGAGTGCTGATTGCGAACCTGACATCCTTTTTTCAAAATTTGAGCCGATTATGTAGGTTACGATAGGTACGGGTGAGTAAGGCTGTCGGAGTCATGGTAGCCGATTTCGCCCAAACTTCGCCTACGGGGGTTATTTGGGGTGCTGATCACGAATCCGACATCCGTTTTTGGTATTACGGTGGCCTAGCGTAAGTTACGGTGGGTACGGGTGACTGAGGCTGTTGGCGATTACCCGTACCTACCAAACTCCTCCGTAATACCAAAAACGGATGTCAGATTCGTAATCAGCACCCCAAATAACCCCCTGGGCGACGTTTGGGGAAAAACAATGATCATGACCTCGGCAGCCTTAGTCACCCGTGCTCACCGTAACCTATCGTAATCGACCGAAATTTCATAAATGGATTCCAGATTCGCGATCATTGGCCGGATTCATCAAAAATTAAACCCGTGGGTATGCTGGGTATAAGGAGTAGAGATAAGGTAAGAGTGAAGTAGAGGTAAGGCAAGAGTCAGAGACGCAGGCTTCATTGTGGGTAACTCTACCCTCTATACCCGCGGGTTAGTCGTTGATGAATCCGTTCCCAGCACCCTAAATAATCCCTCTGGTCAAGGTTTAATGGGAAAAAACACAAACCAAAAATGTAGTCCGCGAGGGATAGCGCGCTCGTGTTCCAGACGGCTTTCTGCCGCAAAACGCGATTGTCGTCAATGTGCTAAAATCAAGGAGCATTCGATAAGGATAACTTTTGAGTCTGTCCTGAGTTCTAGAAACTGGAGCCGTAAGTTTGACCTTGAAATCTCTTGTAATAGAGCTTCTTAATGTAAGGATGTTATTGGAATTTAGCTCAATCCTTCCTGTTAAGATTTTGAAAACCATTGTAAGATCATTTCTAACTCGCCTACTCTGCAACCTTGGTAGTCAAAATTGCTTCCTCCTTATTCTTATTATTAGGTGTAGAACTAAACCCACGCTGGAGCACGAGGTTTACGGACAAAAGCAGTTTAAAGAGCCAGCATTAGTGGTGCATTAAAATAGCTTTCCTTTTGGTTATGAAACACACTCACGAAGTCATGCTATCTTGCTCGAAAGCCAATGGCTACAAGCTGGCTGTGGATTCACATGCAACCCGATAGCCGTGATCCTGTACGAACTTTGTTGAGCTTTGCTAGTGAAGTTTTGCCTTCTTTTCTACCTTTCCTTAATGGTTAACGTCTGAAGTATTTCTTGGTAATGTAGCTTTTAAAGAGTCTTAATTAAGGACTCTAATGTTCATCGCGAGTCATTGAAATGCATCGCCAGTTCGTTGCCTAGTTTTCGGCTTTTCGGTCGAATATTCAGACTCTGTTGGTGTCCATTTTTTTCTCTTCAGTAACGTTTTCCGCGGGTCATTCCGCTTGGTTTTGAATAAAAAACATTTCGCGACTCGGCGGCTTTGTTAGCAGAGTTTTTTCAGCTGGCTTTGGTGATTTGGAAGAGAAGCCTATTCATGGAGAGCAAGGAACGTGTTACCGACGCCGTTCTCGATCTGATTCGACGGGAACGAAATGGCGAGCCTATTAATCGAAAGCTTATACGCGATGTCACAGATTGTTACGGTAGGTATATCTGTGGTTCCATTTACTGGTAAGCCCTTGAGGGTCGTATTTCATCTCAAACGGATGAACTTTATTTGCAGTTGAGCTCGGAATCGAGGAGGAAGAGACTCCGGATCAGGTTCGCGCGGGTCAAGCCAATCCGAATGCGAAGCTGAAGGTGTATGTGGTAGGTGTAGCCTGAAGTCTCCAGTTTTGGAAGTGCTCGACTTCATGTTATTCTTCAGGAACACTTTGAAACGAAATTCCTCCGAGAGACAGAGAACTTCTATGCCAACGAGGCGCAAGCCTTCCTTGAACACAACCCCTTGACCGAGTATATGAAGAAGGTAAACTAAGTCACCAGTCTTGGCTCGGTTTCGGCCTATCGGGAGTTTCGTAGGTAACAATGAGACAGGGTGGTTCAGGTGGAAAGACGACTCGAAGACGAACGCACTAGGTGTGAAATGTACTTGCACATGGCAACACAAGAACCTCTGTCGAAAACATGCGAAAAGGTACGTGAAAGCTTGCTTGTGCTCCTGTTGGTCTGCTACTTTCTTATCTGAGCGTATTCCAGGTTCTGATAGAGACTCAGCTAGAGTTATTCCAAAATGAATTTGGCGCGTTACTCGAAGCAAACAAAGACGACGACTTGGCCAGGATGTATAAGGTTAGTCTTATGATCTAGCTTTCCTAAAGGAAAAACTTTATTTGCTTCAATTCTTTTATGCTGCACAGGCTTGTTACAACGTGATTTAATTAAACCAGGTGTTTCGACGCTGTCGCCATTGGCAAGGGCTGGAAGTTCGAATGTTCCGTAGACCATATGTACTCATAACGCCAAAAGATTCAACTGTTCCCATCCCTTCTGGTAGCAGTGATATCCCAAGTGTGTAGGAAAGAAGCAACTTTATTATCAGCACAACACACCGCTGTTCCACCAGTTAGGGAAGCTGTGCACCTATTGAATTAATCGATAGGTTCGTAGAGCGCTTTTGTTATCAAGTTTTATTTAAAATAACAATGATCTTAATATGATCTCTGAATTTATTTTTGACTCTCCGTCACTTTCGACGGGTTTACTGCTACGTTACGGTGAAAGTCGCTGGGTTTGGTCCCGAAGTTGATGGATCAGTTTTTGAGATCCTCTTCGTTGTCGAAGGGAGGGACATGATTTGGTTGGACAATGAGTAGAAAAGGTTCAAGTGGTTCAATGGGTACAACGGATGCTTTAAAACAACTCCCAGGAAACTGTCTCAACGATAGGTCGGAACGGCCCAAGTGTTGTATATGGGCAGAATCGCCTCTCTCTGCAAAACAACAAAATGCAAATATCTAGACCCCAACGCAATTCTGCGCAGAGTTAGAGACGATGGAAGTTGAGCCGTTGGCGGCGTTAGCCCTCTGCCTTCACGCGGAGGGCGGGCTGAAGTTGGCTGGAAACAGTGATGACGAGTGAGCGTTAGTGGCGCAGAGGCTATAGGGGCAGCGTAATCCCCGTGATCGCTGTTTCCAGCCAACTTGAGCCCGCCCTTCGCAAGCAGGCAGAGGGTTAACGCTGCCAACCGCCCAAATTCCGTCCTCCCTAATTCTGCGCAGAGTTGTACTGGGGTAGAGATATTCGCATTTTGTTGTTTCCCAGAGAGGGGATTCTGCCAATATACAACGTTTGGACCGTTCCGACCTACCGTTGAGATAGTCTCCAGGTCAGTCGAGGTTCTTAAAATCGTCTTGACGACTTTTCCTACGTGGGTCTGGCAGGTTTTTGTTACCGTCGTTCGGAGGATCTTCTCTGCCCAATATCATCACTAAAACAACTTAGGACCGTTTAGAGCTCCTTGGTGATCCTGTTTTTTACGAATATGCCCAGTGAAGAAGGCCTTCCTTGTCCCGAACAGTCGATTTCTAAAAGACGTCCGGTGATACCGTCTCTATTCGTAATGCGAGGTGGCTCGCAGTTCGCTTTGATAGTGGATATCCACTCCTTCATGTTGTTCATTGTTGATTAACCTCGCGAATATAGAATCCCTCGAGTGTCTCCCAAGTACGGTGTCATTTTTTGTGCAGCAGTGGCTACCAACTGTTCACATAAGAATTGTAAATGATGTTAGTAGTCAAAACTACAGACTAAATTGAAGAGTCTGCAGATCTAAACCAAAAATTCATCCCAGATCCGGCCGTCGGTGAATTTTGGCATGTTTGACGTTGTAATCGATGAGTGTTTTCTTCATCGTGACCAAGATTGAAAAAAAAAACTTTTTATTGCGGCCTAAAGTCGAAGTCATTTGAGAAACCCAAATGCCATTTTATTCTGCCGAAACCCATCCAAAAGGCTAAGAGACCACGAAGACGAAGCCGTAAGAGGTCGAAAACGTGCCTAACCTTAGATGTGGAAAGAAGGCTCCACCGCCACCCTAGTTGGACAAAAGATGAGTGAATGAACTTAGAGCCCATGGGACCAAATTTCTCAAATGACTTCGACTTTTCAAGGCTCTGAAGAAGGCGACAACGCCGAAAAGTGAGCCGCAATAAAAGTTATATCAATCTTGGTCACGCTGAAGAAGATACTCGTCGATTACGAAATTTCATCAATGCTGGGTTCAAAAACGTTGATTGAATGTTGATCGCATCATCAGTCAATTAAATATCACGAGATCGGAGCGTAACACAATTTCAACCTTCAGAACATCAGAAGATTTCCAGGCTGCACTCTCTCCACACCCTCTCAGATAATTTCCTGATTTTTTTTGCATCTCTAGCTTGAACTGAGAACTGGCTATTTGTTTTAGAAGAACAATGTTTAAACTAGGCACTCTTCCGCCAGCGGGGTGCTCGGCTACTGTCCAATTGCCTTTTATTGAGTATTTAGAGAGCCTCATTTTCAGCATTTATTTTAGTTGTGTGATCGAGTTGAGGACGGATTGAACAACCTGCGATCGGCCTTGGAAAGCCACATTACCAAGGAAGGACTGGCTGCGATCGCTAAAGTTGCTGACGCGGCATTCACTGTTAGTGACTTTATGTTCTTAAGGGCAATCTGGGACGTGTGTGTTTGGCATGGTATGAGCATACTTTTACAGGACGCGAAGCTGTATGTGACCACGATCCTTACGGTCCATAATCGCTACTCGTCTCTTGTGGGCAACGCTTTCCAGAATGAATCGGGATTCATACAAGCACTTGATAAGGTAATTCTCCTGGAATCTCTTATGGTATCTGCTTTTTTCTCGATTTCGGTATGGATGTAGCTTTAATAAAAGCTATAGGCTGCGACGACGTTCATCAATAAGAACGCGGTTACTAGTCGATCACCTCAGCAGATGAGCAAGTCACCGGAATTGCTGGCGAAGTGAGTTATCTGGTTAGATTTCCATGCTGTACTGATGTTAAAAATGACCATCATTAGCATTTTCACCACGTTTCTATAACAAGAAAGTGTGGTTGTAGGGTTTATGGAATAATGGAATAAGCATTGAATTGCGGGACTTATACTTCAGCTGCGGGGTAGCACGGCGCTATGAAAACTACCATTGTCGATCGCATACGCTGCCTTATCGATATTGATAGCTTCTATGATGCTGCGCCGCCCGGTTACTGAACTGCACACCTCTTCTTCTCTTCTTCTTCTTCTGAGCGTTTAGTCCCGCGCAGTCGCAAGGTCCGCTGTTCTTGTGATCCGTCGCTCCTATCAAGGCGTCGTCTGGCACGAGATCTTTCTTGATGACGTCCTTCCACCTTTTCCTTGTGGCTCCTCTCGGACGTTTTCCGGGTGCATCGAAATTTAGGGCCAACTTCGTGGGATGATCCTCTGATCTTCTGAGGATGTGAACGTACCACCTTAGGCAGTTGGACTTACTGAACTGCACACCCCGTCTAAGGAAATCTTCGAAAAAATTTTAAAACCAGGAGAGATTGTAGAGTTCTGTTTAAGGTACTGCGACCAGCTTCTTCGAAAGAGTAGCAAGATGCCGGAGGAAAATGAGCTTGAGGAGATGCTGTCCCAAGTCGTGAGTCATTTCTTCTGGTAGTTCCATATGATCTTAGAAGCGTTAGACTATATCCCACCATACCTAGGTTAAAACTAGCGCTGGCGCAACATTAGCAATCGCTGTAGTATCAACTGATGACAGCTGGATGTGGGTGCGGGTGGAAGATTTCCCATTAGATCTCTTCCTTATCGTGATAAATGCTGTTACAGCGTTAAATCTAAAATGATTTTGCCGCTCTATTTGGTGATAGACGCCTATTTAACGAAGTTTTGTACTATTACTCTTCGAATAAGTCTTTCACGCTCAAAATATCTAACCAGGTGCTCTCTGGGGACCATTTTCATACGGCGAACATGATTGAGACCTCTGAAACCGTTACCTCTAAAAATTCAGCGCTTCCATGAGAATTTCGTAGCTATTGTCGAGTTTCGCAGTTAAAAAGTTTCAAAAAGTGTCAAAGATGTACCCTGAACGTACTTCGGACACGAGCTCGAAGTAATATCAACATAGTTGTAGAAAAAATGTAATTTTTCCTGTGTAAAAGTGTGTAAATGCTATTTCATCCTTAATTTTGGCATGCGCGCATCTATCCTAGTCCGGGGGGCACATAACTAAAAAGTATTATAATATTGAAAAGCTATTGCTATTGCTGAAAAGCTAGCGCTTAATATTGAAAAGCGGCGAGTTGAGAAAGACGAGTTCGTCGAAGCATCGGCAATAAAGAAATTTATACAAAATCTGGCAGGTAAAATGGATTATAACGTTAAAAAGCGGCTTTTCTGTGATGCTGAACTGAAATTTCAACCACTCCGTTTGCCAATATTGTGAGTCGCACATGTTCTGAGTTAATCACATGATGTCTGCCTTTGCAGATGGTCGTCTTCAAGTACATAGAGGACAAAGATGTGTTCTCCAAGTTCTATACCAAGATGTTCAGCAAGAGGTGAGAAGAGTGCTACTTGATTTCCTTTATATCTTGCGTTAACCTCAGGGCTGTTGTACAACTTGCGTCTCTTTGCATTCTTGGCACGAGTGTCCATATCATCATGGTGAACCCTAGCCCATCACTTACCTTACGCTTAGAGCGAAGAGATACCACTTCAAGTCCAATTTATGCTGAAACTTCTATTCAGATTTCCTTATAATAAGAATTTTTAGCACTTATGTTGCAATTCCGTCTCAGAACGCCTGCATGCCTTCGCAGCGATGACGATGATAGCATGAATATCATATTAGGTTGTCCGGAAAGTTCTCAGCGTTTTCATTGTTTCACTTTGAACTACCATAACTCTCTCAAATCTTATCGCATTTGCTCGGAATAAGCACCGTTCAAATCAGCACACTTTTGCGAACGGGCCACCAGTTGACCTGTTCCATCAGCGAAAAAATTAGGTGGACAAGATTCGACACAATCCATGAAAGCTGTTTTGGCTTGGTCCTGAGTGGTGAAGGTTTTTCCAGCGAGGAAGCTCTTAGAGTGTTTGAAAAGGTGGTGGTCGGTTGGAGAGAGGTCCGGAGAACTTGGCGGATGAGGCAGAACTTCAACCCTTTCTCCGTTCAATATTCGAATAGTGATTTGTGCAACGTGTGGGCCGGCGTTGTCGTGCAAAAGAATCGGGCCTCTTCTGTTGACCAATGCTGGCTGAAGTCGATGCAATTTTCGGTGTATTTTGTCGATTTCCCTACAGGTGGACCCTGCTGTGATCGTTTGGCTTGGTGCTAAAAAAGTTGTAATGGATCACACCAGCCGCCAACCACCAACAGTGACCATTACCTTTTTTGGCGGAGGTTCGCTTTTGGAAAATGCCTAGGGTTCGTCGGCGTCTAACCACTGTCCGGAACGTTTCTTGTTATCTTACAGAATCCACTCTTCATTACAAGTGATGATTCGATCCAAAAACGGGTCAGTTTGTTTGCGTAAAAGTAGAGGAGAACAAATCCCGAAACGTGACAATTTTTGCCGCTTACTCAACTCGTAGCGCACCCATTTTTCGAGCTTTCCATCTTCCCAAGGCGTTTCAAAGCATCCACAGCAGCAGTTCTACCGACGACTAGCTCTTCCGCGATCCTGCGAACTGTTTGGGATGGTTCAGCTTCCATCAATTCCTTCAACCCGTCGTCGAGGACTGCTCTAGGTCGACCGCTACGGAGGTCATCTTCGAGGCTGAAATCTCCGGTTCTGGAGCTGTCTCGGCTGCGGATTGTCCCAATTTGAAGTTAAATAAAATATCGATCGGAATTGCTCCTTCGGCGTACTTCAATAAGCCCTTCATGGCGAAAAATTCTGTACAGAAGGCAGCATCAATGGGCAATGCAAGTTGAATTTGTACTCAATAATAGACGAATGAAAAATAGTAACACAAAACGCTGAGAACTTTACGGACAACCCAATAACTTCACTTGTTTTAGGTTGATATCCGAAACATCTGCTTCTGAAGAGGCAGAGGTTGGCCTGATCAACAAGCTGAAGCAGATGTGTGGTTTCGAATACACTAACCGGTTATCGAAGATGATTAATGATACTCAAATTAGCAAGGTAAGCTGGATTTTAATACATTTTTGCCAACTCATTGGTTTTAATTTTTAGTTGGTTGGAAATCTTTAGCTTACCGTTTAAAAATTTTCCAAGGAGGGACAGTTTTTGTGTCTTAATGCATCCTTTGAAGCACCTTTTGTGGCGTTTTTGGTAGGATTTCAGTAAATTTTGCTGCTTCAGTTCCTCTCTTTTTCATGCGCCATCATGACGTGTAGAAGCAGAGTGCCTGGTGCTTCTCAACAGTAGCTATCCTCTGTCCTTATTGCTTCTATGCTACAACGGGACTTTTAGTTGTTTATGCGTGTCCGCATTTACATGAGGTTTCCTTCACTCTAAGACAGACCCCAACACTTGTGAATGCACGAAATTCTAATTAATGTCGATTGAAATCATTAAGGAGTAGAAGTTCTCTCTGCTGCTTCTGAACGCACGAGAAACGCCACCCCTCTCTTTTTCCGTCTCTTTGTTGGGCATGGTGGCGTAGTGGAGGACGCTGAACCGAGGCGATTTTGCTTTCCGGCCATGCGGAACAAGCTTTTTTCATTCAGCCCTGGTCGCGAATTGGCACCAGACTTGTCTGGCAAGGATCAAACAGCGACTTGTTCATCGGCTGGGCTCAGCAAGGCATTGTATAGGCTAAATATCCACTCGAGTTTGATCCACGATATTCCGCAAAAGTCGAGTGCGTGGCGCATCACAAAAGGAATTGATTTACGCCGACCTCTACCGTTTTACCTTACTGGGCAATCCGCCAGATAGGTAAAAAGGCAGAGGTCGGCATTAATCAATCCTTTTTGGTTGCGCGATGCACATCTTTGCTGCGGAATATCGTGGATCAAACTTGACTGGATATTTGGCCTAAACAACGCCTCGCTAATACTAGCCGATGAAGAAGTCGGTGTTTGATCCTTTCCAGACAAGAAGAAGAAGAAGAAGAAGGGCAATCCGCCATATAAAGCCGGAATCCTTTATTAGTTGAAGTCCTTCAGGTATTCCGCTTTTAGGACTCGAGCATTGAATTCCGAGACTACTTGGCGAACCGGAACATCGATCTGGGAATAGACTTCAACATGCTGATCTTGAGGTTAGTAGTATTCGACCTAATTATGTCCGGCATGACATGTCTTGTCTATACAGCCCACTTATGCCAGTATTCGTTGTTGTTTTCAGTTCTGGATCATGGCCAGCGTTGCCAACGTTGAAGATGCACTTGCCTCAGAAGCTGAACTTTGCTATCGAACAGTTCACTGCCTTTTACAACTCGAAACACAGTGGAAGAAAGCTGACATGGGTAGGGATGTGTTCTGTAAATGGCTATGAAACGAGAATCAAATGCGAACGCGTTCACCCTACTTAAGGTCCTTCATCTTTAGGTTTTGTCCCAGTCCCGAGGCGAGATGTACGCCTTTGGCTTCGGAAGTAAGAAGTATGTCTTCACGGTGAGTAGTTGATTGCATGAGCACAATGCATATTTATCCAGTTTCTTACCTCACCTCCGGGGTTACAGACCACAACCGCCCAGATGGCCGTACTGCTTCTGTTCAACGACTCGACGGAATACTCATTCGGCTCGCTGATAACGTCCTTGGGAATGGACAAGAAGACCCTGTCGCAAGTATTGGTTTCGCTAGTCAAGGTAGGATGGCTGACTTTCTTATGAACCTAGAGATGTTCTTTCAGGGGCTTTGAAAGGTTTCTTTGATACATTTTTTCATTTCCTCAGTAGCATTGAGTAAAGTGGGACTCTCTGGTTTGCCCCTTATCTTCACTCCTCTGTCTTGAAGATTTTTTTTAAATGTTCCGTGAAGTAGGGAGGATTAGCCTCCATCTGACGCAAGAATGGCTTTACACTATACAACTTTATATTTCAGAACGATGTTCTGAAGAGCTCCGAGAATCTGGATGTGGCGGCCGAAGCCAGAGATGATGTCGTCGTAAGTCTCAACAACAGCTACTTCAACAAGAAAGTAAAGGTATGTAGCTACAGTTGGTCGGATTGGTTGCGATAGTCACCGCCGTTGAGGCACTGCGACGAATGCTGTTAGGTGGTTGGGGGAACTAGGTTGTCGCATTTAGAGCTATATGAAATGAGCGCTGATTTGCCGTTGATCAGCTTCAACAAACGTGGGCGCGCAAACTGGTGTCTCCCATTACTGTAGGAGGCCGAGCGACAGGCTCAATTACGGTAGGGCCTATGTCATACCATCGCTCACCCCGAGCGATGCCTAATGATAGGTTCCCATATCGATCGCTCGAAGCGATGAGTCGATATGGGAGCATATCATTGGGCTTCGCTCGGAGTGAGCGATGGTGTGACATAGGCCTAGGGCAGTAGGTTGAATCGCCCGTTTCGGACGTGATATCACAACGAGATGTGGCTAGACGAGCAGTTTCTGTAGATTTTCACTTGAACTACAGCTCTCCAATACATTTTTAGGCTAATTTCGTTTAAAGATAAATATCACGTTGTAGCCTTAAGGGGACGTTCAGAGTTCTACCGCGGCGTGACGCGACGTGATGATAATCTCCCATATCGATTATTCTCCCTGCCGATGGATATAGGTACTGATCATTTCGTCGTATCGCACCGCAGTGCTGATCTGAACGGCCCCTTAAGGTATGAAACAGGAGCTACGCTTTTTTGTCGACGAAGGCAGCAGCTAGGTCAGGTTCTGTTTTGAGCTCTTTTTGTATGGGTTTTTTGCTTATGTGTAATCTGTACGTGAGGTTCTTTTGTTGCTTAGAGCCTTCATTGAAGAGTTTTGTATGCTGGTCCTTCCACTGAACCACGTGACTGTTTCAAGTTGCATAAAAATACGAGAAACAGAGGCAACAATTCCATAGAAATAGGGGCCTCTGAACACCCAGGAATGTATTGCACCGTCAGCATCTAACACGTACGTTTGTGTTGCACGTGGAGAGATAGGAGAAATGGTGAAATACGTCTGGCTTCGTCGTTGAGGCAAGCAGCTCGTCGGCTCAGTGGTAGTGCCGGCGCATCGTAGGTACAAAGGCGGATGTTCGGTTCCTTGACCTCGAGGTTTTTTTTTCATTTTTAGTGTTCATTCCTTGTTTGGTATCAATCACCTTCCCAAATTTTCCTATGCATGTATTTCACTATAGGCTGAGCAGTACGTGTTCAGTGAGATATTTTCATCAGCTGCTCCCTCTATACACAACACTGTATTTTCTGCAGATTTTTGATAGGACCCTTGGCTACACGGGTGAATGAACCTTCCCAACTAGACACAAATAAAGCAATTAGAAGAGTATATGATGGCACCAGTCCACAAGCTAGATGACATGATCAAAGGAGGGCGGCCGATCGTTGCACAAGTCCAGTTGTACCCTACTGCCCGTCGAGGGTGTACAAATGAACTAGGCACACTTGTGATGACGGGCTGGTAGCTACTGCAGTCCCCGCAGGTCAGCGAGTACAGGTCACTGTCATATTCTAACGCTATACTGCGGCACGTTGGTCTTGAAACTCCTGGAGTGAGCCGACCAATTAAAAATGTTACATATAGAGAGATTTTTTATTGAAGATCGGGGTGCAGAGATATCTTTCAAAAAGTTGATCACGATGGTTCGTCGTGACATGAGTGTATGCTCCCTTGAGTATTCGATTGTGAGGGGTAAATCTGAAACGGCACTATTGAACTTTCGCGGCCCTTAGCTCCTTGGTCGAGGTCGAGAATAGGTTGAAAAAAATTCACCTAAACTTTGCCTAAGGGGGTTATCTGGGGCGCTGATCACGAATATGATATTCATTTTTTGAAATTTCGACCGATTACGGGAGGTTAGCATGTCCCAGAGTAAACTTTGAGGGTTCATTGCTCCCTGGGTTCAAGGACTTTGCAAAAATGGAACATCGCTTTCTACTATTTGAAGGGTGGAGAGTCTCACTGTGGTATTCGTTTTTGCCGATCAAACCTACCTGCGAGTGCATGCGATCCCATAGTAAACTTTGAGGGTCCCTAGCTCCTTCGGTTCAAAGACTACAAAAAAGGAACATCTCTTCCTACTATTTGAAGGGTGAAGAATCTCACAGTTGTATTCGTTTTCGCAGTTCAGACATACGCCTGAAAGACTTCCCTGGTGAGGTGGGCTCAGTGGGCGCAGCGATTATGCGCTACCGTAGTCGGGAGTGATACCTAAAGCACGAACCCCAGATAACCTTTGGTTGTAGTGCGCTGCCTTCGAATCTTGAGCGTGTCGTGTTGTTTGATACCTTGGAATGGAATGTTATCCCTTAAGCCTATTCCGTTAGTTGACAGAATTCAGAACATCCTCGTCCGTCACACGCTTACGGTGTAATGTCTGTGATTTATACTTGCAAGCTCCTCACTAGCTGTGTTTGTCTTTCCTGACTGACCCAGGTGTGCAGTTAGCAGTTTGACAGGATGCTTCTTATGAACGCGAGTAAATCAGTGCCCCTTTTGTTTTAGAGTGAAGTGTACCTCGCCTATAAGCTGAAATTTATAGCAGTTGGGATGCATTGAACATCGATTCCAGAAGTTTGTAGGCAATCTACAATTATACATCGATGTCTACCGTCTTAGGTTGATCTCTCGAAGATGGTGATGCGGACCGATCCGAAGCAGGAGACGGAGCAGGTGCAGAAGAATGTTGACGAGGACCGAAAGAGTGTTATAAATGTGAGAATTTGAAACGAATTTATGATTTTTACCCTTACGAGGAAGAACGCATTCGAAGTGATCTTTTCGAAGAGCTGTATTTTCTTTCCAGGCCTGTATTGTGAGGATTATGAAGACGAGGAAGAGGATTTCGCACTCTCAACTCATGACTGAGGTACTGTGTTTCCATTTTTTTCAGCCAATAACAAAACAAAATCTAAATCCGAAGAAAAAACATGACAATTCTACGACTGGCTATATAACAAGGAATAAGGAATATTATATCTGAAACAAATCTTGTGCTAGCTGAGAAAAGTCCATGACTTACGAGGAAAGTCAAAGAGGTGACCGTGGAGTTTCTCAAAGTGACCTATATAGGATTGTAGGCATTGTCTGGGAAGCACCATAGTGGTTTTCAAATTTCATGCGGACCTCTGGGTAGGTCAAAAATGACTGAAAACTACCGCTTCAGTACGGGCCGATACCCAAAGCTGAAGCCTGGAATACCCTTGTTGTGCTCGGAAACAGTCCTGCAAAAAGTTTGAAGCCTCAATCATTGCTAGAATTCGGGATTTAATAAATTCCTAGTAGAAGCGAGAAAGCGCATTCACGGGGGGCGTTCACCAGTAAGGACTGGATGGCCGAGTGGTTATCGCGGTGGACTTGCAGAAGGGAGGTAAAGGGATCGGTTCCAGAGGTGGGGTCTGTACATTGTTAGTCATGCTTTTTGCACTTTTGTCAATGTAGAGTTTAGTGAGCGCGTTTCAACCTCTTTTTAATCTCTTGCGGGATGTGAGCCAAGCTAGCCTTCGTCGATTAGATATGGCCATTGAACCTGCTTGACTTGTTGGGTCCCTCGTTAGATGTTATTCATTTGTGATTCCTTTCTAATGTTTTCTAATATTTTTAGAAGTGTGTATCGTAGTAACCTTATAGTGAGCATGATCGACTATTACTTTGATCCATCACCAGGATATGCTGATCGCCTCTCGGATTTCTATGGAGAGCGCGTTTCTTGTGACTTTTACTAATTTGACTAACTGTGACGAAAATTAGGTTTTTTACCCTTTATACGTTATTAGTCGCATTTCTGCCTACTTTGGTGCCGAACCCTCTTTCATACTCTAGACGGGGGAGGGTCCGCTACAGGTATGAACACATATACACTCACGCCTGCAGGTTCGGAAAAAATTTCGCCAAGGTTCGTCTAGGGGAGGGCATTTGGGATGCTGATCGCGAATCTGGAATTCGTTTTCTGTTCCGGTAAATTATTGTAGGCTGCGATGTGAGTAGGGTGCGGGTAAGTGAAATAATGGTGGAGACAGGTTAGCCGCACTCCCTCCCTCACTTCATTCGTCTAGGGATGTTATTGGGCGATTATCACAAACTTGGTATACGTTTATGGTTTTTAAATTTTTTGAGGACTATTTTCAGTTCAAGTTACGATCTTGGAAACGAAGTGCGGCTAGATGAAAAAACCCGCTTGAAAACCAGTATTTTCACAGTATTCATGTCTACTCTAACGTGCTGTAATCTGCTGTTGTACCGAAAACAGATGCCAGATTCGTGGCAAGCACCCCAAATAAACCCCCTTGATGAGGTTTGAACAAATGACGTTTTTAGCTTTCGGATGTCGAGACTACGAGTGCCTGTATCAGCAGTGTCGCCGCTCTCCTTGCACCTCCATATAGGAGGGAAGAGCGGTTAAATGGGCTTCTACGAGACACATTTCCAAAACTTGTATAACCATTATAAAGAGATCACACATGGATTGAATCAAACGAAGGCTTCCCCCACAAAACAAGCGTGGTTTAGTGGCCAGCAGCGTGGCTCTAATCGACGAAGGCTAGCTTGGCTCATATCTCACAAGAGATTAAAAAGAGGTTGAAACGCACTCACTAAACTCTACATTGACAAAAGTGCAAAAAGCACGACTAACAATGCACACACCCCACCTCTGGAACCAATCCCTTCACCTCCCTCCTGCAAGTCCACCGCGCTAACCACTCGGCCATCCAGTCACCGGATCCATGCTGGTGAACGCCTCCCGTGAATGCGCCTTCTCGCTTCTACTAGGAATTTATCAAATCCCGCGTTCTAGCAATGATTGAGGCTTCCAACCTTTTGCAGGATCATTTATGAGCACGACAAAAACATTAAAGGCGACAGTTTCGCGTTATCGGCCCGCACTGAAACGGTACAATTTTTTCAATTTTTGACCTACCCAGAGGTCCGCAGGAAATTTGGAAACCACATGGTGCTTCCCAGACAACGCCCTACAACCATATATAGATCGCTTTGAGAAACTCCACGGTCACCCTTTTGACCTCCGTCTTTAGATTCGTATAGACCGCCGTAGCTCCCATAGCGAAAATTAAGCCCACGTGTTCAATATTGCTCACTGTGTGCGCATTGCAAACACTGTATCTCTATCAAACCATTGATGCCATTGAAGTCATTTCTATATGAAGATTCGAGAAGTTGTATTTTTATTATTAATACTTAGCCAAACTACATTTTTATTGTGTCCGAACGAATTGTTGAAGGGAAGATGAGAGCTAGCCCATAAAAATATTGCACGGAGTGAAGCGGTTTTGCAAAAACCAGCCGAGTTATAGTGTGGTTCGCATGAAATTCGTTAATTCCAATCGCGTTTTCCGTTTATCGATTGAGCTAATTTATGTGGGCATTCTTTCCAGGTCATTTTAGATTGTTTCAAATAACTCACATTTGTGATGACCACTGAAAGGTATTCTCTTGGAGCCAGCGGCCGGAGGTAAATCCTAGCACCATTTACCTTGGCGGCCACTTACCCGCCACTTTCCCTGAACTTACCTCTGTTTCTGATTCAGCTCAGAGCTGGACAGCTGAGCGTTACCTCGACACTTACCTCGGGTTTTCCCCGCCGAGCGTTGATGAATCGCGCGCAAATTGAGAGTGGGGGTAAATCTTGCACTTACCCGCAGGTAAGTCGTTCATGAATGCGACATCTGGGGAGAGCGACTCATATAGGAAGAATCTTCATCCCTCAGATAGTATAAAAATGTGTTTCTTTTTTGCCTAGTCGTTAACCCCAAGCAGTCGGGGAGAGTCCTTGAATTTACTGTGGAATCGGCGCCTCACAAGCGCTTTTGGGTCTCTTGGACGCCCGCGATGCCACCGCCGGTAACCGGCTCGGAGCGCAGTGGATAGTGGCGTTGCTTCATGCCGGGAAGTAGAAGCTTTGCCTCTTCTGCACTGCGGAATTTTTGCATTTCAACTGACTAGTTGATACAATTTTTCATGCGTTTTCTGCGCATTTTCCCAACTGTATGCTGTGGACAAGTAAACGGCAATGAAGAAGGTATTCAAGAAAAATATTCAGTCACTTGTAATGCAGAAATTCCGCAACGCAGAAGGGGCGAACCCCTCGACCACCCCGCATGAAGCAACACCACTAGCCACTGCACCCCGAGCCGATTTCCGGCAGTCCAAGAGACTTCACTGCGCTTGTGAGCTTGTGGCGATTCTGTAGTAACTTCAAGGATTCCTTACTCCTTGGGTCTAACACGTGGCAAAAAAAAAGAGTTTTTCTAATTAATTGCGGAGGAGATTCTTCTTATATAACTCACTTTCTCCGCTCAGAACTACATTTCAGACCCTTCCCTTCTGACTGCTCGCGGGTATCGCCGGTTTATGCCTTCTCCAATTCCAGGAGCTTATTATGTCGGCCCAATGACGTTCATCGTCCCCGAAGGAGCCCAAAAGAAGCCCACTGTTTTGCGTTCCTTATATTTACGATATTTTCCGTCGTTACAGGTCCTGCAGCAACTGTCGGCTCGGTTCAAGCCGAGTGTAGAGATGGTGAAGCGCTGTATCGGTCAGTTGATCGAGAAGGAGTACATGCGCCGTGACGAGACAGCGCGGGAGATGTACGAGTACATGGCATAAACGGTGTATGCGGTCGTATACCTCAGAGCGGCACAATCCACGTTAAACACGGTCCGCTTCTTCACTGCGCTTCTGCCTATGCTTTTTTTTGCCTTCAGCCTTGTCTACTCTTCGTCTTCTCCTCACCACAGAGAGATTTCCCAAATGTACTTCTGTCATGTATCCCATCCCATTTCGCGTCTCACCGTGTCCTATTCTTCGTGTGTGTGTATATTTCAATTCATTCGTTTATTGGTATGCATGTTGTTCAGTGGGCCAAAGCGGTGACCCCAATAAGGCGGGCGTCTATCGAGTCGTCGACGAATCTCGTTCATTCTACTGACATATACTATAGTCTCGTCTTGTTACCAGCCTTCACCATCCTGCTCGAAACAGACTCTTTCCTTTGTCTTGTTGTCGTCGTGTGAAGCGGTAGCGCCTTGTCGTCCGCCCTCAAGGTCGTCCGATCTGTGGCCCAGCGTCCCGTCTCACTGATCCGGTATTTTGCTACGTTAGGTTAACTGTGCATGATGATGGTTCTTTCTCAACATTGGGTATATACGTACTGTTTTGCGTTATTTTTGCCGTCTCTTTATTCATTAGTGCAGATAAGGAATATGTACGGTAGTAGGGCAAATGGGCACTTGAAGCACCCTGAGAAGTGGCAGGTGGGTACTTTGGGGTTTTCTGGTCACCAAGGGCCCTTTTGAGTTCAAGGGGTCCTTCGACTGACATGTGGCTGCGAAGATGCTTCTGATATTGGTAGTTCATGCTTTCCAAGGCCCCCGTTTATACTTGATGCCGAACGATGCTATGCTATTTATATTGACTTAATTCGATCGACGCGATCGATCGATTTGGACACTATACATGTCACTGCGTCGCTTAGCATCGGAAGTATAAACGGAGCCTAAGGCATGGTTCATACTCCAGCAACACGCCACTGCTGCGGTGTAAACTGACCGATCGATATCGATCGTTCGCCTTGCCTAATCGATCCACAAACCTGCGCGTGTGGAGACTGGGCTATAAACCATCCTTAATGAAGGATAACCGCGTTTCTAATTGGTGGCAGCCCTGCAGGCCCGGTGATCGCATAGATTTTCCGAGCTAACCGATCGATATCGGGAGACGAGGTCTCGCGCTGGTGCGTAAGTACAAGGCCTTTGTCATACCATCGCTCACCCCGAGCGACGCCTAATGATATGCACCCATATCGATTCCATCGCGCCGCCCGATCGATATGGGAGCATATCATTAGGCGTCGCTCGCGGTGAGCGATGGTATGACAAAGGCCTAAAGTGCCGAACGGCCTGTTCATACTCTGCGACGAGAGCGACAGAGCAAAGCATACGTATCGATTTCTCCGAGGCGATGGCTCGAACTAATCGATACACGTGCTTTGTTGTGTCGCTCTCGTCGCAGAGAGTATGAACAGGTCCTAAGGCTGATTACAGCGTCGTGTCCAAGTTCACCTCTTTTCTTTTTCTTTTAAAGTACCTATAGGTCTCCATAACAGCGATACACTCATATTTGGATGGGGGGGGGGGCAGCGAAAAATTGCGTCAACGACTTTAGTGACTGGTCGTGCGGGCAAAGTCTACGTATCGATTTCTGCAGAGCGATCGCTAGCGTTAATCGATGAGTATGCTAGCCCAGGCGATCAGGTCGCGAAATCTGAGCAGGTCCTTTTGCGTCCAATGATACCAATTTCACGCTGCCGTGGACATTTTTGGAGAGGCCCCCACCCTACCCCTTTTCCATCAAAGCTCGCCTAAGGTCCCAAAGTGCTCGATAAGTGCCATTTTGCCGGCCACCGTAATCAGGTGGTATTTTGCTTAATAATAAGTCTCCAAAAACTCGTATGTTCTCAGCTCAGCGGCAGCAACAGCAAGTGGTTTTGGGGTAGAGGGCGTTAGATGAGGCGGTCCCCTAACCAACCGACGCAGATGACGTTCTGAATCGGCTTTCTTAAACCCCAATTGTGCCTAGCGAGTTGCGTATCCATCTTCATTACTCGTCCTCGTGTTTGTTTTTTTTTGCGACAGAAGTGGTTTGCTGTACAAATCATATGTATCGATTGTCATCGCCGATACCTATCTGAGGCCTTTGAGTGATTTCGCCGTTGGGTCACGGCGACGTCGTCGGCCATGTGTTCGCCCCGCGCGCCGAAGTCTGGTGACCTCGCCTGCCGAGCCGGCTCGCTCCCACATTGCGAAGGTTCAGTTGATTCTCGTTGCTCGTCTGCTAACAAACCGGAGCATTTTCGCCCATCACCATGTGATTCTCGTCCCAGAAGACGTGTCTGTGTGCCCCCGCTCGTCCCATCAGTTCTTCATAGGGATTCAACCAACCACTGCTGTCCATAGTTCCTTTCATCGCTCCCGTCGTGTATTGCTGTCATCATTTATTTCACAGTCACTGAAGTGTTTTCTGAAGCGTGTAGAGTCGGTCGTAATCACGTCATCGTTTTCGTTGTTCCCATTGTGTAGAGCTGATACTCGCATATGTGTGTAAATGAATTAGTTGCCATTTCCGACTTGTTGCTTTGTTGACACGAAAGGGTTTAGTTCGCCTAAGCCAATGTTTCTTGCTTTCGCTACTCTTTTCGTTTCATAGAATTTTGTACAAAGAAAACCAGCAGTCTGCGTAACGGCGGTGTGACTACTGTACCGGGCTCTGCCCAGAGAACGTGCTGTATCTACCATCTACCATTTATTCGTTGTAGTAAAGTAGAGCACTTTTCAAATCATTCTCGACACTTCCAAGCAAGCTTCACGCTTGCGAAATCAAACTGTAATCTTTCATATCGGCATTGTTGTACTTTACGGACTCCAGAGGACGAGGAGAGGTCGAAAAAAGTTTTTCACCCAATCTTCGCCCAGGGGGTTATTTGGGTGCTGATCACGAATATGACATCCGTTTCTCGTTTTACGCTGGAGGCGCTTGGTTGGGAGGAAAATCCGACCGACTAACGTGAAGTCGGGTGCAAGTAACACCCGGCGCCTCCCCCGACTGCACTACCCTAACCTACTGTACTCCAGCGTAAAACGGAAAACGGATGTCATATTCGTGATCAGCACCCGAAATAACCCCCCCCCCCCCTAGGCGAAGTTTGGGCGAAATCGCTGATTATGACCTTGGTAGCTTTAGTTACCCGTACCTACCGCAACCTACGGTACTCCAGCGTAAAACGAAAAACGGATGTTAGATTCGTGATCAGCAGCCCAAATAACCCCCTGGGCGAAGTTTGGGCGAAATTTTTTTCTACCTTTCCTTGTCCGCTAGAGTCCGTAAGGTACAATAGTGCCTCCAAATCTTCCAAATCAAAGCTAGCTTCTTCCTCCCTAATCTAGAGACTTTCCAAATAGGTCACAAGTTTTTGTCCATGGAAGACTCAGTACGATATTTTCTGAAAAATGTTGGCATTACTGTGCTTTAATGACTCCAGAGTTCGAGAAGAGGTCCAAATATTTTTCCGCCCAAGCCTCGTCTTAGGACCCTCGAGTATTGTAAATTACGGCTGGTGTGGTTGACTAAACTGACTGTCTGCGACTTCGCCAAACGTCGGCTAAAGTAGTTATCTATGGTGCTGATCATGAATCTGGTATCTTACAGATTGAGCAAATAAGGTAGTGGCACAGTATGCAAGCGGATTAACCAATGTCAGGGGCTAGATTCATCACCCGCTTACCGGTGAAAATACCGCCAAACCTGATCCTGATGGATGATATGTCAGGGGTCTAACGGTATTTCTACCGTTAGAGGGCGGTGAGTGGTTGATGATTCTGGCCCCTGACGTGACTTTCATTAGCATCAGGTTTGCGGTATTTTCATCGTTAGAGGTCGGTAAGCGGTTGATGAATCTGGATCCAGGTTTGTGTTCAGCATCCCAAGTAGCACCTTGAACGAAGTTTGGACAGAATGACCATGACCTTACCATTAGTTATTTGTAACTACCGTAATCTACCGAGATAGAACGGATTTCCCACGAAGGATTCCAGATTCGTGGTCAGCACCTTGAATAACCCATGGGCGAAAATTGGGCGAATTTTTCTCGTATGTTTGCAGTCATGATAGTGTAATTCTGCCAACTTTTTAATCTACCTGCCCCAAAAAACGAACACATACTTGAAAATTCATAAAACTTTTTTTTTAAAGAAAAACAATGGTTTAGGGTTTGTTTTAAAGTTCAGAAAGGCAGTATTTGTAGTGTTGTACGAAGAGGTCGCGCCATGTACTTGTGAAGGGCGCCGCGATTTTTGTAATTGCGACAATTGCGTTTGTGTTTAATTGCACACCAGTCAACGAAGCATAAAAACAAATCTGGGGGAACAGGCATATCTTCATTTCGCTGTTTCGAGTAAGCAACAGTCGCGCTGGTCAAGTGAAAATGGCACTGATCTGGCTGAATGGTCGAGTGATTGGCACATTTTTTTTCCAACCATACGATCAACTAAATTGAAGCTTGCTCGCTGTGTTCTAATAAGTTTTCCATCTCTTTCATTTAAAGAGTTTTCATTTAAATGTAGTGGACGTGGTTGTGTGACATGGAATGACATACGAAAACTAACACATAACTTTTGCTTTCGACAAAGATAGGTCCGAAACTCCTATGGCTAGAATTGCGCTATGGTTTTGGATTGGGAATTCAATGTGAGCATCAGAGTTGCCTTTTCTGGAAATCAGGAAATCATCTAGCAAACCTTTGTTAATCGTGCATGAAACGACTAGCTGCTTCGGCTAGAAATTGAAGGGTTGACTGGTGTTGATGAATCAGCGACTGAGCTCATTTCTCAGGCTTCCGGGTTCTATTCCGTCCGTCTGCCAGAGCTGTCACAAAGGGACCCACTGGATTAGCGGGATGTGTGCACTACCCAATGTGAAACCTGCCTGTCTGATCTACAGGGTGTCTCAAAAAATGTATACACTGTTTGAGAGGTGATAACTTCGGTCACAGTAAAGGTACTGAAGAAGTTGAGGACTCATGTGGAAGCTCAAGAAAATAGAAATGTTCTGACATACGATGGGTATGGAGTGCGCCCTGCACTCGTCTACATTCTTGCGTTTTACACTGAATTGATTGTTTTCGCTTGAATACTTGGTGTAATTTGTCCACAAAGTGGCCGTATCGATTGATTTGTGCTTCTTTTAAGGTTTAAAACTTAAAACATCCGACGGCTTGCGAAAAGTGTGGATTATCCCTAAAATGTAGTTACTATTTGAAAGCTTTTGAAGATATTTGAGATCAACACGAAAGCACAGGGTTAACTTCTCCATTCAGCTTGAATGTTGCTTCATCAGTCCACAGAACCCGTCTTGGAAAGTGGGGCTCGTGCTCACATTTAAATTATGCACTCAATACACTCACATATCTGACACGTGTCTTTCACGTGACTGTCAAGTACAAAACGTTAAAAGAAGCATAGTGCAGGTTAATCTGGCCGAGTAGTTAGAAGATTGTAACAAGCATTCAGCCTATTCACAGTCAATCGAGTCGGAAATGCAAGGTTTTGGGCGGGGACATGGCGCAATCTTGCATATTTGCACGCCATAGAAATCTCGTTAACCTGTGCTTTTATATAAGTCTCAAACATCTTCAAAAGGTTCATAACGAGCAATGTTAGAACGTTCTAAACAGTAGCTGCACTTTTTAGGAGACCGTGCATTCTTCGCAAGCCGTAGTGTGTTTTTAATTTTAAACTTCAAAAGACGGACAAATCAATCGATAGGCCACTTTGTAAAGGAATTATAACAAGTGTTCAAGCGAAACACAATCAATCGATTCTAAAACGCAAGATTTCAGACGAGTGCATGGCGCATTCCGTACCGCTCATGCGTCAGAAAATTTATATTTTCTTAAGCTTTCATATGAGCCCTTAACTTCTTCAGTACCTTTACTGTGAGCAAAGTTATCGCCTTTCAATCAGTGTATACATTTTTAGACTCCCTGTATTTTAAGCTTTCAGCAATGTGTAATCGATAAGAACAGTAGTCCACAACAGACTGTTTCGAAGGTCGTTTGCTCAAATTCTCTGCGTTTTCCCTGCACGACTTCCGATGCGCTCATCAGTGACATTCCGCCATTTTCGACTCAAGGTCGACAAATGTCACGTCGATGCGGGTTTCAAAACAAATTCCTTTCGAGAGAATGCCGTCGTTCCATTGAAGGGCTCTTCATTCTGCCGTTCTGCCGTTTTTTCACTGATTTTTGCATATATTGACTTCTTTCTAGGCCACGGGGAGAGTTGTTGCTTCTTGTGAAGGAGCGGAATAAGAAGCCAAAGTAGAAACAGAGTCCTTTGTATGGCAGAAATCGATTTAGCACTGGTATTTGGTCGTAGGAAGATCTCCTCCCAGTTGTAGTCTCATTACAGTTGTCGTATAATGTGTAGATGAGCTGTCATTCTTTCGGGATGGTCAATTATAGCCTTTTACAAACTATATGACTTCTGTTTCATCACGGGCATTCAAGATTGTAGTCATACGTTTGTTCTCTCGTTTGGAAATGACCCATTATTGACCCTTTAACTGTTGTTTAAGATGTGGCCGCAGTGGTTGGCGGTCTGGTTGCTGCTCAGGTTCCAGCAGCCAGTCGTTTGCCCGTTTCCGGGTGCCGTTCCCGACGAAGGCGATGTCCGACATCTCTATCCGATCGCCCACATCGCCATCGGTCTCGACAGCCACGCGCATGTGATGCCGTACTTGCTGGGATGGCTGGAAAACATCGGCTATCCGAAGAGTCGACTGCGCATCTCGTTGTATCTACTGAATAAGGATGATGCAGCGGAGGATCAGGTGACTTGGTGAGTAAATTCGTTTTTACAGGTTGTCATGCGGTTCAGCACACGCATTCACGAACCATTCTGGAAAATACGACCGCAACAACAGATAAAAAATGTAGGTACAAGTGGTGAGTGGTGGATCCGTGAGAGAAACCGGAGGTACTGAAGAGAGCTGTAGACGTAGCGTTATCACCAGGTCAGATTATTAAGATACTTACAAGGAAAGGTGGATCTATCCTAATCCGGGGGGGGGGGGGTGGGCACATAACTAAAAAGTACGTATCAAAATGAATTGAGACTTATCGAGCGCTTCCTAGAGAACGAGCCGGAACCTAAAAGAAACCAAAAAAAAACGGACGAACAGACAAAAAATAAAAAATCGCCGCGGGTTTCAAACGTCTCGGCGGGCAAGGAGCGACGGAATGGATGCATGCCGCGTGCTGACCGCCGCCTGACAAGTTTTAACCAGGATCCAACATGGTGAGGAGGGCATACAACTTTGCCGGCTTACAACCAATGCAATTTTTTCGTTTTTTTTTTCTTTGTGACTTCTTGGTTAGGTCCCATGTTGTTCTGTAGGAGCCGCCCGGTAAGTGTCAGGTGGATTCGTTACATATAATACTTTTTAGTTATGTGCCCCCCCCCCCCCCCTCCGGACTAGGATAGATCCGGAAAGGTTCCCAATTCATGGTGAGCATACACTACTATTTGGACATGATGTAGGGCCATGTGACCGGAGTCCAGAACCCAGTTAGTTTTTGCTGAACGCTTTTTTAAGGATTGGAAAAAGAGATGTAAAAAGTTGTGCGCAACAATCATCAACCCCTATGATACCCCACGAGATATGCCTCAGTGGCGCAATCGGTAGAAGAGCCGCCTCATAGGAGCGCACCTGCGGGCTTTCGAGTTCACGTGCCGTCAATGTTTTTGCACATATTAGTTTATTGTTTATTGTTATTTGTTATTGTTATTTCTCATGATCACGGAAGTCAATTTTGGCGCTTATATTTTACTTATTTCATAGTTTTGTATCATAGCTGTTGGCTAAAAGGAAAAAGCAATAAAACTTATTTCCAGAGAAATGATATTGTATGCGTAGATGCGCATCGTTGAAAAACAAACACATGTGAAGGCGCAAATAGACGGACTTGGTTTGTTGAAAGCATTGATGGTTCAAAATTGACTGGTGTAGCTGCCAGGTTCGACCCTCGATGAATCTCGGCATTGATCGTTGTCGAATTGCTTATCGTGGTGTTGAACTCGAACCGAGATGGTACACGCTTTATTGACGACTAACGTTTCGGCGATTTCGCCTTCTTCAGAGGGCGGTTTCGCCTTCTCTGAAGAAGGCGAAATCGCCGAAACGTTAGTCGTCAATAAAGCGTGTACCATCTCGGTTCGAGTTCAACACCACGATAGCAATTGACTGGTGTGATCATGAGAAAGCATCATGAGACCAACTAATATGTGCAAAGATATTGGCAGTACGCGGACTCGAACTCGGAAGCCTGCCGGTGTGCTCCTATGAGGCGGCACACACACCGACTACGCCACCGAGGCACATTTCGAGGTGGTCATAGGGGTTGGCGATTGTTGCGCACATGGTTTTACACCTTTAGCTCCTTGGTGCGTTCGAAATATCGTCCAAGTTCATTGTTCGGGGCTTTAAGTTCAGCTTTCCATGCAACTTTGTCCACTGAGAAGCAGGTCGTAGAGCTCCGTGTCCTTTTTGATCGGCCAGTTGTATTGGAATGTGTAGTACGAATGGGTGACCTCATCGCAAACGGAATCTCTTCTTCCTCTTTCGCGATAACTGCTGCTCTTCTCTAGCTTGTGGCTGAGTCGCATTTTTGCACGAAGGAAGAGTGTTGATCAGATCCACTGGAGAATGACAGCACTACCGCAAAATCGAGTAGGCACCACCGTCGGTTGGTGAGTATGTGGTCGCGTTTCACTTGAGTCGTACCGATGGATGACTCCCATGTCCTCCGACGATGTTTCTTCGTCATGGAGACAGAGTTTCCATGGAAAAGACGCGTGGCGGAAAGAAGCCTAACGACACGATGGCTGTTTTCGTTCCGTTCTCCAGATCTAGATCTTCCGTCTACTGCTCTTCGAGAGCAGATTTTGGCGTCGATGTCTTCGACGACGACTTGTGGGAGAACATCCCGCTACGGATAACTTCCTCCAGCTCCTTGTAAAAAGCATTGAGTTCGGTCTCACCAGCGGTTGACCTTGGAAAGCAGCAGTTGTTAGTGATAATGGTTGGCTTCCGACGATGCGAGCACGTCGTTTCCCCTAGCCGTGTTCTTCTGTAGGGCGATCACGTGGGACCTGATACGATCTGACGCTTTCGGAGGAGCGCTACGGGAAGGCTGTTCTGGCGTTGTAGGTACAAAGCGTGAAGCACTCTCCGTGGCTTGTCGTGGTGATGTCGCCTTGACCGAGATTCAGTGACCTCCTATGCAACCTGAGATTTCTCCTCCTCCTCTCACCGGTTCTCATACCGACCGACGTGAAACGTAGGGCAACGCGTACAGGGACGTATGGCAACGCCTTACAGTGTATTGAGCCTTGGTCTGTGCTGTTGTGACAAAAAGAAATCCCGACGAACAGCTTTGCTAGAGCGAGGTATGGTTCCAATTTTGTTAGGCTTCCGTAGAATTCTCGAGCTCCTTCTCAGCTTGCGAGAGCCTGCTGGACTCCGCTGCACATCGCAGTTCGACATTTGTTGCATTTCCCACGCCACGACGAGGCGAATAACCATACGGGAGCATCAGATTGATAGGAAACAATCCGTCCTTCCAGGAAGGATGGGAAGCAAAGAAATAGGGTGCTAAGCGGGCTGGTGCCCGCTGTACACCGGTAAAGTATCTTAAAACGGGTAAGTTAGATCAGCCACACCCCGGAATTCCTTCCCTTGCCGCTGACGCGAGGAGAGCACAGAAATCACGTTTATTTGAGTGTTCCACGACCATGGCCTCATAATGGAACGGGCACCAGCCCGTTTTGTAACGAAATACGTAATGCTTGGTTTAGCTCCTTTTCAAAGGATGCTTTGGGTGTTTATGTTTAAACGGGCTCACGCCCAGTTCCGACACTTCTAACGTGTTCGCTCTTAGCCCACCTTCGCAAGTTGCACAGTATACTACTCGATGGTTTACACTTTAGCGTGTGTAAGGGTTTGTCGAGACGTGAACTCGACACTCCACGTTCTTTGAGCTCACGTTGTCAGGGCTAGAAAGACGGCAACAACTATTCTTGTGCTCAATTGAGCCATTTGAACAGGCATCCGAATGGTTTCATTCGCATTTGACTACTGGAATACGAATAAAGGATAAAGGACGGCGTTACTCAATCCCTTCTGGGATGCGCCAGCGCATTCTACTTCTACGGGATGTCGTGGAGGCGACATGAATGCGTATTTGGCCATACAATGACTTGCGGTGGCCAGCCGATGAACAAGTCAGCGCTTTATCCTTCCCAGACAAGTCTGGTACCAATTCACCGACCCCGGAGGGATGGAAGGCTTGGTTGGCCTGGGCGGGAAATCCGAACCAGGAACTTGGTATCGGGTGCACGCGACAGTCGCGCCTCCTCCGACTGCGCTACACGCGCCCGGAATACGAATATTGAAGAAAAATCAAATAGCGTGGGGGGTCACCTCATAAAAAGTGTTACCAACACAAAAACAAAGAGACAAGACACACTGATAGTAAAGTATCTTCCCTTGCCCAATTCGAAAGGAGATAAAGCACGGATCTGCAATTGAAACGAAGAGATTCGAGACTAACATTCGTTGTATGCAGAAATGGGTGCGCGCCACGGCCCTGCATGTTGACTCTACCCCGACCTTATTTGCGTCAATCGCGTTTCGGAATGTATTCGAATTCGGATATTCGAGAGTTGTGAGCATTCGAGTAATCGAAAAAATTTCGAGAGCATAACTATAGTAGCAACTAGACTGCTGCGGATATCTTTGGTAAGCGGCAAATATAGGGTGCGCGGTTATGGCTATGGTGTATACATTACAGCTAACTAGGGAAGGGTTTCGATCTCCCATGGAACTTCAAGTTGAGACCAGGGTCATTAGAAAGAGCTTGGAATGCTGTTTACGAGTATGGGTGTCAAAATTGCAAAATGAAATTCCTGAGCGAGTTATGGCCTGCCGAAATCGGGGGCCCTCACCGCAGCCTGGCTGTGCGGGACACCTGGCGCGAGAGTGGTGAGCCATCGGAGCTCCGTAAGAAGGGGCTGTCAGCTGCAGCGGTGGCGCAGGGGTAGTGCTTCCGCCGGCCAGGGTCGATGTCCTAGGTTCGGTTCCTATTGCTGCCAGCTCTTTTGCAATTCATAATTTATCTTCGAAATGACCTTTTGTTCTGAATTTTGACACATGTTTGATTGAATAGCCGGGAAAACTACCACACAAGTTTTTAAAAATGCTTGAAGGCGAAAAACTGCTATGGTGACATTTTCACCTTCAGTAGATTGTCTCTTTGGCTGTTTGCCATGGCAAACAACCTGTCCCTTTTCATAACGTTTTTCATCGGGCCAAAGAGAAAAGGTAGTTTTTCTGGCTGTTTAATCAAACACATGTCATAATTCAGAACGAAAGGTCATTTCGAAGGTAAATTATGATTTGCAAGTAACCGGCAGCAACGGGAACCGGATGAACGACGTCGCACCTGACCAGCGGGAGCAATATCCCCGCGCCACCGTCGCAGCTGGCGGATCCTTCCTACGGAGCCTCGACGACTCACCACTCTCGCGCCAGGTGTGTCGCACAGCCAGCCTGTGGTGAGACTCCCCGATTGCTTCAGGCCATAACTCGCTCAGGAATTTCATTTTGCAGCGTTGACACCCATATTCGCAATCAGCATTCCGTGCTCTTTCTAATGATCCTGGTCTCAAATTGAAGTTCCATGGGAGGTCGACACCTTTCCCTAGTAAGCTGTCATTTGCAGTATGTCGATGGCTGCTACCGTATAGCTTCATAGACGAAATGTTAAAGGTGGAAGGGCTCTGTGTCATCGATGTACAACTCGCTAACGGTCATCACCGACGAAAAGAACTGGCTCGAATCGGGGCTGAGAACGGCACGAATGCGCAAAGCCGGTCGGGTGCTGCTGATGACTGGCAATACGCTTCCTATGAGGGACAGACTGCTTCAGGTAGGTTTTACTTCGGCGCAATACTGGTTGGATGGAGACGTGCACTCTTATGATTATGAAATTTTCTTGCCTTTTTCTTGTACCGTACGATTCTACACTATTCTATCGTCCTACTGGGTACCCCAACCTGTTCCTACTCTGGGGTGGGTCTTTGCTAAGAAAGCGAGGTATTCTACCCTGCCGTAAGCTGTAAACCGCAGGGGCTGCACTCCCTTCCTTCCCCCAACCTGTATTGCTTCCTTACATTGAAGTCATTTTAGCAATCTGAGGTGAGGTAATGGCTTCAACGTGATTAACCTCCAACTTTAATTCGCAGGACCTGAACTCTTCTGCGGTGGTGATGAGCGCGCTGTTCCAGCCGGTGTTGAATAGCGAAGAGGCGAATTCTGTCAGTATTAGCGATGACTACCGTGATCGACAGGTCGTGGAGAGACGAAAGGTTAGTGCATCCTTAATACGCTTATTATCAGTGCATCTTCAAGTAGCTCACATCTCTATAAGCCCTCAATTTGAAATGGAATCTATGTATTCCTCCTCAAGCCAAAGAATGGAATACTGTGTTATTTTTAAATAAGTTTTGGAAATTTGGCTCCGAAGCGTTCTCTTCAAAACATTTTCCATTGCCTTTCAAGTGAGACAATTGCAGATATCAGAAGCGGTGCTGCCGATGCTGGTAAACCTTGAAACGATCGACTCGTCCTACCTAACGTTCGATTCCGACAATCTGCCCAACTACGTTGGCAACAGCGACCCTTCTGAGGTGAGTGAGGTCGCTCTTCAACGTTTGATTAGTTCGCTTCAGTACTTTCTTCTTTGTCGAATGCCCTCTGTGTGAAGCATTCGGATTTCGGAGCTTTGCGTCGTAAAGCAGTGTGAACGCCCTTTCTTCACATTGGTTCAGATATAGTTCTTATTTCTAAGTTTTCCTATCGACAATTCTAACAACATGCTCTTGTCTTGTCTTATATTTGGATTCATTATGCGTAGTTGAGCACCACCTAGCAGGCGTTGAATAACGATTGTCGTCAATATAAAGCAAAATCTACGATTCTGTGGCATATTCTGAAGAGCATGAACAGGGTGTCAGTAGGACAAGTTGTATTATAAGAGGATTCATTGCTTTAAATTGCGCTATATTCCCTTCTCAATCGAACATTGATGGGATTTTATTGAGATTTCGCTAGTCGTGTGTCCAACAGACTACATAGCTGAACTTTGGGGTTTTGGCATCGTATATCCTATGAAAAAGATATGGCATCGGGCTACTCTCTTGCATCGGCATCTCCTCCGGATCTATCCTAGTCCGGGGGCCACATAAGTAAAAAGTAGGTAACAAAATGAATTGAGACTTACCGAGCGGCTTCTAGAGAAAGAGTTGGAACCTAAAAGAAACCAAAAAGCGGACGAACAGACAAAAAATGAAAAATTGCCGCGGTTTACAACCGTCTCGGCGGGCAAGGAGCGACGGAATAGAGGCATGCCGCGTGCCGACCGCCGGCTAACATGTCATAGCCAGGATCTAACATGGTGAGGAGAGCACACAACTTTCCCTGCTTACAACCGCAACAAAATTTTTTTTCGTTTTTTCTTTGTGACTTTTCTTGTTTAGGTCCCATGTTGTTCCGTAGATGCCGCTCGGTAAGTCTCAAGTGGATATGTTACATATAATACTTTTTACCTATGTGCCCCCCCCCCCCCGGACTAGGATAGATCCTCTCCTCCTTTCCTCCTCTCTCCTTGCCTAGATTGTAAAAAAATTTTCTTCATGAAGGCTGACTTCCATGTTCTGCTATGTATTCTCTCAAAACTGTCTGATGGCGAAATGCATGGCGCACCACAGTGCAGTTGCCATTGCATAATCGTATGTCCTTCCATAATCAAAGCATTCAGACGTAAGGCCTTGTTTATTCTGATGAGAAGCATCAGTTTTGTGACTCCCGTTATAACGCGAATTTTCTCCGGTCCCTTCAAACGCGTTATAACGAGAGAGGACTATACTATATCACCTGTCACTCCGTTGATAATCGACTTGCTCAATCGGGCTCCAGCAGCGTCTCCATTCGTTCCTGTCGCGTGCCAGAGTGCTCCAGTGGATCCTCCTCGCTCGACTGACACGAAGAGCGTCATATCGGTCGTTCAGGGCTTTCACGAAAAAGTCTTTCACGAAGTAGGCACGGAATTAGGTGCAGTTTTGATTGAATTCCTTGCCCTGCAGTATTTTTGCATTTTTGCATATTCGATATCTGGAATGTGTTTTCTTGTGCGACTGTTCGATTCCATACTAACCTATCCGGACCCCTTACTGGGTAGGTTCAAGGTCTTTGCAAAAGTGATATATACTTTTATGCTGTTTGAAGGGTGGAGATTCTCATAGTGGTATTCAACGTCGTTGCTCACAAATACCCCTTAGACCCTTCCTTGGGAAACATGGGAAGTTAGTTCCAAGAATTTCGTAGTTTATGTGGAATAAGCACTATAGCTGTGCTTTTGAGAAATTTTATTGAAAGAATGATTGAACGAAGCTATTTGATGTAGAAAAATTTCGGGCGAATGAACGAACGAATTTATTTGCTCTTCAGTTTCCTTCGATTGATTGAAAATAGAATAAGCCCAATGTTTCGGTAATTCGAATATTCGAATAGTCGAATAATTTGTTTGAATGAAGTTTGGTGCTTAAAGATCTGAAGTTTATCCGCTATTCGGATAAAATTATTCGATTTTCGAACAAAGTTGAAATATTCTGTTTTCGATTAGTATTCGAGTATGGTTCCCCTTCGATGTTCGAATTCGTACGATTATTCGACTTTCAAAAAACCATCGATGTTCGAATGTGAACGAATGTGAAGGGAGCAGCGCCTGAGGTGGTACAGGCACATCCTTAGAAGACCAGAGGATCACTTCATCAGGTTGGCCCTAAATTTTGAAGCACCCGGAAGGCGTCCGAGAGGAGCCCCAAGAAAAAGATGGAAGGACGTCATCAAGAGAGATCTCGCCGAATCGGCGCTGCGCCAGACGACGCCCTTGATAGGATGAGGTGGCGACGGATCATAAGAACAGCGAACCCTGCGACTGCGCGGGACTAAACGCTCAGGAGAAGAAGAAGAAGTTCGAATGTGAACGAATATTCGAAAATCTAGAGATGTCGATATTCGACTATTCGAACAGTTATTCGAACGAATTATTCTCATAATTATTTGAATACATTCGTTCGAGCACAACTGGAACATGTACTGAGTTGAGTGAAAATTTTAACCGGGAAGTTCTTGCCGTGGAAGTGGTTGACTTTGGCCATTTGGTTGCACCGAAGAGTTGCTGATAATTTGTGAGTGGTAGCAATAACCTTCGCAAGAAGCAAATCCAATCAGAAGCCCTCGGCTTAACGAAGAGCTTTGGATTTGGGGATGATGTGCTCTTGAAGGCAGCGCAGACGATTGCCACAGCAATCCATGATTTAGGAGGAACTTATAGTAGAAGATGGCTAGCAGACGCCTAGCATGAACTCGCTACCTTGGGGGTGTATGAACACGTGCTTATTAGCAGCATAGCTTAACGCTGCTGAGCAAGCGGTGGTGTGCTCCTTTAGATAACGTTTCAAGAACGTCTTCTACCACAAGTCGTGCGAACATGGTTTCCGAAAATTTCAAGGTCCCAGGTTAGGTCTAGCTTTCTCACTTACGGAAAATTTAAGAACCTTCGCCTACTTATTGGCGAGTCTTATGGTTTTGATAACATGTCTCCGCCTCAGTGTGAGCATTCCCAGATGCAAAGGATTTTCTTGGGTGGTTTTACGTGCATGCTTTAAAACAATTCTCGTGTTCGTGTTTGCTATGTATGTTATTGATTGCTCATCTCGCCTGAAAAAAATACATGAAAGGAGAAAAAACACCACAGAACTTTTTCTTCGCAACCCGGTCCCAATTCTGGCAGTCCCGCGACGGCTGCGTTAACGATATATGAGCCCGTGCAAAGCAAATGTTCTTCGCTTCGATTTTGTCGCATTGTTATTGCATATCAGAATTCGGTTGGAGGAATGTCTGTTGTTATGGTAGTAGCGCCGCCGAATTTTAATGTCGATTTTCTACTCCGAGTCTATTGAGAACTAGTCGATCGATATTGCTCACCTGATGTACTGGCCCGTTCTGTCGTTGTAGCTGCTGTTTCAAAATCATTCTGGATGCTGAGATACTGCTTCGGTGGTCCGTTCAAAAGGTGTGGATGGGGCTATTGAATGCTTTGGTGAAGTGCAATGTGCTTACCTCAGTATGATGTCATGGAACCTTTATATCATCGTTGATTAGGTTTAAAGTATTTAAGTGCTGGTTGGGCGATGTTGATGGCAAATAGATAATCTACTTTCACTTCTGCTTTGGCCCTTTTTCCTCTAGTATCAACATTTTTAGCGCTACTCTCAAAGAGGAGCGACTTTAGTTAATTTATATTTGGAGTCGTTCCTAGTTTGGTTACTGTTCGAAAAAAAAAAATCCGCTCTCCGCACATGCGTCACATCCTTCTGGATACAGGAATGCAGTCTCGTCTGTTTGTCCGTTCGTCTAACCGCGCAGAATTAATGACTGGCTCACCGACTTGCTTGTAAACGAGCTCAAGTAACCGACCAATATGCGATGTTCGCTTAATGCACCTCTCCGTAAGGGATCAATAACGCTAGGTAGATCGATCGATGTCTATAGATTTATCGATGTGGTCAACGAACAGGCAAGTTGAGGTGGGGATTGCCCGGGCGGATGGTATCGATTGACCGATTAGTATATGTCGATTGATTGTTATTGACCCCTGTGGCCAAGCACCAATCAACGGTCAGTTTTCGCGGTTTCCACATGACTTCCAGTAAAGGTTGAAAAGGTTAGGTTGAGTGTAACTAAACTGCTTTTTGAATGCGCCACGAGTTCGTCTTCGATTGGTCTATGTCCGCTCACTTGGATTGTGACAGTGTTAGAGCGCAAAGGATAAAGTATACAGAACGGCGTACATTAATTCCTGTGTAGGATACGCCACGCATTCTACACGGGATGTCGTGGCAGTGGCTTGAATGAATACTTGGCCTACAGAATGGTTTACGCTGGTCAGCCGATGGACAAGAGTCTTAGAGTTTTATCCTTCCTATACGAGTCTGGTAATAATTCGCTGACCCCGGTATGATGGAAGGCTTGGGTGGCCTTGGTGGGTTCCAAAGCAAGTATCTCGATTCAGGGTGCTTGCCACCACCGGTGCCTCCGCCTTAGTGCACTACCACGTGACTTATTAGTTCTACGGTGGCCCAGGAAGGTGAAGTTTTCGTTCTGCGCGCTGCTCTTAGGGTTGAAAAGCGAGCGCTCTTGGAAAATACGCGTTTATCCTTAGAACTTGTATTCTTACATCGATTAGTTCACTCAGGGGCCGGATTCTTCAACGACTTACGTAACCTTAATGGGGAATTGTAAGCGGAAAGCTCAGATAACGTGGCTCAAGCGATATGGTGAGCGATAAGCCGCGCTATTTGAGATTTTCGCTTACAATTCTCCGTTAAAGTTACGTAAGTCGTTGATGAATCCGGCCCCTGGTAGGCGGGGTAAACAGACCTGTGAAGGATGAAACAACGGCGATGACCGGTTTAGGTCACTTATCTCGCGGGGTGCGCCTTGCGTACTGTTTTTTGGTTTTATCGCAAGTCGCTTTAAGTGTGCATTTGGCCAAACTTCTGGAATAGTATATTCCATGTCCGACCGTCGCTGAATCTTGGCTTAATGTTAGACTAAAATCGAGGAATTGCTTCGGGCTTGAGACCAAGATCGTTATTATATCCTTATCCGACTAACGTTCCGGCGCAACCGCCTTCGTCATAGCCTTAAAAAACAAGGGAACTTAGAGAGGTTATTCGCCCAAGGACGACATTCAAGTCACAGAGGTCTAAGAAGATAGAGATGGGACGAGATAGAGCGGAAGTGGCTCAACCCTTAGTAGCCTTAAGATTGCAGCCGAGAGGCTGTCACGTTGCCCTGGAAGGAGGCAGATTAGGCGAGTAAGATTCTCCTTCTCGTCTCCTCTTCAGCGACCGTCACTCTATCACTATCTGGCGTGAGACAGCAAAAGTCAGTGATAGAGGGAGGGTCGTTGAAGAGCTGATGAGAAGGAGTCTTACTCACCTAATCTGCCTCCTTCGAGGTGACGTGACAGCCTCTCGGCTGCAATCTTAAGGCTACTAAGGGTTGAGCCACTTCCGCTCTATCTCGTCCCATCTCTATCTTCTTAGACCTCTGTGACTTGAATGTCGTCCTTGGGCGAATAACCTCTATAACCTCCCTTGTTTTTTCAGGCTCTGACGAAGGCGGTTGCGCCGAAACATTAGTCTTATAAAGATATAATGACATCTTGGTCTCAAGCTCGAAGCAATTCTACGAAACAGTCGTCCGACCACAAGCCAATGTTTCCTCTTTCTCAGGCGAGCCCAGAACCAAGAGCGGCGTCTCACTAGTCAGAGCCATCGGAGGAATGGCTGGCTTAGAAACCGAGCAACCTCCGATCAATTCTTTTCAGTTCAGGTTGCTTTTCAGGTCGGCAGTTTCTGCCAACTTCGTCGGGATCGCTTATCTGTAGCGTGGAGAAACAATCACAGTAGTGCGTTGTGACTGGTGTGAGCAATTCGCTGTGTTGGGGTGATAAGACTGGATTCTAGAATGATCCATCGAACAGGCACCAATACCTTTCTACCATTTGGTTCTGCTCTTTTCTGCCCTTTCATTTCTAGACTTTAAAGCAGTATAACTGATTAACTGGCAGCTACCGATGCTCCAGAAGTGTCCTGAGAAGTCCATAGAATTGTTCTACATCAGCGCTTGCATGAGAACTTCGATGTACTTCCAGTTCTGTTCACTGCGACACGAGTGTGTGTGTGTGGCGAAAGGTCAACCAACCATCTGACTGGTTCAGGTTTTTGTCGAGTCGGCGAGAAGAATGGATATCGGCTTATGGATCGACAATCTGAAACCACATGGGTTCTACATCGACGAGACGTTGGAGGTGCAGGATCGTCGGCGAACGGTGAGCTTTATATTCTATACGTCATTTCCTCAGTTTTTTTTTTTAAATTTAAGAGTTGGTAACTGTTGCAACATCCAATCTTGAGGCAGATAATGAGGTAATAAAGGGTTCCTGACCCGTGAAGCGAAGACTAGACAAAATGGAATGGAATGACGCCGACATTTACTCCCTAAACGTCTGTTTGTGGACTTCGACAGCGGTCAGAGCCGACATATCGATTTTCTCGGGAGATCGCGCGTCGAAGATCGATATGCCCGCTTTTCGTTGTGACCAGGTTGCTGTTGTCGAGGACTAAAAACAGACCCTAAGGACATGAGATTGTGCTAATTTTCTGCACGATCCAAATTCAGGTTTAAAAGGAAGGTCTTTCACCCATTCAAAATTATTGCGGAATAGGGATATGTCCACTTTTGTGATCTTCGTCACTGATAACTAATAGAAGGATGCTTAAGGTTTCGCTGCTATGCTAAGCATTGCGTTATAACCCCATTTCTTAGCTCTAGTTTATAGTTGTTCCGCTGAGCGGCACGACACCATAGTCGGAATAGATATCGATCGGACGGCGACAAAAATCGATATCTACGGCGACCGTAGTGCCCCGCCGCATGGCGGCACAAGTATATCTGTGACCGTTATGCCATGGCCAGTAGCAATGTGTTCGTTATCGTAGTGAGCTTAGAAAATTCTAGTGGTGCTCACAATATAATTTAATAGTAAATAAATATCCTATAATATGCATCAGTAATATCTTTATTCATGCAAGTCTTCCAGCTGCGATATCTTCTCGCTGACATGATTGCGGATGGAGCTCGTCTACCGATCGCTTCGCTTACAGTGCGACCATGGACGCCAGAACCGGAGCTGTGGAGCGTTCAAAAGTTGGTTTCTTAGCTGAAATAATCCCGTGAGGTATAGAAACGGTAATTCATCTGTTGGTCCAGTCCGCGCAGAATTAATGGCCAGCCGACGTATTTGAGGGTTTCACAACACGAAATTGCAATCTGTGCGGTATTGCCTACATGTCGGATTAACACTAGTTAGGCATTCTATAGGGAAGAATCGATACAATCGATCCTCGTCTGCAGATGGTCATTTGAGATGGGTGTCACGCGAGTATAACGGCTGCTGGATGGGTTTCATGGGTTTAGGGCTTTGTTTATACTTCCGACGCCAAGCGACGTGATGGCATGCATAGTGGCCAAATCGATCAGTCTGTGTCACTCAATCAGTTTGGCCATAGTATTGGGGTAATTCATATGTTCTTGCGATTTTTTGACATTTTCAAATTTTTATATGTTTTGATCAGACTAACCTTACTCATCGAAATATCGCCCATCTTTGTCGATGTTTGTCCTCCATCGTTTCGGCAGGGAATGGGTGCCGTGCCGATAGCAAACCTGGGGTTTCGATTCGAAAAAGTGACGAAGGTCGGATTCGAGTGCCGCTCGATCATCGTATTGTTTGCCTTCTAGAAAGTGAGCTAGCGACCGGAATCAGTTCCCATCCTAATAGCCGGAGCTTTTGTCGGATCATTTTTTGAAGTATGCGGCTTTGCATTGTCATGGAGGAAATAAATCTTGTCGAGTTGTGGGCTTTTAATTTGAAGGCGTGGCCAAGTTCTTGTAGCTGGTTGTAGTACACCTGACTGTTAATAGTGGCACCAGAAGGGAGAAGCTCCCAGTAGACCTCACCAAGGACGTCCCGGAAACACACTCAGCATCTCCTTCCTTGAGTGCAGATCATCTTTGGGAACTGCTGGCAGCTTCTCCTCTGCTGGAGTCCAAGAAGGCCTTGCTGTATGTGACACATCTAGGCTTACTTCCATCTCCTTAATGAGCGAGTCCAACCAGCCAAAGGGCGAGGGCGGGATAAGTTGAAAAGGCATGCATCAGCTCATGTGGAGTGCTGGTCAGGTGGCACATCAGTCGGAATCCATAGGCGTATTATCCAGACGAAACCAAGCTCTCGTAATTCACGAATGATCGGGAGTGCACTGGAACGGGTTTGCTCTGATGGCAGCCAGTAGGGAGTCGCTTCGACATCGACTCGCGTACAGACTTGGGTTGTTCGGACAGTGAAAAATCTCCCAGTTGAGAGCGATTCATCCGATTGCACAATGTGCATCCTGACCAAAGACACGCACCCGGTTACGATGAGCCTCGGGACAGTGACGGGGATGGATTTTTGAAGATTCCATATCGCTTGGGATAAGCATCTGGTAGATTGCTGATAAGTTGCATTGGCACATGAGCTGACCTTTGACCATTCGCATGACCTACTGCGAAATCGATAACACGCCTCAATTAGGAAGGCCAAGTCAAATTGCAAAATCGCAAAAACATATGAATTACTCTAATAAATGGCATCCGTCGCCCGGCGTCGAAGTATAAACGGGAGCTAAGGCCTTGTTTAGTGTGCACGCGACGCGCGAAGCCATGACATGTGTAGTGGCCGAATTGATCAATCGCGTCGCTCGATCAATTTGGCCACTACACATGCATCGCGTCGCGCGTCGCGTGCACACTAAAGGCCCATGCACACTTCTGCGACACCGCGGCGCGGCAACAGGAGCGACGGCCACCTCCGCGGAATCCGGCGGTCGCGGCGCGGTCGCGTTAGAGCATCGTTATGGGCGGCGGGACCGACGGCCCAGTGCATCTCGCTCCGGTAGGAATGATTTGAACCATTCCAGCCTGCGGCATTCAGCGCGCGGCATCGCCGGCGATAGCCGCAAAAGTGTGCATGCCCCCCTCTGCGGCACGTGTCGCTATGTCGCGCCGCGCCCGTCGCGGCCCTATCCTTCATCATGGCCGTGCCACGCTGTCGCAGAAGTGTGCATGGGCCTTAAACAAGGCCTAAGAGTGGAGGCGCTATCGCCCAACCAACATCGATCGATGGCTGTGTGGTAAGGGTAGAGGTCCGCGTTATTTTTAGGCTTTGTGAGATGAGAAGCACTTTCAACGCTTTCTTAGGTGGTGGCCAGCCAATAGACAAGTCATTCTTATGCCTTCTGGACAAGTCTGATACCAAATCAATTCACCGCCCCAGGTGAATCTAACCAGAAGACTATCTCAACGGTAGGTCGGAACGGTCCAAGTGTTGTACATGGGCACAATCGCCTCTCTCTGCGAAACAACAAAATGCAAATATCTCGACCCCAATACAATTCTGAGCAGAGTTAGGGACGACGGAAGATGGTCCGTTGGCAGCGTTAATCCTCTGCCTGCGCGCGAAGGGCGGGATCAAGTTGGCTTGAAACAGCTATCATGAGGCTTACGCCGCCCCTCTACCCACTGCGCTCCCACCGTTCGCTCGTCATCGCTGTTTCCAGCCAACTTGAGCCCGCCCTTCGCGCGCAGGCAGAGGGCTAACGCCGCCAACGATCGAACTTCCGCCAGCCATAATTCTGCGCAGAATTGTGTTGGGGTTGAGATGCTTGCATTTTGTTCTTTCCCTGAGAGAGGCGATTCTGCCCATATACAATATTTGGGCCGTTCCGACCTACTGTTGAGATAGTCTCCTGGTAAGATCTTATTTTGACTGGGAAGTCCCGAAACTTTAATCAATCAGGGTTGTACACGGCACTTCTTCTGACTGCACTACCACGTGCAGGAAATTTTATCCAGAAACAATCATTCTAACACCTGTAAGGTAATGAATCTTCTATCAGTCCTAGTGTGCGTCCGCACAAAATTAGTGTTCGATGAACTGGTTGTCGCTCTTTTGATATAGTCATCATTCCAGGATCTACATGATAAATCTGAAACGACGTCCTGAAAGAAGAGCGAGAATGGAGAAGATTTTTGAGATTCTCGGTAAAGATCCCAGTTCTATGTTCTTGTTAATTTCCAAAAGGCATAAGGCTTTATTTAAATTCTAAGAAGTAAGAGGTTTGTTCTGGTATTTGTCTTTTGTACGAAAATAGTGAACACATTTTTAAAGTTTTGATTGTTGAATTATTGACATTTTAACGTTTTTTTTTTTCGCAGGAGTGGATGCAACGTATTGGGAGGCGACTGATGGCCAGAATTTACCCGAGGAGTACAAATACCAACCACTGCCTGGGTATATGGATCCGTTCCATAAGAGGCCGATGAAAGCTGGCGAGGTTGGATGCTTTCTGAGTCACTACAGGTTGGTAAGCGATGCGCTCATCCTCCAGACCACTTAAATTATCCGCAACATAAAATTCCTTGTGTTCTGGATTTACTGGGAAGCTAAAGCGGGATATTGATGCTAGTCGTTAGTGTGGCCTACATGGGAAGGGCGGGCACGGGCGACCAATCAGGCACCTCGAACGATTATGCCATCCAGTGGGCGTCTATGGTCGTTGCCCTGATTGGGTGAAGTGTGCTTGGTCGGTGCTCCGACTGGCTGTCATTGACTAGAGCGTTTCCGCCTTCTCATGTAGATCACATTAGCGACTAGTGTCGCAATTTTTGTTCCGTTCAGGATCTGGCAGGACGTGCTGAAGCTCGGCCTTTCACGCGTTGTAGTATTCGAGGATGATCTTCGTTTCTCCAACGGTGGCCTAGAAAGGATCAAAGAAGTGCTGGAAGATCTCGACGCGTCGAAGATGGAGTGGGATCTCATTTATCTGGGCAGAAAGAAACAGGCGAACCAGGTTTGTCGTCACATGTATAGTCGGCATGGCATGGGGAATCAGAGAAAATTTCTTTTCCGATGTAGTGTCTTGTGTGAAGGATGAAGTATAAGGGAGGCGCAAATCAATCTCTTTCGGGATGCGCCGCGCATTCGACTTCCACGGATGCCATCTGGCAACTTAAATGCGTATTTGGTCTATAAAAGGAATTAGACGGCCAGCCCTTGGAGAAGTCAGTGTTTTATTCTTCCCGAACGAGACTGATACCAATTACCCACCCAGGAGGGAGAAAGGTTTGCTTGGCTTAGGCGTGAGATCCGAACCAGAAACCTGGAATCGGAGAGCTAGTAGCTTCTCCGACTGCGTTACCATGCTCCTAGTAGAGAAGTACGAGTAATAAGCGAATGGTAGCGCAGTCGGAGCACCGGCTCTCGCGTGAACACGATTCCAAGTTCCTGGTTCGGATTTTACGCCTAAGGTAAACAATCCTTCCTCCCTGCGATGGGTGATTTTTACCAGACTCGTCTGAGAAGAATAAAACGCTTACTTCTCTATCGGCTGACCGTTGTAATTCCTTTTATAGACCAAATACGCATTCAGGTTGCCTTCACCACATTAGTAGAAGTAGAATGCGTGGCGCATCTCAAAAGAGATTGAGCAACGCTGTCATTTATTCTTTGTCTTGACTAAAATGAGATGTATAAGTGTTTGAAGCAGTTTTTGCGGATCATTCCTTTTAAATGTTGAAATGTGATGCGTTTCTTCTGATAAAAAAGTTACCTAGCTCTAATTTTCTGAGCAACGGAGGCCTCTGAGAGCTTAGCCCTGGCTGGCTGGCTTTTTCTGGCCTGATTGAGCCGTCATATAGCCTTTAATTGGTTTTCGATATCCGCTGCGCTTTGGCAGCGATTCTTGAAATGAATCCTCTACGAACTTTCAAAATCTTAACCTGCTTGGGCTGTGATTGTAGCGTGAATGTGAAATTCCTGTTGAAGCTTAAGACTGTGACGTCTTGAGGTTGGGAAACGCAAGGAATAACCGCATGGTTTCAGGAAGAACTTTGGGTCAGAAACCACCGCCACCTAAGCACTGTGGGCTACTCTTACTGGACGCTTGGCTATATCCTATCAGCTGAGGGGGCTCGACGGTTGTTGGATGCGAAACCGCTCGAGAAGCTGCTTCCCGTCGACGAGTACTTCCCGATCATGTTCGATAGACATCCTAACAAGGTAAGCGAAGCCGGTATTCCCATTGTTGAGAATTCAATAACTCCCCGACTGAGTGGCCTATCCGGTTATGGAGCAAGTTCCGGGGGCTTTCAAGAGCTAGATGATGTTTAAAGAACTTATAGCTATTGATATTTTGGGGTAGAAACTTTATCAAAAGTCTTCGCGAACTAGAATCGAATCCCGTGAACAAGCCTTCCTTCGTCGAATGCTTTGATGGAGGCATTTAAAAGCAATAGCAGCGCTGCATCAATCGCGAATAGCATGTTTAATCTCATTTTTCTAGGCCAGAGGTTCGTTAGCGTTTCGATCGCCTTTTTAGGAAGTCTGCTTTATCTGCTAGATGTTATTATACAGCTTATACTGTCGTTAAGGAGTATGTCTCCTCTTAGGAGTTTAGATATTAGGTTGGCCAGAAAGTTCTGACTGTTTCGACTGGCCTTCTTCAGACGATCATAACTTTCTTTATGCTCACCGGATTCAGTCGAAATAGGCACCATCCGAATCAGTACACTTTTTCCATTTCGATGCTTGTTGACCAATTCCATCAGCAAAAAACTGGTCGAGATGCGTCAAATTCTAGAAGGGCTGTTTTTGCGTGGTCTTGATTTGCAAAGGTTCTACCAGCGAGGAAGTTCTGAAACTGCTTGAAAAGCTGGTAGTCGGTTGGCGAAAGGTTTTACCTGGAAACTATCTCGATGATAGGTCGGAACGACCCAAGTTTTGTATATGAGCAGAATCGCCTCTCTCTAAGAAACAACGAAATGCAAATATCCCGACCCCAATACAACTCTGCGCAGAGTTAGGGATGACGGAAGTTGGGCCGTTGGCGGCGTTAGCCCTATGCCTGCAGGCGGAGGGCGGGCTCAAGTTGGCTGGAAACAGCGATGACGAGCGAGTGATGGTGGCGCAGTGGGTAGAGGGGCGGCGTAGTTCCCATACTCGCTGTTTCAAGCCAATTTGAGCTGCACCCTACGCGTGCAGACATAGGGCTAACGCCGCCAACGGCCCAACTTCTGTTGTCCCTATATCTGTGAAGAGCTGTATTGGGGTCGAGATTCCTGCAGTTTGTTACTTCCCAGAGAGAGGCGATTCTGCCCATATACAACACTTGGGCCACTCCGACCTACCCTTGGGATAGTGTTCCTGGTTAGGAGTATGGCGGGTGAGGCAGAACTTCAATTGCTGGCACGCTTAATTTTCGCACGGTGATTTGCAGGCGTTGTCGTGCAGAAGAGTTGGATCTCTTCTGCTGACCAGTGTCCCCCTGCACCTCACACAATTTTCGGTAGGTCCCTTTCATCACAACAGGACTCTGCTGTGATGGTTCGTCCAGGTTCCAGAAAGTTGTAGTGAATCACGCTGGCCGCCGGGCACCATACAGTTGCCGTCATATTTTTCTGGAGGGATTTCGGCTTTGAGAAGTGCCTCGACGGTTCGTCCGCATCAAGCTACTGTCCTAATCGTCTTCGGTTATCGTTCAGAGTCCACTTTTCATCACATCTGACGACTCGATCCAAAAATGGGTCGTTTTGATTCCGGAGACGCAAGGAAGAACAGATTTCGAAGCACCACAATTTCTGGCGCTTCCTCAAATCGTGAGGGACCAACTTCGCCTTTTTGAGTCATTTCGAACCATCTGTAGCAGCAGTTCTACCGACTCCTAGAGCTTCCGCAACCTCACGAACTGTTTGCGATGGATCAACCTAAGCAAAGGCCTTGAAATCATCGTTCTGGATTGCTATAGGTCTGCCGCTTCGGGGTACATCTCCAAGGTTGACATCTACAGAATGACATTTCTCGAACAACCGTTGCGCGGTCTTTTCTCTAATACTTTTCGGCCCCCGTGGTTGACTTGCTGGGCGGCTTCGACGGCGGATTGGCCCATTTTGAAATTGAAATAAAATATCGTTCGGAATTGCTGTTTCGAAACACTTCGATGGGCCTTCGAAGAAGCACAATCATTGGGTTGGTCGAAAAGTCTTGCAACACCTTACGCTACTGCCTGTTAAGTTTGTTAAAGCTCTCACAGTATTGATCTTGTGTGGTGACGTCACAGCTCATTCTCGAAACTTCCTCAAGCATGCTATATAAGGCCGCGTCGAGTACGAATACAGCAGCAGTGTCAACCTTAGCAGCATCCTACGACCTATCGTCCACTACGAATTTCTGCAAGGCCATTCCGCAAGGACTGCAGCCTCCAAGCTGCATTCAAGGAGGAAGTCGTTCACTATTCCACAGTCGCCCGTTGGTATCAGCGCTTCAAGCCTGGAGATATCTCGAAGGTCGACCTCGTTCCGGACGTTCCACTGTTGTGGAAAAAGGCAAATTGCGCGAAGTCTTCATGTTGACGCCAAATTCAACCACTCGCGAATTAGCGGTGACACTTGGATGTACGCAAAGCACCGTCGTGAGGCAGCTGGTGGTCCTTGGGTACCGCAAAGTTTTGTCGTCCTGGTTACCGCATGAGCTGCAGGACTCTGACAAGGCATGCCGAATCAGTGTTGCTGAGTGGCTCCTTCTTCACCTGCACAGAAAGGACTTCCTGAAGGTCATTGTTACTGGTGATGAAAGCTGGGTTTTTGATGTTGACCATACCCCCAAGAGCCAATGATTCCCACGCTGAGAACCGGCTCCAAGACTACCGAAACGTGAACACCACGAAAAGAACGTTCTTCTGTGTTGCTGGTGGGACTCAGAAGGCATGCTTTACTGGGGTTGCTGGATAGTGAGACCACAGTCACAGCATCTGTCTACGCTACCCAGCTCCAGAGCTTGGCCGACGCCATGAGGCAAAAACGTCCAGAACGGGAAAATGTCCACCTGCTGCATGAAAACGTGCGTACTCATGTCGCAAAAGTGAGTCGCGAGAAGATCCAGGAGTTAGGCTGGGAAGTTCTGCCCCATCCGCCGTACTCTCCAGACATCGCTCCTTCTGACTACCACCTGTTCAGAGAAGCAGCATCTTTGAGCATTGGTAGAGAGTTCGATGATCGACGTCAACTGGAGACGGAGGTATCTGAACTCTTTTCCTCACAGCGCTCGGAATTCTAGCGGTAAGGAATTGGAAGGCTGCGTGAAAGATGGGGCAGGATCTTAAAATTGGATGGGAAATATATCGAGGACTGAGTTTTTGTTCTAGCAAATAGGGAAAATTTGAATATTGCTATGCTAGTGTTGACTTTTCGATCAACCTAATATTAAGCAAAGGGGAAGGCAAATTATTACGCCAGAATTCCCTGTTATACGCTGTTATATAAAAATGCGAATTAGGTTCAATATTGATTCAGCAATATACGAACGAAAAGTGGTTTCACAAAAACCGCCAGAACTGCCCGGTCAACCTAGTAGCACCCTATACCCAGTTCTTTTTCAGGAATGGTCTTCGCACTTTCCGGTTCGAAATCTGCGCGCGTTCACACTCTATCCTCTCGTCGTAGTCCCACAGAAGTACACGCACGAAGAGGGCTACATCAGTGACACCGAGGACTCGGAGGTGATTCCAGGCCTGACACCACTGGAGAAGGCCACCGCCAGCAAGGAGGAGTTATAGGCGCCTCTTCGCGTGTGTTGTTCTATGATCACTGCCTTCCAGCCTAAGGAAATTCGGATTGACCTAGCCATCTGCTGTCTTTCAAATTGGAGCTTGGACCTCCGAACGTCGTCTAGTATTCCTTCTAAGGACCCCATTAACTGAGTTCTATACCCTTTTTCCAAGGGTACCCTATCCGTTGTACCCTTCCATTTGTTGCAGTTTATGTGGCGACCTTTCAAGTGTCGTGTATTATCTCTTGTCTTCGTTTTAACTTATAACTCCTTGTTATTTTACGCCAAGCGTGTCCTTGACCATACTGTCAGGGGAATTGTTGACTTCACGCCGCTTCTATCTAGCTTTACGCGTATTCCTGTGCCATGAGGAGGTAATCTCCCAGACGCTTTATAACCAGCATAATAAGGGTTCCACCAGCAATAGCATCTTGACTTGTTCCTCACTGCCTTCCTGCCATATTGAGTGCAATACTATACAGTTTTATAAAATTTTGTCAAATTCCCAATAAATGCTTTCTAGTCGATGTGATGTCTGATTGCTGCTACGGTACGAACCGAGAGTGAATTTTCTGGCGGTTTATTTTCTGATTGAAAGCTGATTTCTTATAGTGTTGATGGATTAAGCCTTGCTCTGATAACTTTCTTCAAAGCAATGGTACTGAAGAAGTTAAGCGCTCATATGAAAGCTTAAGAAAATAGAAATTTCCTGAAATATGAACGGTGTGAAACGCTCCATGCACTCGTCTGAAATGTTGCATTTTACATTTGATTGATTGTAGTTCACTTGAATGCATGTTATAATTTCTTCACAAAGTGCCGTTTTGATTGATTTGTGCTTATTTTAGAGTTTAAAACTTAATTACACATTATAGCTTGCGAAAAATGGAGGGTATTCTGAAAAAGTAAAGGTACTATGTGAAGAGTTGTAACATTGCTGCCAGTAAAGTATTTGTAGATATTTGAGACTCGCATGAAAGCGCAGGGCTACGGAATTACTGTGGCGTGCAAATAGTCAAGATTGCGCCATGCTCCTTCCTGAAGCCTTGCATTCCAGACTCGATTGATTGTGCATGGGATGAATGCTTGTTACAATCTTGTTGCTACTTGGTCACATTATCCTGTGCTGTGCTTCTTTTAACGTTTTGAACTTGACAACCTCGTGAAGACGAATTTATTGATTGCACGATTTGAATATGGGCAGGAACCGCATTTTACAAGACGCATTCTGTGGACGAATGAAGCAACATTTAAGCTGAATGGAGAGATTCATTAGCATAACTGCAGCTACTGGATGACGTAAAATGTTAAAAGAAGAATAACACAGGTTAATGTGACCAAGTAGCAACAAGATTGTAGCAAGCATTCAGCCCATGCACAAGCAGTCGAGTCTGGAATGCAAGGTTTCAAGCAGGAGCGTGGCGCAATCTTGACTATTTGCACGCCACAGTGATTTCGTTGCCCTGCGCTTTCATGTGAGTCACAAATATCTCCAAATGCTTTACTGGCAGCAATGTTACAACCCTTCACATAGTACTTTTATTTTTATAATACCCTCCATAATTCGCGAGCTATAATGTGTAATTAAGTTTTAAACTCTAAGATAAGCGCAAATCAATCGAAACGGCCACTTTGTGAAGATTATTTTATTATTTATTTTATTTATATTACACAAAATGTATGTCATAAATAATAAACAAAACAAATACTGTAGATTAAGCCAGACAACATACATGACATATGTTCGGTTTGAGTGTTTTTCATTCCATTGATGAACGTGGGAACTCCAATTTGAAATTGGATAAATTGAGATCGTTGTAAGTTCATTGCCTGTACATTATAACATGTAATCAAGCGAAACGTAATCAATCGAGTCTAAAATGGAAAATTTCAGACGAGTGCATGGCGCATTCCATGCCTCTCATATGTCAGAAAATTTCTATTTTCTTAAGCTTTCATATGAGTCCTTAACTTCTTCAGTATCTTTACTATGAACAAAGTTATCACCTTTCAAACAGTGCATACATTTTTTTTTGAGACACTCTGTATACCAGTTTCATGTCGAATTGGACACTTTTCTAAGCTAGTCTAAGACTTTTGAAACCAAAGCGACGTCTTCCAGATTGACATGATCGTTAGACAGGTTAAACTGCGGGCTCACTAAGATGGTTTGAATAATTTTTCGTTCAAAAAAAAATTGATATAACTTTCTTTGAAATTTGTACTAGTTCACCTGCCCCAAGACATGTAATAATTTCATTGAAATTTTATTATTGTGAAAACATATAAATTAAAGGTTTTGAAGCGCAACAAAGCAGCAGTCATATAGTGCATCAAACGATTGGATCGCGCCATGCACTCGAAAAACTAGTCGCAATATTTATTCTATTTTTATTTTTTGTAAATACTGCTTACATGCAGCACCAAAGTGACAATATATGTGTGTTTTACTATTGTTTATGTTGCAAACAGAAGACCGAGGGCATGGCGCAGTCTCTGTTTTGACATTTAAAAAATGGCCGCCTCCCTGCTCTTAAAAACAAGCTACAAATCATTGTTTTCCTCGAAGAGTAAAATTTTTATGAAATTTCCTCCCTGTGTTCTCTTATTGGGAAGTTAATTAAAACGTCCAAAAACGTTATACTAAAATTTTCCTTGAACGAAAATTTGCAACATTTTTGAAGGGTCTGCTGTTAAATGTAGAAGAAGCTCATTTTAATTTGAAAGAGTTGGTTTTGATTTCAAAAGTTTTTCTAGGCTTAGGCTTAGAAGAATGTCCAATTTGAGAGGCATATACCACTTCCTCATCGAATTGGGCACCCTTCTAAGCTAATCTAAGACTTGAAATCAAACCGAACTATTTAGAATCGAAAGGGCCTTCAGACAGGTTAAACTACGTACTCTCCAAGATGGCCAGAATAATTCTTAGTTCAAGGAAAATTTGTTATATAGCTTTCTTAGAATTTTTTCTAGTTGAGCTGCTCGAATAGGTGTAATAATTGTGAACAACTTCTATTTTTTTGAGAAAAATTATAATTTATTTTTTAAAACCCCTCAGAGCAGCTATCATTTGGTGCATTAAAAGCCGAGGTCCCGATATGCATTCGAAAAGTTCGCCGCGATTTTTATTTGGTTAATAGTGTAAATACTGCTAGCATGAAGCATCAAAGTGAGGATGTTCCTTACAATTGTTTTTATGCATCGTTTACAGGTGTGAAGCGCCTTGCGAAGGAATATTTTCTATCAATTGAATAAAAATCGTGACGTCTTAGACAAGACATGGCTCGATCTGTTTTTTTGGCTCAAAAATAGCCTCCCTCCCGCTCTTTAAAACAAGTTTTAAACCGTTTATTTTCTCAAAAATAAAATGTTTATTTAATTTCAAACGTGTCCATTAATTGGACAGGTTAATTGAGTCATCAAAGAAAGCTATATTAAAATTTTCTTTGAACAAAATTATATTCTATTGTTTCTGGAAAATCTAGTTTAGTGTGGAAGAAGGCGGTTTGAGTTGAATGTTAAATTACGATGTTAAATTTGATTCCAAAGGGGTTACCCTTGTTTAGAAGAGTGTCCAATTTGATTTGAAAAGTGTTCAGCTTGACGTCTTCGTAGACTTCGGAAATCCAAAGGTTGATCTCTTACCCCGAGGTTGTTATCCAGTCCCCTAAGCTGTCTTTAGAATGTTGAAGTGTTCGAAACTTCGTCATTGGAGGACGAGGATATTGTGGAATTTGAGGAAGGACACTACTCAGGAGTATACTTTCGTCAAGAAAAAGAAAAAAGTCATTATCAAGCTACTCTTGTTTCGAGAGATTGACGCCTACGCGGTTTTTCTGATATTTTTACAATTTTTCCTTGCTAAGCTTGATCCCGAAAAGCATCGAAAGAAGGGTACAGTCAAGCCGCGATCAAGCCGCAGACATACGGTTGTAGCTGGCTGGAGGCCGGTGTCAGCGATGGGATGTGTGTGGTCGAGTGCGGACCTGGTCGGTGGCGGCTATCGTATAAAAATCGTGAAGCAGATTGCCGAGGGTGGATTCAGCCAGGTGGGTGTTCATTGGTGGACGGAAAACTAGTTGGTTGCTCTACGTCTCCGTGAGATTACAGGTCCTTCTTTGCAATGACATCGACAGCAGTGAGAGCTTTGCGGTGAAGAAAATCGCCAAACATTCACGAGAAAGCGGAGAACGAATTCTCATGGAGGTACTTCCGTCATTCTTCACATTCTCCTGAAGGCACTGTACGCCAGACAACGTTTCAGGCAAGGATACACAGTCAGCTTTCGTCGGTTCCGAATGTGGTGCCTTTCTTGGCGGCGATAAACACTGAACACGCCTGCTACCTGGTGTTCCCCTACTATAAGCGAGGATCATTCAGCGACGAGTTACTTCGGAGGCGACCGAGGAGCGAGTACTTCAGCCAGGCCATGGTATTACCAACTCTTTGTGTTTCTTCAGCTGAATCCCAACCATAGGATAGAGTCGTAGTGCTTGTTGTGCATGCAAAATCTAAACGAGCCAGTCTTCACACCTCAGGTACCTAAATAAGGCATACGAGGTGCTGCAAGTACTGCTGCGGGAGGATGAAAAAGAAGAAGGAAAGCGATTGAAACCTCAAGCGCATCACAGTTAAGCCCTCCGCACTTTTGCGGCAGAACAACAGGCGGCGTAAGGCCCCGTTTATACTTCCATCTCTGTGTGACCCGATTCGAACAGAATGCGCTCTATCGCCTTGCGCTGTTTCGGACGACAATGAACACTCCAACCAACCACCGGGGCCTGTGACCAAGGAAGTTGAAACGCGCCTTAGCGTCATGGAGACGAAGATGCTGGAGTCACGCGCAGGATAGGGCTTACGTTTGAAGTGTCTGGAAAGCGTCTTAGAGGGCGCCTGAAGCAGCTCCGGTCTGATACGTTACATATGGACTTGAAAGCAGCTGGTCTCCACCCTGATGTAGCGCTGGATCGGAAAAGGTGGCGTCATGATACTAGAAGAGCGGACCCCGCTACGAAGCGGGACAGACGCTGAAGAAGAAGAAGAAGATTCCCGAGATCTGTACTTATATGCACGAGGCTAAGTGGTGGTTCATTAAGCAATGAGGATGAGTAAGAAAGCGTTTTGGATTTCGTTTCGCCCTGGCTCTAACGCGAAAATCAAAGACCTTTGCACACTTTTGGAGCCAGGTAGCCAAAAATGATGCCCATTTGTGCAGCACCCTTCTACAAAGCGAGTTCAGATTTCGAGGTGAAGGGTGGAGAGCAGTGGAATCTCACGCGCCCGTTATCGCAGCGTTGAAATTTAAATATGCTAAGGCGGAAGAAGCAAGGACCATGGCCCATAACGGGGGCTCTTGTATTAGGTTGTAACGAAATAAATGGCACTGAACCACTGTAAATTTAAACAGTTAATATCTCGGCTTGTAGGCAAGTTTATTAATCGAAATAAAAACCTTCTGATTCTACACATCTTTGCCAACGTGACACAAGCTTTTTTATCCCAGTAGCATAAAAATCAGAAGTTCTGGAATTGACGAAATCTTCGAAGGCACTTTCGGCATCCCGTTGGTATTTGAGTATTTTCCCTACCAAGAAGTCGCCAAGATGCTTGAAGAAATGGTAGTCTGTTGGGCAGAGGTCGGGGGAAAACGGAGGATGTGGTAGAGTTTCAATGCTCAGCTCATTCAATTTCTGCAACGTCATTCGTGCCACATGGGGGCGAGCATTGTCGTGCAGAAGGAGAACTCGCCTTTGGTTTACCAAGGCCGGCCGGATATCCTTCAACTTTTCCATCATTTCTTCAATCTCAATGCAGTACTTCTCTGCCGTGATGGATTCACCGGGAGGGAGGAAGCTGTGGTGAACAATTCCCAGCGAACACCACCATACTGTCACCATTGCTTTCTTTTGGTGCAATTCCGGCTTCGCAGAAACTTTGGGGCTCTCATCGCTGTCCACCCACTGTGCCGATCGTCGCCTGTTGTCGTACATCATCCATTTCTCGTCACAGGTCACGATGCGATCAAGCAATGGGTCCGTTTCGTTCCGTAGAAGCAGTGCGGACGAGATCTCATATCGTCGGTTTCTTTGCTCCTCAGACAGCTCGTGAGGCACCCATCCAGCTTTTTGGTCTTTCCAGTTTCCTTCAGATGCCGGGCAGCTGTGTTGTGACTGACGCCAAGAACCTTTGCTATCTCCCTGGTACCTTTGTGTGGATCCTCCTCTACCACATCTCTTAGCTTGTCCTCATCAACATCACTATGCCTCCCACGACCTTAATGTTCTTCCAAGCTCTCATCTCCATTCCGGAACTTCTGATACCAACGATACGCCGTCCGAATTGTGGAACATCCTTGACCGAATGCGGCGTTGATCTTCTCGTCCGCCTCCTTAGCTGTAGTGCCCAGCTTGAATTCATACAGGTAAATGCCTCGGATTACCCTTTTGTCCATCTGCAATAAAGTCAATAAAACTCTAAAGTTTTCCCACTTTTACATAGAAGATTAGGTACTCACCGGTAGAGCAAAGTTTGCGCTTCTAAATGATATGCCAAATGTTACGGTTTGTTCTTGATCAAACGCGTAAAGACGCGCCAAAAAACGGCGCGAGCCAGTGCCATTTAATTCGTTACAACCTAATATAAATCATTGTTGTGGTCGTTCAGGCACAAGATGAGTGAATGGTTTCAGGTGGTTCGTACGTTTCTGGGGATGTGCTCAGCTGTTCGTGCCCTACATCAACTAGGATATGTTCATCGTGATTTGAAGGTAACGTTTTCAAGTTTAGTTCATAGATCAAGGTGCTCACACAGAAATGGAGCAACTGTAGTTGGTCATTATTTGGATACCCCACCCTGTTCGGATTTCCTCTGGCAGTACCATTGCCTTGGAAATGAACAAACTTATCTGTGTTGTAGGGACCCTTGTAAAGCTGATGAGCCAAGATTGGTATATTTCTTTATTCGGCTTACCCTTATGCGTAACCGCCTTCTTCGTAGTTTGTAGAAGACAAAAAGGAGTTTGGAAATTACTCGTCAACGGATAATTTAACTTACAGAAGCTCCAGAAATAGGTGACTATGTCCGTTTCTCCATGTGGCACCACTGGAAACTGCCCGCTCTGCGAGCTAAGCCGAACACGGACACGATTGCGAGAGACAGGCCCTTGTGACAGGCCGGCCTACGAAGATCCATGTCACATCACACGGTTGATGGCGTTAATTATTTGTCGAGATAGTGCTACGGCGTCCGCAGGAGCCTACTCGCAAAGCCCGACGAGTGTGAGAAGTTTGCGAGGGTCCCTGATGCGAGGACAGCATCGGGCGGCAATTGAGCTTGTCCGAAAGGTACGTAACGTAAGCAGGACCCGCGTGGCTACGCTGAATGTGGGTACGCTGACGGGCCGCTCATGCGAGTTGGTAGAAGCACTGGAACGGAGAGGAGTTGATTTCTGTGCGGTGCAGGAGACGAGGTGATCCTGCCGCAAGTCAAGGGACATAGGACATGGATTCAAGGCCGCTCTATGTGGAAGTCCCAGGACCACCAGTGGTGTCGGAATAATCGTCTCCGAACGATTTCGTGACTCGATTGTAAGCGTCGAGCGTTTTGACGATCGATTGATGAAGATCGTTGTCGCCGCTAAGGAGCGACCCTATCACCTCTTCTCTGCGTATGCTCCGTATACCGGCTGCTTAGTGCAAGCCAAGGATGAGTTTTAGAACCTGCTTGATGAGAAGACAGCAGAAGTGCCGTGGAAGGATGTCATCATAGTCGCTGGTGACCTTAACGGGCACGTAGGTGCTGCGAAAGACGGGTACAGCTGTCATGGTGGTTTCGGATACGGGTCTCTAACGCCGATGGTGACCGTACTCTTGAGTATGCGGAATCGCATAGCTTCACCATTGTGAACACCGGCTTCCGAAAACGCGACTCGCACCTTATCTCATACAACAGTGGGAGTACCAAGACTCAGATATAGTTTGTCTTTATGAGAGATCGCGATTCGCGACCGGAGTCTTGTCACAGACGCGAAGATCGTGCCGTATGAGATAGTCGCCCCACAGCAACGACCGTTGATTTGCACTTTGAAGGAAGTCACGCGCATTGACCGCATCCGAAACGATGCCATTCGGCAGAGGTTCGGTGTCGCGCCAATAGCTGACAAGATGCGCGAAGCTCGCTTACGATGGTACGGCCACGTTCTGCGTGGAAAGGAAGACAGCGTCCGCAAGATAGGCCTTAACTTCGAGGTAATAGGAAAGCGGCCTAGAGGGCGCCCGAAGCAGCGCTGGTCTGATACGTCACATATGGACTTGAAAGTAGCTGGTGTCCACCCTGATCTAGCGCTAGATCGGGGAAGGTGGCGTCATGACACCAAAATAGCGGTCCCGGCCACGAAGCGGGAGAAGCTCTGAAAAAATAGGAAGCTCCAGAAGCAAGTGAGAGAATAAGGCAAAAGGGAAGTGAGGAAACTCTACTGACGTTATGGAGACAGCCGAGAGGATGGGAGATCACCCTCGGATGGAGAAACACGTGGGTGAATGACGCTGCTTTCGGGTACTGACGAGGATCCGAAAGCTCATTCGTTACTCCCCTGTCGTTTTGTTCTATCACTTGTCACTGAAGCTTCTCTAACTTGAAATGATCATTGGGCGAGTAATTTCCCAAACTCCTTTTTGTCTTCTTCAGGCTCCGAAGAAGGCGGTTACGCCGAAACGTAAGCCGAATATTACCTATATATAATCGGTTAATGTCACGTGCCCGTCACGGCGAAGAGGGACTGAAGACCAAGAGATGCCTACGACAGTGCGGGTTTTACTTTAGCATAACCATGGGCGATTGCTGGCGAACTTATAACCTTGGCGGCGAATCACCCAAGTTCACGATACGGCTGGTAATGAAATAAACCAATCTTGGCTCAGCAGCTTTACAAGAGATCCTACTGCTCAAATAAAAAACATGCCAGGATTCAACAACAGTCGCACATGAAACAAACTTATGTTTTCTCATGCCAGCTTAATTATTAAATCAAAAGATTTACAGTGGTGCAGGATGTTGTGGAGCTGATCAGGCAGGTTCTGAGAGCCGTACTCGGCTTACGTTTCGGCGTAACCTCCTTCTTCAGAGATCGGCAGATCGAGCTAGCTACTGAATTACGGCCACCCTCTCTTCTTTCCAATTGATCGCTGGATTCTTGAACATGATCCAGAACACCTTCAGGGTTTTGCGGTCTGCGACATCGAACTCTTATCAGGATCGCTACCGCTACCCCAATCACTGTGCCTGCCACTATCACTTTGCAGGCTGCGTTCCCCTAAAGGAGTGGAGAGAGACCTTTTACTTATTCAGCCCTTCACTCTGACCCAAAGAGTCCTATCCGCATCACCGATGTGAATATTTCTCGTGCCATAGATTGCAAGCTATGAGGTACTTCGCCCCGAGCAGGAAGGAGTTGTGCACGCGCTGTCATAGAGACGGTTTCTAACAAGCTGCGTCTCAATTTTGACGGGAAGGGGATATCTCAGTGGCCCTTACCAGGTCGTCTAGCTCAGCCTTGCGAACACAGTCCCGCACTGGGCGCTGAGTGCATCCGTAATAAATAGCACTGAAGAGGAACCTTAATACGTTCGTGAGCGCTAATTAGTGCTGCTGGAGGATGACGACCTCTCTTGAGCATCTTGTCGGGTACATACCCACTTGAAAGCAATGTGAGTTGCCACTTTCATCGATGAGGACTTCAGGCCGTCTATGAAGGACACCCATGCAGCTAATGCAGCTGTATGAAACACGAAAGCGCCTAGTAAATGTTAAAAATGTTGGTTCGGTGAGATTTGTTCGTCATTGGAGGACACCAGTGCAGCTGTATGGAACATCGTGGCGTCGCGCGACGTGATGCGATTGTAGTGGCCAAATTGATCGAGCGACGCGATTGATCAATTTGATCACTACACATGGCATCGCGTCGCGCGCACACTAAAGGCCCATGCACACTTCTGCGACAGCGCGGCGCGGCCATGCTGAAGCATAGGGCCGCGACGGCCGCAGCGCGACACTGCGACACGTGCCGCAGGGTGGGGGCATGCACACTCTTGCGGCTGTCGCAGGCGACGCCGCGCTGAGTGCCGCAGGCTGGAATGGTTCAAATCATTCCTGGCGGCGCGGCATGCACCGGGACGACGGCCCCGTTGCCTGTATCAATGCTCTAGCGCGACCGCGCCGCGACCGCCGGATTTCGCGGAGGTAGCCATCGCTCCACTTGCCGCGCTGCGGTGTCGCAGAAGTGTGCATGGGCCTTAAGGCGCCTTTTATACTCGCGCCGCCGCGCGGTGCGGCGTGATGGCTGACATAGTTATCGATTTTTCGCGCCGCCCGGCGGCGCCGCATCGCACTCATACTCCGCCGCCTCAAAACACCACATTTGACGGAATTTCGGGTTACGGTATTTGGCTAATCGCGCCGCTGAAGGGAAGGACGCGGCGCGGCGCAGTCAGCTGCGGCAGACCCGATGTGGAGTGGGAGATTCACCACCGAGATGAATCATTTTGCTATGTCTTCTTTGTTTTGGCTCCTCAACTAAAAAACAAAGAGGGTGTAGCAAAATTATGGTACTATTGTACTTTCAGGACTCCAGATGTCGATGAGAGGTCGAAAAGGTTTTTTTACCAAACTTCTCTGGGGGGGGGGGGTTCCTTAGGGTGCTGATCATGAATCTGACATCCGTTTTCGGTGACCATTACCTTAGTCGCCCGTACCTTTCGTAACCTAGGAAGAGAATGGAGATCTGTAGACATTCACGAAGTTTTACCTACTACGCTAAAGATATGTTCAGTGAACAATGACCCTGGAATGGCAATATGAGAGAGAATTCTGAGCGATTCTCGACAATGAGTACCTTCCAGCAATTTTACTTTTGAACCCGCACATGTTGCAAAATAAAGAGTCGTTTAGTGCCATTGGCATTGCAGGGGACTCACTCAATACCACCGTCAGCAATTTCAAACATAGGTTGAGCAGACGACTTCGACCCCAGCCTTAAGAGAGGATTCGTCGCTGCCCACAGGATCCTACCACTAACATTCCAGATGCATTCCGCTGATCGGCCAGACGAATCCTTTCTGTTTTGGTTCTTCAGTGACTCATGGACCGTGTCCTCTGTCGTCCTTTATGACGCACGGAACGTGGTACGTAGAAGTTGGTCGCCGCGCGTCGCTGACGCTCCCCTTTCTAACTACAATCGCGCAGCGGAGCGATTGGTCGCGCCGCTTCGCGGCGGGACTATAAAAGGCGCCTAAGGCCCGTTTATACTTCGACGCCGAACGACGCGACGCCACGTATTGTGGCCACATTGATCGGGCGACGCGATCGATCAATTTGGCCACAATGCGTGGCGTCGCGTCGCTCGGCGTCGGAAGTATAAATGGGGGCTAAACGACCCCTATAATCACATCGCGAGTCGCATACAAATTAGGCGATCTCCACACAGCTGCATTAGTATTCTCCACTGGTGACTAAGTCTACCGAAACAACATTTTTAATATTTGCTGGGCGTTTTTCTTTTCATAGTTCATTCGATGCTGATCTCAAATATCTGATTTATTTTCTCAAACACACAGTTTGAAGAGCGCTATAAAAACCAGCGGGAAAGGTGTTTTTTTGGCGCATTTCCACCCAAAGACCAAAAGGTATGGCTAGTATTGTACTCTACCGGAATGCGTTTTGTTACTCTCTTATTGAAGTTCCGCAGATTCGCTGAAATTGTATGATGCACCTAGTTGTCTCTTAACCACTGCTTCCGACACTAGTAAATCAATAAGCAAGTTCCATACATGACGTTTTTGAAAAATGAAACGAGTCTTCAGGTAGCAAATTTCCTACGCGCCGACGATGACTCGCCTTTGTTGACGGATTTTGGCTCTGCCACGGCGTTAGTGTTTCCTTCATTCTTTCTTTTTACAGAGTTCATGACTAGGTAGTTCTTCTGAGATTCCTGTTACGTATCCAGGTTTCCCAGACGAACTGCATTTTTAAAAGTTACCTAAGGATCGGCTGTACTTCAGGTTCCCTATTCGAATAGATACGACGCGAGATCAACAACGCGCTATAGACGAGGCTGCCGAGTTGTGTTCCATGCCCTACCGTGCACCGGAGCTCTTCGACTGTCAAATAGGTACCTTAATCACGGACTCGGCCGATTTGTGGGTAAGTTCAGCTTCTTTCGTTGTACGGAAATGACCGTTTTGATGACCTGTTAGTATTAGGCAATGCTTCCAGTCGCTCGGTTGCTGTCTCTATGCACTGTGCTACTTTGTCTCACCTTTCGATCTCGTCTACGAGAAAGGCAACAGCGTTGCGTTGGCCGTGCAGAGTCCTGAGAAGATACAATATCCCGATGTGAAGCAGTACGTTTACGATAATCATGGCCGCAATACAGGGTGTAAGTTAAGGGCTCATAGGAAAGCCTAAGAAAATGGAAATTTTTTGACATATGAGCGGTATGGATTGCGCTACGAACTCGCCTGAAATTTTTTGCATTTTACACTCCATTGACTGCGTTTCGCTTGAATACTTGTTATAATTTCTCCACAAAGTAGCCGTATCGATTGATTCGTGCCCTTTTAAGGTTTAAAACTTAAGATCACAATTTGGCTTGCGAAAAATACAGGAAATGTTAAAAAAATGCGGGTACTATTTGAAAGGCTTTAACATTACTGTTAGTGAAGCTTTTGAGGACGTTCGAGATTCATATAAAAGCACGGGCTGAAGAGATTTCTGTAGCGTGTAAATGGCCAAGATTGTGCCGTGCTCCCGCCTGAAACCCTGCATTTCAGACTCGATTGTCAAGTTCTAATCATTAAAAGAAGCACAGCACAGGTTAATCTGGCCAATTAGTAACAAGATTATAACAGGCATTCAGCCCATGCACAATCAATCGGGTCGGAAATGCAAGGCGTCAGGCGGGGGCATGGCACAATCTTGACCATTTACACGCCACAGAAATCTCGTCAGCCCGTGCTTTTATCTGAATTTCGAACATCCTCAAAAGCTTCACTAATAGCAATGTTAAAGCCTTTTAAATAGTACCCGCATTTTTTGACATTTTCTGTATTTTTCACAAACCAAATTATGATCTTAAATTTTTAACCTTAAAAGGAGCACGAATCAATCGATACGACCACTTTGTGAAGACATTATAACAAATATTCATGCGAAAGCAGTCAATCGAGTGTAAAATGCAAAAAATTTCAGGCGAGTTCATATCGCAATCCATACCTCTCATATGACAGAAAATTTCTATTTTGTTGAGCTTTCATATGAGCCTTTAACTTTTCTGGTACCTTACTGCGAGCAAAGTTATCACCTTTCAAGCAGTGCATGCATTTTTTTGAGACTCTGTAGTTGGTCGCAGGCGGCTGGTGACAAATTGCCAGCAGCGCGGCCGTCCCCACGTAACTGGAGGCCTAACGCTTACTATCTAATTGATTTGCTACTTTTCATAACCCAAATTATTCACATGCCATGCTTTCCATGTCAGGTTTGATAACCGGCTTGTCACGGTGATGCGGCGGCTTCTCGTTGTGGACGCTGCCGAGCGGATGTCGATAGAAGAGGCAGCGAAGGCTCTTGCACCCCTGCAGATGGATTTCCCAGATGGAGATGGTAGCAGTGTGGTTGTTTAGTGTTGCCAATGTTTACCCACGTATCTACCTGTACACTACTAAAATCTGTTCACTGGATTTTCACTTAAAACGCCCAATTACGGCTGGTTGCCGTAAGCAGTATAACATATCCAGCTAGTAAGGAAGCACGTCTGCAAGTTCAGCTGGTGCGGTGTGTATCGTTGTGGTAAGGTTAGGGTAATACATCATGTGTTTAGGTGTTCTATGATTCAATACTACGATAAACCACGATTGGACAGTAGAACTAGCCTTAGTGATTTTGACGAGGTCCGTTTTCATATCTGAATTTTCCGGTGTATTATCGATTTTCCATTAGTGTGCCTACTGTGATCGTAGCAGCTTTGGTGGTGTTGTAAATACTACTGTTGTATTGAATTGGTCAGTACTGTTTTATTCAGCGTTTTTCAATTGTTAAAAATCTTTTTTTTTGTCGCGAATGAAATATTTATAGACGAATGTAAGTGAAATATCTCAAATAAAGAGGCTTGGATCAGTGGAAGCACGAAGCAGTTGAAGAATTCTGTGATTTGCCTAAGGCGAACAAAATTTTGTTGAATGTATCACTAGGTGAAGTATGCTACCAATGTGTAGTCTGCTTTGTCATTAGTGTACTTGTGGGAAATGCCGCAGTGAACGCCGCAGCCATTGTAATAGTTGGTGCTGCTGCCACGCGGAATTTCAACTTTTATTAACAACAGTAACCAGAACAGAAGGTAAGACTCTGTGGTATCGGGGTTGTCAGAAGTGTCGAAGGTCACGGAGGTCTTGTGGGGTGTTTGGAGATGTCAGCTAGTTTCGGAAGCAACTCACGAATGATCAAGTCGAGATGGAGGTCGTCGGAGGCGAGTCAGGAGACTTGACTGGCCGTTTTCCTGTTTGGAGTATACCTAGGGCCTCCTTATATAAGTCATCGTTCCTCCAGATATCGGGCTATCGATATCAGTCGGATATCGTCTCGCAGGTTATCATTTAGCTTTAGGCGAAGGGCGGCTTTCCGCTAACCACCCCCTTGACCGCTGATTGTAACTACCGACACACGCACAATCCTTAGCGAACAGCGGTTCAGACTGTGTGGTTAGAAGTATTAGACTTACTTAGACTTAGTTCCTCCCATGCTGTTGAGTATATCGGGCGACGAGACTTCTCCATTGATGCTTGTCTTGTGTCAACTCTTCACCTTCGTCTCTGGAAATATTTAGTAGTTGAAGGTCCTTTTCGAATGTCGCCTCTATGTCTTTTTCGGATGACCGCGCGCTCTTCTACCACCTTCAGGAAACCAACACTCGCGGAAATCGGTACTCGGGCATTCGCATTACGTGTCCTGCGAGGCGTAGACGTCTTTGTTCGATTAGTGCAGAGAGACTACTTGAACAGCTCCGGTTTAGGACTTCTCTGTTAGTCACGCGGTCTGTATATCGTACTCTCAATATCCGTCGAAGAAATCTCTGGTGGAAGGCGTTTAGCTTTCCAGCGCACTTCATAGATATGGTCCAAATTTCACTCGCGTAGGCAGCAATCGGGACAACAATTGAGTGGTAAAGCCGCAGCTTTATCTTCGACGTGATTGACGGTAAGCTCCAGATTAAGCCAAGCTTTCGAAACACAGATGCAGCCTTCACAATCCTCGTTAGCATTTCTGATTCCACATTCCCGTCGCATGACACGGTACATTCAAGATATGAACTTCTGGACAGTTTCGAGCTGTGATGCCTCGATGTTGATACCTACTTATCTGTTCTCCCTATGCTCACCACTTTCGATTTCTCTGGGTTTAATCGTAGTCCAACTTTCCGGGCTTCGTTCGCGAGGTTTGTGGTCGCCTGCTGCGGTGAACCGTTGTTCTCGGCTACGATGGCTACATCGTCTGCGAAATCGAGGTCTGTTAAACGGTGTGTCCTGCTCCATTTAATACCCGTTTCGTCACCTTTCATGGATTTTCTCATAATGAAGTCCAGAGCAACATTGAACAGAAGAGGGGAGAGTACACATCTTTGTCTCACTCCGGTAACGACTTCGAAGAATGTCGTGTGCATTGCATTCGTTCTGACGCAACAGGAGGAATTCTTGGACAAGAGCAAGAAGTATTAAGCAGCAGGAAGAGTTTTCGTGACATAAAATATTATTGACTTTCAGGAAATAAAAGACATTGAGAAATGAAGTAATGGTCATCGTCAAACATACAACTCTTCCACACCTTCAGAGCAGGCATCTCATGACAACAGTGTAGATCGCTTCCGGCGTTGACTTGAAATTGTTCAACCATCGATCCATATCACCTTCATCAGTGGACATTTTTCCTAGCATTGCTATAGGAAAAAGTGCTATCTGTTTGCGCAAGGTCTGCTCTGTACGGTGAGCGGGGCTGCACTTCCATTCCAAATTCAGGCAGCTTCCTGCGAGTCACTCCTGCAATGTGTGGGCGAGCCTTGTCATGAGGAACCGGGTCATGCTATGATTCATGCGTTTCTCTTCGATTTACTGGTCGCTTTATTCAGCTACTGCCAGAATAGCCCTTTGGAATGCTGTATTCCCAGTTCTCATTTAATGTGATGATAGAGCTATTCGTGCGCTCGTATGAAAGCAAACTGGGTAAGAACCTCCGCTCGCGAATGAGGACTCGTTGTTTCAACTTACCAGGGAATGGTCTCAGGCGTAGGTCTGAATGGGAGAAACTGATAGTACTGCGAGAATCTCCACCCTTCATTTAGTAGAAAAACATGTTTCGTTCTTGCTGAGTCCTTGAAACCAAAGAGCTACGGGCCCTCGAAAATGGGGTACAGTACTGCACCGTTACCCGTACCCGGCGTGACCTACCGTAATCGGCCGAAAGTTGAAAAACGGATGTCAGATTCGTGATCAGCACCCCAAACAACCCCCTGGGCGAGGTTTCGGCGAAAAATGTTTCGACCTCTTCTCGACCTCTGGAGTCGTGAAAGTAGTGTCGTGGAAAGCCTTATGGTAGTCTAAATCAGCTTACTTCCTACATGCTACTACACATTTATTTCACTCTAAATTGTCAAATAAAGGTTAATCTGAGCTGTGCTTTACTCGCTTTTCTCAGTTTCTAAATTATGCAATGTTTTGTGTTTTTCAGCAAAGTTAAACAGTGCCTCACAGCAGGTGCGGGTTAAAGAAGGTATGGGCGACTAGGGATGTCGAGGTTTTTAAATTCTATTCTCTTTTACACTGGATTGTAGTTTGTTGAGTGTTGTTATATTTAATCGCGTGGTTGTCCACGTGTATAATAAATAAATAAATAAATAATCACCGATTTTGCCCGAACTTCTCCTAGAAGGGTTATTTGGGGTGCTGATCACGAATCTTACATCCGTTTTCAATTTTCAGCTGATTGCGGTAGGAACTGCAGCGTTGAGCGAATCCAAGTTGTTTTTGTTGTAGCTAAGATCTTCTGCTCTAAAAGTACCAGACCGAAAAGTCAGGTGGATTCAGATTTGGTGCAATTGATGGCCATTCTTCGTGGGCGGTAAAATCTGGAAGCTCGTGCTGATGCCGCTGCTTGACGATATTTATGTACAGGAGCAGAGTCTTGCTGAAAGCACTATGGCTTGTCTGCGATGTAAAAATGGATCACGGCTTCAAAACGTTCTCCAGAACCGATTTCAAGTATATTTCCTTATTGATCTTCACTTCAGCATCGACGAACACCAGTGGCGTCTTCCCGTTTGAGATTGATTTTTACTCCATAACACTTATTTCTCTTTTGCACCTACATCCATGCTTCTGTGCTCGGTTCATGTCAACATTTTACATATAGCTGTCCCACTCGAATAAGACACTAAGCTCGGCAGGACGATAACGCTGAATTCAACTAACACCCCAGCTTTGTATTAAACAACTTGTGATATACTTACTTTAGAGCCTTTTGATGTGCTTGAGGTTATGTAACCACTTTTTAATGATATCTCAGGCGGAACTACTCCTTTACCCTTGAACAACTTTATAATTCCGCGGCGCAGGCACAAACTAAAAATAGCACATTTTCCTTCTACTGTTGAATTTAATACGCATAAATTATGTCACCTTAGATTCTCTATAACTGAAAGTGGTATGATTTCTCTTATGACCTCTTTCTCTTATGATCTCTTATGACTCGTAGTTTGGATCCTGCCTGACGGTTGTATTTGGCAAATTATCGCTTTCCGTCCGTTATAAAATAGCACCAGAAAGCAATTGTCATCTTTACCTTAATTTAGTTAGTATAACTTCTAAACAACATACCAACTTCCATTCTGAGAAGTCGGCCACGTCAATGGATAGGGATCCTTAGGATTGCTATACGTATATCAACTGCTAACCAATTATTACAATTATTTGCTAAACCCTAATTGCACTTACTTTACCACTTCCGATAAGAACTTTTCCACTAGCTCTACTAAGGATATTCGGTCTACGTTCGGCATCAAAAGTATGCACTCCACAAAACCACCTCTATTAATATGTTCTTGGCTAACTGCCAAGCGCTCAACTTGGTCAGAGTTCTGCATACCGAAATCCGACCTCTGAAACTATCTTACTTTTAACAATCAATGCATTAGTACTATAGACCTGCCTGCATCCTTTCGCACATGAACACTTTAGTAGGCCTTACATTCCAAAACTCAGCTTTCATAGTAGTCTGTTTTATATCGTACATACGGTACATACGGTATGCCGCAAATAACCATACTCCTGGATACTGTATTACTGAGTTGCTCTCTGCCTTTATCATACACCACTTCCCATTACTCTTTTCTCCTTTTCAGGTTTCAGGGACACTACACATCCTGTATACAACTCATCAACTACACAGGAGAACCTGTCTTCTTACTAAACGAAGGGGTTGGTTCTGATGGGGTTTATAAAAGCCAAAATTGTCGTGAGCAGTTTGTTTTGGCGCATCAGGAACTAGCCGTACCTTTGCGCACAAAACGAGTCTACCAACACTGTAGAGCAGCCCTTAAAACCCATATGGAAATCTGCTCACTATAATTGGATTGTACCACAGGCACTTTGATTCAAGGTCTAAAAACTCAAACATCAATGTTGCTGCAAGCTACCAGACCCTCACCACTTTCTACAAATAAAAAACGAAAGCAGTCACTACAGAATAAAAATTTTTTGAAACTCCAATAGAGGGTCTATGTGCACTATTATGTAGTTGCAAATATTGTAAAGTAATTTGAAGACCATATAGTCCCTCGGTAACGAAGCTTCGTATAAATACATATACGAAAGGTTGTACCAGCTGCAATACTAGCTCGACATTCTATTACATCACTTGTAAAACTTGCAACTTACAATTAGTAGGGGTTACCACTAGAGCTTTTAAAGAAAGATTTTATGTAAATGTTTACTATAAAGGATAAAGGATAAAGGACGGCGTTAATCAATCCCTTCTGGGATGCGCCAGCGCATTCTACTTCTACGGGATGTCGTGGAGGCGACATGAATGCGTGTTTGGCCATACAATGACTTGCGGTGGCCAGCCGATGAACAAGTCAGCGCTTTATCCTTCCCAGACAAGTCTGGTACCAATTCACCGACCCCGGAGGGATGGAAGGCTTGGTTGGCCTGGGCGGGAAATCCGAACCAGGAACCTGGTATCGGGTGCACGCGACAGTCGCGCCTCCTCCGACTGCGCTACACGCGCCCCAAACGTTTACTATACTAACAAGAATAAAGGCTCACTCTACTCTGCCAACATTTTCAAAAATGTTGTTCATCTTTGTCTTTCACGGTTCTTGGGCGATAATATGGAGAGAAATGTATTATTAAACAGAAGTATTCTGGATTAAACTTCTTAACATCACCTTTCCTATCGGTCTTAATGATATCATTAAAGGAAATGAGAATACTCCTAATACAGTAATCCATTCTAATCCATTCAACTACAAAACAAACCATCCTTATTACTCTTTGAGAATTATCGAAGAAAGGAACAATAGAGGCAACAAAAATAATTTAAAATAGTACACATTATTAAACAATACTATGCCTACTTGCACATGCTAAACTTCAATCACATAAAAATACAAACTTAAAAATAATAGTACCAATGAATACATTACTACGGAATGTAAGGAAAAAATCTTTGACCGCGTTAACTTTAATCTTTAATCACATCTTTAATGGAAACATAGTAAGAGCTATGATTGCAAGATTTTCCACAAAGGATTTAATCCTCTCAAAGTTGTTCACACCTATTCTCCCCATATCTCCAAACTCATCACAATCAAGTACTTAAGAATATTGCTTCAAATGAATGCAGTCGTATTGTTAGAAATGAATGCATATGTGGAACAGATGGCACCTATAACAAGTTCCTTGACACCCTTTACAAGCATAAATGTTTAGTGCGTAAAATTGCAAACCGTCTAGGGTTATATGAAGCAAGTAGTTCTGACAGTAAACAGTAAAACGTCAACTTGAGGCGCACCACTGGTTCCAAAAATCCAACACTGGTACTGGGGCATACTTCTCCTAAATAAAGCAGAAGAAAAATGAAGTAAGAATCTAAAACCCGATAAAGGGCGCTGAACAATATGTGCTTACGGGTTGCTTTCAAAGATGAACATATACTGAGTTCAGTCAATTAAATAATCCAATATGAACTTGAAAAGCTCCGTTTAGCTTCATACGAACCTTTTGTCACAACATCTCCCCGGTGGCTCACCAGTGAAGCCGGGGGACGTTATGCAAAAAATTTAACCAAATCAATTTATAATAAACTGACACAACAGAAAGGACAAAATGAACAAACTCACGCACATCCAAGTAGATATGTGTCGAACCTGTAACGAATACAATAAGGATTAAATTAAACAGGCTGAAACAGCAACATGACGGCATGTGAGGGGTTAGAGAGGCGAGAAAGAAGAGAAAATAAAGTAGAAGTAAGTAATAAAAAAGAAAAATTGAAGAAATGTAAAATTAGGCCAAGCGAATGTGAAAAATGAGATTTGATACTCAGTGCATACGCAAGCAATGCGTGATTGGAGCGCGCCTGTTAGGTATGGCGAAGAAGTGGAGAACAGCAGAATGGAATCTAGTATGGTTATTGAAATTGCTAGCCGGCAATTCTCTAGGAATGGTATAAAAAGCGCGTATACTTATGCTTTCGCAAAAACTTTGAATATTCGAATGGTTTCGAGTACCGAAAATTTCCGAGCACTCGAAAAACGCGATTTTTTGAACCTTCAAATTTGAATACACTCTACTCGTACGTGTATTCGATTCAAATAATATTCGAGCTCGAATGAAAAATCAGGCTGCATGACAGACATGACAGAAGACAGCCCAGAAGAGAAAGTGGAGGCAAGTCATAACAGTTCCCTTCCTGGTTAAGCACGAGGTTTTTGTTGATAGGCTTCTTATAAACCACCTTGTGCATTGCTATAACAATGTGGAAAACACATAGAAAGAACGAAGGACCTATGGGAGCGTCTAGCTTCCTTGTTTTCTGGAAGACGATTTTTCTCAAAGCAGTACCTGTGTGGCGTAAATTGCTGCTCATGGGGACGAACGAAAACTTCACAAGACGTTTGAAGGAACACAATCTGCTTGAGCCACTGTACGCTTCTAGGTCACTTCAAACAACTGCTTTTGGAATTGGAACTTTCTGGTGACCGACTGACTGACTGACTGAATGTTCAAGCACTTCCATGTAACAATGTTTCCGTTTAACGGCGGCTAACGATAGACTGACAACGAGTATAAAAAACTGTGTCCTGCTCATCAAATAAGTTGAAACATCACGCCGTCAATTTTGCCAGCATAAAATTCATTACAGTTAGCTGGGAATAGGCCAGCCATGACAGCCGGTCTAATTTCTTTCAGGTGATTCGCCCAAGTATATGAACAGATATTTTTTAATTGCGATGAATCTGTGAATGTAACTATTCTTCCGCCAACGTATTGATTAGACGGTAAACTCTTAATAAAAATCGATCGATAAATGGCAGCAGGTCGATCAACACCGCCTCCCTTTTGTGAAGTCCGGCATACGGCCAACACGTATTCACGCGACTCCCACTCCCAATGGCCAACTCGGGGGTAAAAATCGATAAAATCGATCGATAACAGCCGGTAGATCTACATCGCCTTTTATGAAGTCTGGTATACGGTCGGCATATCCACGATTGTTGGTTTTACTGCTTGGATCCATTCCTCCGTTACTAGTCTATTTTTCACCATGAAAAGATAGCGGAATATGCGAGAGCACCGCAGGTGAACAGCTAAGGAGAAAGACTGACGAATGAGTATTGCAGAGTGCTACCGAAGCCATGCTATATGCTGCGTGCCTCGATCTTGACGCTACGAAACTGGGACGGCGTAAGGTCGACAGACATGGCTGTGGACAAACAAAGTTGAAGAAAAGTCTGTGAGAAGAAGAGGTTATACCATGCATTCCTCAGTGGCAAGACAGCCGAAAAGTGGCGCTTGTATCAGGAAGTGAAAAACTCAGCCAAGCAGGCAGTGGCAGTTGCAAGAGCCGCTCATGAAACTTGAGTCGCGACTGTGTGGTGAGCGAAATATTCGAAAAACTTCACTTGGAATATTTTAGTTCTGCCGCCCGATCGAGTGTAACAATTTTAAAAATTTTATTTTTGAGGAATTAAATATATATTAAATTTTGTTTTAAAGCGCAACAAGGCAGCAAACATTCAAACACATGTGCTCGAAAAACTCGTCCGATTTTTATTTGATAGTGTAAATGTACTTACATAAATCATCAAACTGAGGATATGTGTGTTTTTCACAATTGTTTTTGTTACATCGTACAGGCGTGAATCTTCATGCAAACGCAATTTTACCAAGAATCGAACAGAAATCGCGACATCCTTGACGAGTGCATGGCGGAACCTCTTTTTTAAAACTAGAAAATTGCCACCCTCCTAATCTTTAAAACAAGTTATAACTAACCTTTGCAGAAAAATGAAAATTTTAGAAAATTCCACAAAAATGATCATTTTAGAAAACTCTAGCAAGGTATTCACTTTTTGGCTAGATGATTCGAAACTTCAACGAAATCGTACTAAATTTTCCTCGATAAAATAATCTATCTTTTTAGAGAGTGTTTAGCCTAATGTATAAGGTGATTTCGATTATAAGTGCTCTTGGATTTCAAAAGTTTTAGGCTAGCTTAGAAGAGTGTCCAGTTTCACACGAAATGGTGTGTATCAGTATAACCTCCCAGAGTCGCTCTGATACGCCCGCTTACACTATCAATGATCATGTTTTCAGAAAGAGCTGAAGAAGTTCGTGATCTGGGTTTCATAATTAGTAGGAATATTTCCTTCAGCAAACACCGTAGCCTTCAACTGAGAAAAGCGAAGTACCGTATGTATGACCTGTTCCAAGTGTCGAAGTCAAATATCACGGAACTTTACATCTGTGCTCCCAGGTCCTATGCGGAACGAATCGTAGACTCGGGACAACGGTCTTTAATCCATTAAAAAGAAAGATGGCGATCTTCTTGAAAGCATTCAAGACATCCTGGCCAGAAAACTGATGATGAGGTGTTTCCCGGTGAACTACAGCTTGATTTTTAATACTCCTCAGAGATCTGAACTCATTGACCTCTTTTCGCCAAAAAAAGCAGATCTTATCATGATGTTCGTATTTATCAAGTCGACAAGTGTTACCGATTACTAGTTCGTTGTATGTATTTTGAATGGCATGCTGCCTTTGTTTTGGCTTATTTTTGTTGCGTGATGTTTTAATGTTTTCGTTCTGCAACTACAATAAATAAATGTTGAAAATTGCTATCAATAAAGACGACCTACGGCTCAGAAAAATTCACAACCGGTACTGATGAGCTCAAACTGCGGGTGCTGATCGCAAGGTCAGGCTCAGAGCAGACTTCTTGAGCTACAGATCTCTACTGGAACCCAATGGGCTCCTTGCTAGATATGACAATATGACGACAATATCCACATAGACCTGAAGTAGATCTACTGCGCGTTGAATTTTGTAAACTTACTTATACTGACTATTTACAATACTTTGATGATCCATCAGCAGGTGTTGTCCTACCGGGGACCACAACTCTTCCATTTCGCTCGATTTCTGACGAGTTGCATTCAGTGTAGCAGTCCGCGTTCTCTAAACGATCTCGAGAATGAGTCGGTCCATCGTGTCGGCGGTCTTCCCAGCTGCCTCTTCTTGTTTTTTGGAAGCCATTTGGTAACTCCCAGGCTTCATCTGTCGTCATTTCGTTGAAGTAAGTGAGCAGCCCAGCGATCTCTCAACTTCTTCATGTACTGCAAAGGGAACATCAGCCGCGACTTATCCCTTACGATCTGAATCTTAGATCTGAATTTCGCAAATTGATCAGCCATTGCTGACATAGGTTTTCTTCACAAAACATCTTTTTAAAGGGCGATGCTCGAAGAAACATCGCTGGGCTATTTACATCGCTATTTGAAAAATTGCATAACAACATTCCTATTTAATAATCCCAATTTTGCAAATGTCATACAAAGATACTAGCTGTGAAATCGATGTTTCTCTTCTGTTTTTTGTTTGCTTAGTGTTCCTCTAGTTGTATGGTATTCGCGCCCTATAATAAATAAATAAGATAAATAAACAAAGAATCAGTTTCTATTAGGGGGGGGGGGGCCAAAAGTAATGAGACAAATTGAAAAAAAAATCTTTATCTCTTTATAACTCAATTACAACTCAACGATGCTGAGGAATGTATTTGCCATTAAGGGCAAAGACCTTGCTGCCATCGCTCAGCCAACTTCCTGATCCCATCCTTACAGAACTGCTTGAGCCTGGTGTTGATCAACTGCTCGATATGGTTGTCAAGGACTCCTGGGGTTTTTGTGTCCCTTCCGACCAGGAAGTTCCGTAGGCCCAAGAAGTGGTGGTAGTCGCATGGAGAGATGTCCGGCGAATACGGTGGGTGAGGCATGTGAACGTAACCCAGCTGGCCAAGCTTATTCGTGGTTACTTGTTCCCGATAGGGTGCGGCGTTGTCGAAGAGGAGGACCTTCTTGAAGCGCTGCGAATGAATAAGAGCGAGTCGCCTGCGCATCTCTTCTATTTCGTTCAGCGTGGCCTTGGAGTTCATCGTAGTGCTCTTGGGAAACAGCTTCCGGTAAACCGATCCATGGGCGCAGACTCAAAAGCTCCAAAGGTGCTTCTCGCCGTGAGCATCTCGCCGAACGAAGGTTGGTAACAGGTTACCAAGCTTCACCCAGACTCGCTGCTTTTCAGGGTTAAGGTAGAAGACGTGCTTCTCATCTTGCGTGACTATTGAGCCCAGGCTGCTCGGGGTTGAGAATTGGGCGAGATTTGCGCGACACAGGTCGACTCGTCAGACTGGGGCCTCGGCATGAGAGAGACTGCGGTTTTGGCATGCTTCTAGAAAGGACGAAAGTGGTAACTTCTCAGATGGGCTTCAATAAGAGCATACAAACATACAAATACGATAAGCACGAAACCAGACTCCAGCCACGAGATATGTGAACACGGCACGGGGTGTCTCATTACTTTTGCCCCCCCCCCCCTAGTAGGATAAAGGGGTTCATCCACTGGAAAGAGAAAGTACACCATTAAGAACAACAGTGAAGATTTTCTCACAAAAGGGGTTCTGGTTCTAATACTAACTGTAAGTGAAGTTCTGCACTGAATCTGTTGTGAGCTCGATAACTAGCGAAAATTCAGTTATTCGACAAAAACGAATAAGTATCATTATTGCTGATGAAAAGATTTTTTGGAAATTCAGTAGTTTAGTAGCAAACACTGATAAACTTCTGTGCGTGAAAGCCTCTACTAAATGTACCGCTAAAAGCCTTAGCCACATACCGTATAGATGTGGACTATAATGAATACGAAACGTCTCTTTATGCGATGAAATTATAGCGCGATTGCACGCGTTGTTAAAAGCTCCTTAATTCGAAATGTGTAGACGAAGCCACTTTATCTTCTGAATCGGATGCAAAGATTTCTGTATATAAGCAACCTTACGCAACAAGGCTCGACATCAATTTACAAAAAACGCTTTGCATTTTCTATAATTCTCGCGTCCTCAAGTCGAACTCCATTCCTTGCTGCCTTTTTCCACTCCTCCCCACATGGTTCTAGATGTTTTAGAGTCAGCATCAACTTTTCAGACTCACTTCCACCAGGGACCATATTCATCAACCTCTTGCCACCCTCTAACGGCAAAAATACCGCCAAACTGATGCGTGAATGTCATATCAGGGAATTTGGCGGTATTTTTACCATTACATTGCAGTAAGCGGTTGATGAATCTCGCCCCAGTTTGCTCTAATGAGGAACACTTCTAAATGTCCCAACTCTGTGAATCCCCCAATTTGCTCTAGTTAGGATAAAAAAGGATGGAGTTACTCAACCATTTTCAACAAAAGCATACTGATCACTTAAATAACACTAACCCTTCTTGACACCTCTCACGAGCTATCTCGAAAACCTAGATGAGACCTTCTTGCGACTGTAAACAGAACTGTGACAAGAGCAATAGTTCAGGTTTCTTCCAAGTGATCGTGGATGATGCACGGAACTTTGGGAGCTGTGCTTGTAGTCGTTTTTCTATTGGCTGATTTGGGACACGGCGCACGTTTTCGCGGACACGAATATAAGGTAACTTGCCATCATGCATATAGTTTATTGGGCATAAGGATATAGAGCCTTCATGACTTCATTTAACCCTGACGTTCCGGCGTTTCTTCTTCCTCTTCGGAGTCTGCAAAAATAAGTAACGTTTGAGAAAGACTTGCAAAGGCTGGTTTTTGCAAGCAGAATAAAATTCAAAAAGAAATTGGTAAAAGATTGGGTGTAATACTGGTTTAGAGGGGGAGGGTGCACAGTTATGGCGATGAATTTTTCTTTGCTATTTCGTACTAGAGCTCTCTGTTATAGCACAGTCCTGGTGTGTGTGTGTATGGGCCTCCGCTACGAAAGCGAAGTATTCCTTCCAACTGCTAGCTGTATATTGAGAATACAAAGGCCTACAAGGTACTGCACCCTCATACCTGGGTTCTAAAAGGTCTTGGAAGGCCATACTCGCCGAGACGCCCATGAGGGTCATGATCATACCAATCTTGGCGTAGAGCTCAAGCAAACACTTTGGGATGGATTTAAGCAGAGTCTAAACAACTGTTTGAAAATAACTAACTCAAAGATTTTTTTTAAGTTCATTGGATGCTGGTTTCAGAAGCATAGGCTACGGTAGCTTTCATTTTGTTGCAGTCATGAAGATGAAGTAACTGTTTTGTGAGAAATGAAATTCTATGAGGACCGGTACCGGCCCTGCTGCGTTGCCTTGGTCTGCCCTACATGGTGAACGCCCTTCTCGCCTCTGTTTGCCCCGATATTTTGAAATAATGTGTAGCATCGCGTCCTCGAATGGCGTCGAGAACGGAGACAACTGTCGAAGGGGGCGGGGGGCAGTCGTTCGGTACACCGTGCTGCACGCCGCCCACTTCCCGCCCTGCCCGCGCCGCCCTATTTGGACAAGTTTGCTGCGCTCGAAGCCGTCGTTAATTGGCGTGACATCGTCCAAGAACCTATCAAATGATAGAGGACGATTTGGAAGCGCATCTCGGGGAACTCTGAAGTCATTTTCCAGTCGGTTTGTTTATGGAGGCAGTTGAGGAAAGGAGAACGTCGCTCTTCTCTCTAGATTCTTTCCATTTTCACCACAGATTTTCGCCTCAACTAGAGACTATGGGTGATTCCGCTCAGTTCCACATTGGCGGGACCTGAAGAAGACCTTGGCGCTGCAGAAATTCTTTTGAAAACTCTTTTGCTCCAAATATGGTGAACAAGGTTCTGACTCTTGTCTCAAGAACGAAATCGGTTCAGGATAGAGGTGCAGGGCCAAGCTAAGTGATTAGAAATGCGACGCCTCCATGTGAAAGCAGGGACCCGGACATCTTGTCCTCGGCGCGCACCTCGCCCGCCCCTTTCTGAGGGCGGTGTATCCAACGACTCCCCGCCCTGTCGAAGTAGTGCAATTTCGGCTGAATATCACTGTAGCGCCCATTGCGAGGTAGCTGGTGCAGCTGCGACCAATGCACAAAAGCCGTAAACCTACCGCCTCAACCTTCGTGAACCACAAGTGCCAGTAAGTTTCTGGCAAGGAGCCGGTCAGGTTAATATGTCGTAGCGATTTACCGACATTTTCGTTGATAAACCTGGATCCTATATAACTGCAAGGGATTCCTTCATTGCAACCGCGCCTGCGACTTGGTGGCCGAGCATCGCTATGATGATGCATGATCCATCTATAAGTACACTGCAGTTTTTTAAATAAAACCTAGGAACAAATCTGTTCACTATGGCCTGACTACAATTAAAGCTCCAGACCTGTTGCAGGTTAATTTCTGAGCATTACAACTCCACTGAAGGGGGCACTTTCGCTTTATCAGTCCGCACAGAAGTGCTACAGTTTTTCGTAATTTTTGTCCTACTCAGATGTCAACAGGAAATTTGAAAACGATGATTCCCATGCAGCCTCCTATAACAACCAGTAGGTTATTTTGGAAATTCCTACGGGAAGTCATTTGACCATCCCTGTAAGCGTAGTGGTACCGCGAGATCGCGCGAAGTGCGAGAAACCCCGTCAGGCGTGACAGACCACCTGTATAATAAAAATAAAGAGCACAAAGGCTGTGTGATATCCAGGAAGGAACTTTTTGTTACAGCAATAATGAGGTAATATTTCGAGCGCTGAGAAATATTATTCTTCAGGTCTTCATGAAAGAAAAAGTCACCTTCGATGAGGCGGAGAAAGCGTGTAAGGCACAAAAGGGACACCTAGCTTCTATCCACTCAAAGGAAGAGAACGATTTCATTTACGGTTCGTTTACCTATGAAGCCCATTAGGAAAGCAAGCGTTTTGTTTTGAAGCTGAGCATGTCTGAGCAAATGTTTGCAAAATGTTTTATAGATATGAAAAGTTTTATTTTGATAGTTTCTCAAATTCTATACCATTACCAAAAGCGTTTTAGTTTTCAGATCTCTTAACAAACTATATCCTTACCTGCTCAGGTTAGACTTTTTTATAAATCATGTCTTTTGAACGACGACGTATTCATCGTCAAGATTTTTAACGGTTTTATTCCTGCTGACGTTTTGGCAACAGTTTATCAAAAATACATCGTTGTTCAACAAAATTCCCTTACCACCCATCATTTTTGGTTTTACTACGCAGCTTTTTTCTGAGCAATGCTTTGGGTATTGGGCTTAGTGGAAACTACAATCCATCTTTTCACCGCTTCCACATTTCCAGTTTTCCAAGCCAGAAAAAGTGATTCTGTTTAATTCCGACAGAGTAACAGCGGAAAGGCAACGCGCCCTCGAATTGCTCGTAAAGCCTGTTTTTTGCTCACTGCCATGTTAATATGAGTTTTTATAAGTAAGCTGAGGTTTTGCAATGATGTCATAGCCACTTACCGTAAAAAACGGAAGGTGTCAAGTTTTTGCTCTGTGCTGTTTTGGCATTTTGAAGACTAAGTAGCGTTAAGGTCTGGCAAAAAAGTCGCTGCCCAAAGTCAACCATGACGATCTTTGTTGGATTGGCTTGCGAAAGTCGTCAAAAGGCTGGACGTGGACAGACGGATCATCCACCAATTACACCAATTGGGCTCCAGGACAACCAAACAACGTTAACAAAACCGAGAATTGCGCACAGGTACTATTTTGCTGGTACATTTATCAACGCTCTCAAGCGAATATCACTGAAATTCGGAAGGAGAGCAGTTGATAGTTCCATTAGATTTCCTTTACATGCACCACAAACATGCGCCACAGAAATGCCACTTTTACAGCTCTACAATGTCGACAACTTCAAAAGCCCGAAAAAATGGAACGACTACCCTTGCACAAAGAAGGTGTGCGGCTACGTCTGTAAGATTTAGAGAAGAAATACGATTTCTCAGAAAGTCTGTGATAAGCTACTACAAACAAATAAAGATCTTTCTACAAGAAGGATCCGAGTTTGGAACATTTCATGTACAATTGCGATATTTTAATGCATTCAGGAAAAGCAGTGTACAGATGTAGACTAAATCCTAGGGGTTGCAAGGAATAAGTATCTGAGCATGTTTTGGTTTAGGACTTCTCTCGATGAACATTTTCATACAGTATATAGTTGAGTTAGCCCGTGGGTTACGTTGTGAGATCCTTCAATGGCAAAATACGCCATGAAGCTAGGCAGCTTGCGCAAGGAGGCACATCTAGAACAGCTACGATGCCATCACACGAAAAGGGTCCTTGTTGCAAACGCGGGCAGCACTGTGAGGTTGGAACACGCTGGCCAATCATGCCTCAGCGAATAAGCGCGCCATTCGGAGAGAGCGCGTGCGATTGCTGCCTCGACAGGCTGTTCGGGTACGATCCATGCCCTATCTCTTTGTGATTGGCTGGCGATACACCACCTTCCAACACTGCCCACCTTTGTGATATAGAAGAAAAAGAAAAAAATTCACAAGACAGTAGGATAACTTAATTAAAAAACTGTAGAAGGATCGTCTTTGTTCCTCCGCCTCTACGCAGCTCGCATTCAGCGCACATAAACGCTTTCGCGTTTTCCCGCGTGTGTCGTATCTTAGAACAGCCCTATCTTCACGGCAGAAACGAGATCTCGTTCGTTTTCTTGATATGAGTAGTGAAGAGGGCAGGAAGAAGGAAACCAGACAACTTCTTAGTTGGAAGGTGTTAGAGTGAATCGCTTAGAAAACTCGTTAGAAAACATATGCCAGGCTCGTGCTTTTCTAAACCCGGTTCTAACACCGCTTTAGAAGGTCTTTGTTATCCTTTTTTATTTGCGGAGGTGAAAATTATTGGGTACAAATTATTTTGAAGGCACAGTCAGCTATCAGATCCTTATTCTGCTCGGTACTAGTTTCTAAGAATCTAGTGGTGGTTTTTGTGGTTTTTTTTATTTCTTCAAGCCTTGATAGCACGAGACTTCGAGTTCGCTAAATTTTAGAAGTTTCGCGACGCATTTTTTGCCGGCAAAGATTTGTTTTACACATCTGTCCCGTTGCTTCGTCAGAGGCATCTATTGACTGCCCTACGCTTAATTGTCATTTGCAGTTTTCTTGGAATCTTCCCATTATAAAAACCTTTTAGCCACATGTTCCCTTATATGCTTCAACTTCGTGTGCGCTCTTTAAAAACATCATGCTTGGAGAATGCTGAGGATAAAGATTGACTGGGAGAGAGTGAGCATCGCACATATTTACTTAGTGCAACCACACGTTAAGTTAAATCAATGTTATAGGAAATCATCCAATCAGCGCTCTCAAAGGTTGCATCTGAAGCGTATGTCTGAATGGAGAGCGACTCATATAGGGAGAATCGTCACTCATCAATTAGTACAAAAATGTGTATATTTTTTGCCAAGTCGTTAAACCTAAGGAGTGGAAGGTCCTTGAATTCACAATGGAATACGGCGCATCACGAGTTTGGGGGTTTTGTACGCCCACGATGCACGTAGCCCTTCCGTGCGTAGGTCCCAGCAACTTTCTTCGCAAGACTGTCTTGGTCCACTCCTGAAAATTGGATGACCTAGGGAGGTAGAGAAAGCACAGGAACCCCGCGGGCGGAGTAAATACGCTCGCACCATTGGCCACTAATTTTGAGGGAACGTAAAGGAAGTATTATATACGAGAGCCTGGTGTAGTCAAAAAATAGGAGGTGGGACGCGAATTTGATTTCTGCTGTTGAAGAACCACTACGGACAGGGACTCATACCTTCCTCCTTTATATATGGTGGGATTTTCTGCCTGATTTTCCTACCTCCAACACGTCAGAGAGAAGTTCAATCTCGCATTCAAAAGATAGATAATATCGATCGAGATTGACTGCTTGATCGAAAGATCCAAATGCTGTGAAGTGCTTCCTGGTTGGTTAGATCTGAGAGAAAACCGATAGCACTATTCAAACGACCAATAACATCGATATCGACTGCCTAATCAAAACGCCCAGTCTGCAGTGGAGCGCTTACGTCGGCCAACACAGTAAAGAAACTTCCTTGATTGTTGTTCATTTACTGCGCAAGCTGTGCCCCTCTAAAAAACAACAGTAGGCAGAAACAAAACCATGTGCTGCTGTCTGAGTGTTTTTCAATCCTTTGATCCAAAATGTTTAGGATGCTTTCCTAAAAGATTTGAGATCGTAGAAAACTCGTGGTCAGTAACTGGAGAGAGGCGCATGAATAATACGGCAGCAGTAGAAAAAAAGCAAATAGAAGCTATTATACAGAATGCTAATCTTAAATATCTTAAATGCAAGTTTTCTTGATCTGCTGGCGTCTTCTAAGAATTTAAGAATGTGAATGTTGCTGCGGAAGATGGAGGCAGGTTGGAGACTGAAAGCATAAACGGTTGCTAGCCTCTCTTTCTAGAAGCTGCAACAATTTGACACTTTCAGTTTTTTCTTGAAACTAAAGCTGTTCTCGGATGGCAGAATTTCAGCGGGTAAAGCTGCAATCCACCTTGCAACTCTATATCACACAAAGTTTAATAACTCATTGAAAACCTTCCTTCGAATGCGTTGGTAGTGTAGTTTAGAAACAAACCTGTACTCTCACCGCATGGCCTAAATATCCAATACTTACTAGGTGTCAATCTAACTTCCGACGAAACGTTTCCGCACGGCTCATGTATCGTTCGGAAAAAAAGCGAACCGTAACGATTATGCTCCGCGTAATCGTTTTGGGACCCAATTCCACAAACACAAACAATTGAAAACCTCCCTTCGAATGCTGGTAGTGCAGTTTAAAACCACCTGTACTCTCACCGCATGGCCTAAATATCCAATACTTACTAGGTGTCAATCTAACTTCCGACGAAATATTTCCGCACGGCTCATGTATCGTTCGGAAAAAAAGCGAACCGTAACGATTATGCTTCGCGTAATCGTTTTGGGACCCAATTCCACAAACACAAACAATTGAAAACCTTTCTTCGAATGCTGGTAGTGTAGTTTAAAACCACCTGTACTCTCACCGCATGGCCTAAATATCCAATACTTACTAGGTGTCAATCTAACTTCCGACGAAACGTTTCCGCACGGCTCATGTATCGTTCGGAAAAAAGCGAACCGTAACGATTGTGCTTCGCGTAATCGTTTTGGGACCCAATTCCACAAACGCAAACAAGCGTTGGCATTTTTTGGCCATTTCGCGACGTCACTTTACAGTGTCCGGGACCTTGTCGCTGCCAGTGGCCCGATATTGAGATAAGTCGCCGAAGGTGTCATTTGATATTGAGGACATCGATCGAAGGGTTCAGCAGAGGGAGCGAAAATGAAGGCAACTGAAGGTGACGGCGGCTGCGAAGGTGAAAAGTGTGAGTATAACCTAAAACAGCTATGGTAAACCAAAAGATGTGAAATCTGATTAGCATTGACTGAACTGAAATCAGAGAAAGGAAACGAATGGGAAACAATCCTCTAACTACGTTGTCAATAACACAGTCAGTAAGGTGCTGTATGTTGAGCGCTGATACTATAGTGTTTGACACCAGACTCTTTCCTAGAACTCTAAAGACAGTCAGCTTCTATTTACATACAAAAATAGCGTGAGGTGATAAAGGGCGCTTTATTTGCGGCGGTTCAGAAAATAGTATAGGCAACTCGATCGACCACACGGTTCCATAGTAACGAACAACACTACCCACCAGCTGACCATTCATCGGCAAACCTCAAACTTGGGTAATTAAATCCATTTTTATCAGACTTTCTGCGAATAAACAACAAGAAAAAGCAGATGATCGTGAGGGAAATTAAAGCGCTTTCTACGATTAAGGGGTGTTTTATGTGTTATTCTAGGCGATTACGATGAGGAATAAAGCCAAACAGTCGGAGTAGATATGGAAATAGAGAATAATAGAAAACGGAGGAACAAAGATAAAGAGGAACAAATGTAACTTTGTGAACACCGTCTTCCGAAAGTGGACTCCCACCTCATCTCATATTATACTGGGAGCTCCTAGTCTCAGATAGACTTTTCCTTGTGTAAGCGCACTTACCGGCTTTTAGACGATATGACGAAAGTGCCAAAAATTACGTAACTCCCGCAATCACGGTACGAATTAATAACGGAGACAGTGGTAAACAGAACAAGTTTATTACGTGTAATACGCGAATAATCAGTACACGAGATAAGTGGATAAGGATACCGGATATCAAAATAAGAAAACCGTCAGTCGAACAAGTGATGGGAACAGTACACTAGCCACAAAGAGCAGAATATACAAGGATGAGGTTACACTATGGATAACACGAGATGTTTCCGGAGATAGCGACCAACACGTTTTGAGATCACCTAAGGCGGCGTCAGGTACTATAGTGACAACAGCTCGAGAACTTCACCGACGGAAAAACTGGCACAACACGCCCTGGTCCGCGACACGGTGTTCCAACGGAAACGGCTCCGACCTTGCTTACACGCCAGCCCACTAAGAGCTACAGTTACCCAGGTTCCACAAAGAAACCAAGTAGACAAAGGATGGCTGGAGCACAGACAGAACACGACGGAAACGGGAGTCACGGAGACTGAGTCCGACCACGCGCAAGCCAACGAGAGTCTTGAATGCCAGTCCCTCCGATTATTACGAAACGCCGAGTCGGTACCGTTGCGCGCGCTGCACCAGTTTTCCTTTTAGAACATACTTTCCTGACGTTTCGCCTTAGAGCGCCTTCTTCCTAAGAGGACCGAGTGTCACGTTTGACATGCCCCC